>MU122107.1:406626-468289 GCA_014904905.1 Wilcoxina mikolae CBS 423.85
TCATTTTCACGGGGGGAACATACACCCTTTTCATCCCAGCAAGCCCCGGTTTCTCCTTCTTAACATGTTCCCACAGCGGCTCTGCCGCATCCCCGTTGACGTCAACTTTCTTCATGATCTGGAATTTAACACCATAGTTTGTCCTATCCCCCCCCCCCTCACCCCCCTTCTTAGCTCCACCTTTTCTCGTTTTTTTTTTTCTCGTTGTTTTTTTTCGGGGGATACGTACGTGCAGAACTACACTTCATCATCAGCCATTGTCGGGGGTTTGGGGTGGGGTGGGGGGGTTGGGGGGAGGAAAGGGGAAAGGTACATCCATAATCTGTTCCTCCGTCCCCGGTTCCTGTCCTCCAAACTGGTTACACGGGAATCCTAGAATAACCAAACCCTGGTCTGAATATTTCTCGTGCAGTTGCTCTAGGCCTGAGTATTGCTACTTCCCTTCAGTCCCCGCCTCCCTCGGGGGGGGGGAAATAGATACAAACCGGTGTGAACCCGCACCTAGGATGGGATTAACGAGGGGACCGGGGGAGGAGGGAGAAGGTACATACTTGCTAGCGACGTTTACGAGGAGGATGACCTTGCCTTTAAGGTCTTTCATGGGTAGACGGTCGCCCGAGGGCTTGAGAGGGGAGAAGTCGTAGATTGTTGTTGCGCTTGCCATGGTGGTGGTGAATTTGCGGGTTGTTGTTGGGGTTGTGAGGAGACGTGGGAGGAGACGGTGGAGGAGCATTGAGAAGGGGGGGGGGGATGAGTCTATGTATGAGCAGGGGAAAGTGGCGTCATAGGATACGAGGAGGTGAGGGAAGCATGTGTTAAGACACCGGTTACCTGTAAAGTACGCTCCGCTCCGCCTCGACTACTACTCATCACCGCGCGGCATGTACGTACTGTTTCTTACTCTGCTCCCTCCCAAGACAAAAAAAGAGTGCGCAGTACAGTTACAGTACCTTGCATGGGGGAAAAAAAAACGTTGAAACCTGTATTTCATCCCAACATGAGAGCCGCGGCTAAACAAAACAAAACAAAACGTTCTAGGCCCCACGGCTCTGGTTCCTTGTTTACACATACTCTTGCCACCTGGTTGAAAGATGATGATGATGGATGGAAAGCTACAATTTTTTAGAGTAAGCCAAAATAAGTTCCTACTCGAACTACCTAAAGCAAGATCAAAGATCAACATCACATGTTCTAAAGCTAGCTCTATGCTATATGCTTCCCAAGGGTCTTCACCACACACGTGAAACGCAGACAAAAAACAACAACAACAACGCTCACAACAAACCAAAACCACCTCCCCCCCCCCCCCCCCCCCCCCCCCCCCCCCTCTACCGTCCCAACGTCGGCGGCTTCCCCGCAAACATAACCCCCCAAACCCTCACCAAACTCTCATAGCCCACATCATCACCATTCCTCAGCACCGCCGCAACATCCACATTCAACGGACTATCCGGCTCGGGTTGCGCAAGAAGATGACTGATCGCCTCCAGAGTCGTACTAATCGTATACGCCGGAGTCCATGCCGTTCCTCTGAGTAGGTCTAGACAAATTTCCCCCGTCTACAGTCACTGTCAATATGTTTCCCCCTCCTTCGGGGGGGGGGGGAGCAAAATACCTTGAGATGTACGTTCGGATGGCAACACGGAGTTTTGAACGTCATGATTGGGGGAACACCAGGGTATCGTTCGGGGATTTTGATATCGATATTCCATTTACAGCCTTCGTAGGGGGTTCCTGGGGGACCGAGAAGGATCGCTTCCCAGTGGAGGAGGTCGGTGTCGGTTATGGGTCCCAGGCGGGCGACGTTGGTGTTTGATGAGGTTTCGTATTGTTTTAGTTCGTGGAGGAGACGGCGGGCTGCGGTTGAGGTGGAGCTGGAGGGGGTGGAAGACATTGTTGTTGTGTTATTTGGTGGTTGTGAAGGGAGGAGGAGGTGGGAGGTGGTTGTGGAGGTTATGGTGAACCTTGGTGGTGGCTACGAAAGCAAAGCAAAGCAAGGCACGGCTTGTTTCCCAGGTCGTGGAGAGTGCGTAGTCAGGTTACACAAACTCTAACTCAATGTTATCGCTCGACGCTCGTGATTCGGCAGCGTGACACCCAGTCATGTGTGAGGAATAACATCACAGCCTCTTGTTTGGCTCCAAACAAACTCCATTGCCCCGGAGGATATCATCAATTTAACCGGCTGCTAGGTATTCGCCGCCTTGACAAAACGCGCAAAACTGCTATGGAGGTATCATGCTCAAAACAAGTATTCAGAACATCAGATCCTAAAATCTTTCCTCGCCTACCACCCGTCCGCAATACCCTTCTCCTTCTCTTCTTTGTGCCTCTTATCATTAGACACCCACCACCACTCATGCGTTGGGTCTTCACTCTCCCTCTGCTCCCACGGTTTCGGTGCAAGGATATAGTGCACATTCTTGACCTCATCGTCCCTCCAAATGGGTTTATGACACCGCCGCATCGTCTTTAACGCGTTATACTTATAGCTCAACGGAACCCACCTGCCTTTGTAGATATCGCTCAGCAAGCTCTGGTCCGGAAACGCGTAGTCCACGGTTTTATCCGGGTTTTGCATCGTTTTTAATATCTCGTCGTAGAGGCCCAAGTTCGGGGTCACGACCTGCAGGCCGCCGTTCAAGATACCGAGGCCGAAGGTAGACGGGGCACCAGTCTCGGCAGCAGAGTCTGGGTCATCGTGCTGAGAAGTGTATCCACAATTCTCCGGGACCCAATCCTTTGGGTAGTGTTCACGGTTGAGGGAATTGCACACGCAGGCGTGGGATGCCGCAAAGACGCGGTCGCCATTGATGTCGAGGGGAAGATCCATGAGCTCGTCCATATTTTTCAGAACAAGCATGTCACTGTCGAGCTGGACAACGCGTTCGTATTCGGTTAGACCAAAGGGTTGGAGTTTACCTAGCGTCTGTATTAGCATGTATACTTGCCGATTCTCGCAGCCGATAACTCACTCCAGCAATCGTAAAACCTTACGTCATTTGGATAATTGTTTTCGACTTTTGGGATCAGGAACTCAATGCGCTGCTTCTTGATCCCCCTGGAATCGAGGGCGGCATGTCCATCGGGGGTGAGTCCGTCGGTGTAGAGAGCCAACAGTGGATATTTTGAACCCACGGCTTTGAGAGAGTAGTCGAGCGTTAAGAGGCCGCTCAGGTACTTGGTGTTAGTCAGGAGTGACGTCCAGACTGCGCTCACATAACCAGTCAGTATCTGTAGGTTCACCTTGAAACAGAAAGGGAAGACCTTTAGGAGAATCGACAACACGTTCACGAGGCGCGGGTTCTGTCATTGCTGCTGTATTGCTGGTGGTGGGGAATTGCTGCTGGTAGGGAATTGCTGCTGGTAGGGAATTGCTGCTGGTGTGGAGAAGAGGGTTCTATCAGAATTACACACATGTATGATAGCGGGGTGTGCAGATGCAGGCTGCCGCTAAGTTGCCTATCTGAATCGTGCAGGGTTCAGCTGTTCGGGAAACACAGCCCTGCAGCCTTGGCATGCACTCCACCACACGTGGGTCAAACTTTGGCTCGGCATACCTCAGAGGGACGAAAAAACATAATTTCAGTGTACTCTATAAAGGCTACACCCGCAGATATATACGCTCACTAATCAGCACAAGAACAAGAACAGAAACCAATACGCTCCAATCCATCAACAACACCTACTCATCTCCACCACAATCTCTGCCTTCAACTAAACATTATTTCCACAATATACTATCTGCAAAGCCTCACCCTTACTGGGCAAGAATGCCCTCCGGTAGCTGGGCTTTGAAAAAGGCTTCAATATCCTTTGCAGTCCGAGCAACGTCCTCAAGACCAGAAGCAGGTCCCTTATATTCGGCAACGACGTCGGCGGGGGCGGCAGCGGGCTCAGCAGCAGGGAAAGTTCCGCAGCTGCACTTGCCCTCCGGCTGCTCACACAATGGGCAGACAAGGAAAGTCCTTGTGACAGGGACCTTCTTAATAACATCGACATTCTCAACAACATTCTTTGAGCCGTGAATCTCCTTCTCGTGGATAATCTCGCGCTCCTTGGGGGTGACCTTGACCTGGGGGACAATGGTCTCAAAAACCTTTTGTGTCTGAGTAACGGGGTAAGGAACTGCCTTGGTGACCTGCTGGGTGACCTGGACTTTCTGCGTCTGGGTTACCGGGTAAGGGACGTTTTGGACCTTAGTGACGGGGTAGGGAACGTTGACTTGCTGAGTGACCTGCACCTGTTGCGTCTGGGTGACGGCATAGGGAACCTGCTGAGTTCGGGTGACAGCGTAGGGAACGTTCTGGACAACGGTCTGCACAACGGGCTTCTCCACAACCTTCTCCACAACCTCCTTAACTACCTGGGTGGGGCCGGGAACTGGGACCTGGACGGCCTTGGTAACGTACTGTGTGGGGCCGGGGACCTGGACCTGTTGCTGGACAGTCTGGGTAATAACAATCTGAGCGGGTGCAACCTGGACGGGTGCCACCTGGACGGGTGCCTGGTAGCGTGGTGCCTGGATCTGAACCTGACCATCGGCAATCTGGTTGACTCCAAGGCCTTGGGCGGCGTAGATCGGGCCGTTGACAACCGGGTTGACTACAGCCACAGGAGCAGGAGTGGGAGCAGCTTCGGCACCGAGAACTCTGCGGATGGTTACGGGAGGTCCGCAAGGAAGGACCTTACGGTTAACCGCCTGACGCTTCTGGAGACCGCTTTCCTCCTCTTCTTCCTCAGCCTCGCACATTTCATAAATGATATCCTCCACATAGTCATCCTCAAAGTGCTCGCGAATATCTTCTTCCATTGCCATAGCCACAGCCTTGCCCTTTCCTGCGCCGGCCTTATTCTTCTTGTTGGGGCGGTCCTGGTTGATTTTGTTGGGGCGTATTCCGCCAGGGCCCTTGGATGGCGCTGGAGGCTTTCCGCCCTTGTCATTGTTGTTGATCTGCTGGGGAGATTTGCCGCCCTTTCCACCTTTACCCTTTCCTCCTTCTGGAGGAGGTGCATTCTTTCCGCCCTTGTTGGGAGATACTTTGTCGCCACTGCGACCCTTAACGGCCTCTGGACCAGCAACAGCGGCGGGTTCTGGGGCAGCGTCTCTCTTCTCAAGAGTCTGGATCCGGGGCGCGTTGCCCCTCTGCTGCCGAGGAGAATTTTCCTGATACTTCTGGTTCTTTCCTCCGCGGGCCGGCTTTTGCTTCGTTGGGGGAGGTGGCCGGCTCTGCTTCGGCTGCTTCGGCTTCTTTGTGTTACCACTGCTCTTGGGGAGCTCCTTGCGCATCATGGGATCGTCGTCCTTCTTCTTCTTCGGGGGAGCAGCAGAAGGCTGAGGTGCGTTCTTATTGCTGCTCTTGGCTCCGCTTCCAGGAACAGCCTTCTTCTTCTCCTGTTCGGGAGCAGGCGCAGGCGCAGCAGACGCAGCAGGAGCGGCTTGCGGTTCCTTCTTCTTCGCCTTGTACTGGTCGTTCTCCATCAAGGTCTGGCCACGGTCCTGCATAGCCGCTGCGGACTTCATCATCTTATCGGCCTTGGCCTGAATATGGTCTGGCCAGCCCTGTTCGCGCTTCTCAAGTCCGGAGTCGAGGTCTCGCTTGTGAATGTTTTCGTACCAATTGGCATTCCCATTTCCACCAAGCAACTTCTGGATCTTCCCCATAGCATTGGTGCGGCGCTCACCATCCACAGGAGCCTCATCGTAAGGATCGTGGTGGACAAGGGTATCGCTCACAACTCCGTACGAAAACTGGTTCCAGTCCGAGTGACCGCTGTTTCCACCATCCTTCGAGGAGGTTTTACGGGGGTTGTTGATAACCTTGGTGTACCCCGTGCCATCACCCTCTCCTCCCTCTCCAGTGAACTTGAGGTTCTTGGAGCTCTTGCCACGGTCCTGCTCCTTCACCAAAGAAGGCTCACCGGCAGCCTTCGCTCTAGGTGCAGGAGGTTGCTCTTCCGCGGCGGCGGCCTCCTCAGTTGCACGTTGGGCAGCATTCGAGTAGGCTTGGATTGCGTCCTTCGCAGGGGTCTTGCTGGAAGGGAATCCGTGTGGTGGGGTGTACTTTGGCTGCTCAACAACCTTCACATCGACCTCTTCAGGAGTGGTGGGAGGAGATGTGGACTTCCAGGCGTTGGAGTATGGGTACGGATAGAAGGGGACACGGGGCTGAACGATAGGCGGGAAGTCGGCCGGATTGTAGGCCTTGTTTTGCCAGTACTTGGGATAGTTATCCCCGTATCCGAGGTTGACGGGGTGTTGGGGGTACTTGGAGACGTAATTGACTTGCGGGTTTGCTGCAGGAGCGGGAGCACCGAGGGCTGGAAACCTGTTAACATGAAGATCCAAAACGAAGTTATAGTGACACATACTGAAGTCGGAGAAGAAGGCCGCTGCCAAAGTGGCAAGTTGGTATGCCCTCATCGTGAATAAGGGAATGACGGCGTTTAAAGGAATCGATCGATTGTATAAATCGGCGAAGCAAAGGTAGGGCTGACGAAGAAGAAGAAAGACAGTGAGTTATCCATGGTTCTTATAATGCTGCTGCTGCTGCTGGCGGTGAATGTCTGGTTCTGGTTCTTCGTCGAAGTTTTTAGATTGACTTCCCGCTGGTGCTGGTTAGATCTGGTAGAGAGGGTGATCAAAGGAGGACTATGTGGTCTAGATATTAAGCATAATTGTTAGTGAATAGAAAGATTGCAACAGACGACCGGAAGTTGGTGATATCCATAGGTGGTGTAAGTGCTATTTTCGGGGAGATCCCTTAGGTGGAGAACTACCTCGTCAATGGGATGTCTGGGTCTAGAAGCTCGAGAATGAATCTCGGTCGGATCCTCTGTGACTTTTCCTCATTATATGGTTTGGTAGTGTCAAGGTGTTTATGCTCAAACTCACAAACCCACACAACTTTTCGTTGATGATGAATCATTGTGGTGATCAGGTGCTGCAAAAACTGGGACTCGAATCGTGTTAAATTTCGCTCGATGATAGACTGTACGTTGTTTGAGCATTCGGCTCGATTCTTTAGACTCCGTGATCCCTCTCTCCCCAACCAAGAAAGTCAATGCTTTCCCGAAAAAAAAAAAAGGAAAATCAAAACAGACATGACACCGGCTCTATACATACACCAGTACAGGGAAAGCAAAAAAGGGAAAATATAAAATATGTATATAAAATGAAGACAAAGTACCAAAACAAAAGACAAGAAAAAACGTAGCAACCAAAAACAATAAAAACACAAGCATTAACCCACGAACGAGAGTCAATCCCATCCTTTTTTTTCGACGCCAATGAAGATGGTTGGCGGAGATCTTACAATCGAAGAAAAATGATCCTTTGTCTAGCTGTATAAAGGGTAATCTGTAATGCAAGGACATCTCAGCGGTGGTGAGAATCGGGAGTGGTGACTTTGCGTTCAAGCTATCCCATACCGTTTACTCATTATAATGGTAAACCTGAAAATAAATTAGCCCATTGTAACTACCTTCTACCTGTTTTGGCTTCAACACATACCAAGTAGTTTGGCAATCCATATGGCTGATACCCTAGCCGGCGGGCCATCTTGGCGAATCCTTCGGATTCGATCAAGTGGTAAAATGGAAAGGGCGGGAACATAGCACCATCTCGGTGGACCTCCGCCTTAACCATCAACGCAGTGCTCCCGACACCATCCAAGGGAGTCTCCGCCTTCACATCTCCGCCTGGTACCATTTCGTACGCCATTAAGGCCCTGTACGTCGCCTGTTCCCTGTATCCTTCAAAGATAACCTCGTCCTGATGGTCACGGTCCATCTTTGCGGCCATTTCCAGAGCCTTTGGTGAGTCGTGCCAGGAATTGAAGTCGTATGCACGGATATCGGGTTTGCCATCCTTTATGTACCTCTGATAACAGTTGGGAACAACGATGGCCTTGTCATGTGCAGCCAAATCCTGAATCAAGGTGGGAGGAGTCTCGACAATGTCGGCATCAAGCCACAATACCCAAGAAGTCTCTGTTCCGATCGTTGTAAAGACCAGCGAATTCCTAGCCTGTGCCATCGTCGCCCTCCTAAGCTTTTGTGCCTCGAAAGCGTGTCTATCCTTTTCGTTCTGCGGAGTAGGAGTTTTGAAATCCTGTCTCAAAATAGTAACACCATGGAACCGGTTCTTCTTAGGTCCAGATTGAACCTTTCGAACAGCTTCGTCAAGTTTTGCCAGAGCGGCGTTTCCCTCTCGAGTCTTGGGGACAATAAAACCAAGCTCAATCAGCTCATGCGGGAAGCTCAATTTCAGCAGATTGCTCCAGTACTCGGGGTAAAATCGGGCCAGTGGTGTCAGGATGAGCACCCGCTCGCGGTTACCCATAGGGTCGCTCGTGGCTGTTACATTGTTCATCTGGTAGTGGTTGACTGGCGGCCGAGCTCCCAGATGTTTTGGCCTTACAGCCTTTGCAGTTCGGGACGTGCCAAGCGGAGTTTTGGAGGGATGAGAAGGAGTGATGAGGAATATGAGGAAGCCCAGAAATAATATGAGGGCGAGTAGAAGCGTTATTGGGTTCGAGCGGCGGAACGATCGCGCGGCCATGGCGAAGATAAATCTGTGGTTCCGTTTCATGTCAGCTCCTCCATAGCTCTCATCTCGTCTCTAAAAGCCACATATGCTCGGCCCCTTCGCCGGCAAGGAAACCCATGCGACTCGTTTAAGGCAAAAAGTGTGCAAAAGGAAGGGTGTAAGTGCCTGAATGCAACGAACATTTTCTCCACCCGCCGGTTCGGGGAACTATAGTTGATGTGGAGTGGCTATCGAAGGAGGTCGCGGAGCAGCGCCAGCGATCAGCAGGGGCTCCAGCCTGCACGAAAAAGGAATGATGAACTTTAAGCAACACGAGGTAAGTTGCGATGGCTGACCGGAAGTTGGCGGAGCGAACACGAGGAAGTATAACGAGTGAGTGCTTCCGATGGTCGTTGGACAGGTCTTCGTCGTGGTTATGGAGTCTTGAGGTAAGAACACATTTAACAATTTTTTTCTGATTCTCCAGCTGCAGTATGAATCCTCCAGCATTTCCCGGTCTGTGCCAAGCCGGGGATGGAGGGGTGGAGGGTTGAAATCACCACAACGCTCAACGGTAATTTTTGCATGAATAAAGAGCGCGTTAGAACTCCAACAGTTCATTCACTGTCTGCTAAACTGACCCTTCTCTGTCCGTTTGATCTGCTCACCTCCGAACCAAACCTAACCCAACTGTCCTGACCGAGTGACTCTTGGTGATGTTCCTTTCGCTTATCCCAATGCTTGATCCAAGCGTATCTAGATCGGATCTGGGCAAAACATCCGGATACGAGAGGGATTTTTTACACTGAGCAAGGTGAGCAGGACAGGCATCCGCGACGGCACGCACGTTGCCATCGGCAACCCAATCCCAGATTTTAATATAAAAAAAACAGACCGCACAACCTTTTGTTGAACCGTAACCGCAACCAAGAACGACGAAAGCCCGCTTGTATATACAAATTTATTTGAACGGCGCCGAAATCGGCTCCACGGCTCTTCCAGTTTTGACCATAACCCTCGGCATTGTTGCATTCTGGAACGTAGACTTTGTAGTCCACTCGGGCCCGATGGGCAGTCTGAGACTCCGTTCGTACTGGGCTTTCGTTTCAAAGGGATGAGGAAGTACTGTTGCTTGGAACTTGGTTGCCTATATCACAACAGATCAGTGAATTGATTCGACACATTAGAACCGTAGAAGGCTTTGGTACCTTCTTATCCCTCTTCTCATTTATGATAACCTTCTCCAATTTGAAATCCTTCCGTTTGTCCTTATTGATTCCTTTCACAGTCTGTAAAACCTTCCGCCGTTTGTTTGCATTGCGTTGTTGTTTAGTGAGACCAGTACCGGCCCAAGATCCCCACCCAGGCAGTGTCTGATCAATAACTTGATCGTCGTCGTCGTCCGCAATCTGTTTTTTATCCTTCTTAAATTCGCGGACCACGTTGTCACCTGCGAAAGCCATCTTGACCAATTCACGTTGGCTCTCCGACTTCTTGCCTTTGGTGGGAATCAGCTGCACTTGGCCCTCGTCGTCCCCTTCAGCTTCATCATCCGTATCCTGGCGACGGGCAACCTTGAGCGTTAGATTCGTATCAATAGTGATACGAGTATCGCCATCAGCCGCTTCTTCCGCAGCATCCAAAGCAGTTTTTCGGGCCTTTGAGAGCTTGTGATTTGTTTTTGCGCCTTTTGATTCCTGTTTGCCGGTAACCAAGGCTTTAGCTTTGGGCTTAACGAGATTTTTGCTTGCATCCTGAGGAAGCCATGGGTTAACTATCTCCTCTTCTGGCTCAGCGACATCTTTGGCAAATGGCCGCTGTCTGTCATTCAACGCTTTTCCCGAACCATTTGGAGCCGAAAATGGGTTCTTCTGTTTGGGTGCTTTTGAAGATGCATCGTTTGCAATCTCAACTTCCTCCTCATCCTCTTCTCGCTCGCTCTCGTCGCCCGAATCTGGTGGTGCCTCAAACTCTTGTCGCTCCCGCTTCTTCTTTGAGACAGGTTTGTCATCTTTCTTTCCTGGTTTAAAGCTCATCCTCCCTGAAGTAGTGAGTTCTTCTTCGCTTCCGACATCACTACCTCGTTCGTCATCTTCCCAAGCATCTTTCAGGCTCTGAATCATCACCTCGTTCTCTTTCCTTTTAGAAGCCTCTGCATTCTGCATGAATTTCATTGCCATTAGTTTCGACCCATTGTCGTCCCCAGCTTGCTCGATCTTTTCCAGCTCTTGAAGAATCTTCGCTCTACGGTCCTCACCCTCCTCATCGAACTCGTCCTCACTTTCCTCGTCTGAGCTCTCTTCACCATCACTTCCAACACGTTCGCCTTGGATTTTTCTCCGCAACTCCTCGGATCTTTGTGCCATCGCAACAGCGCCATGCCGTGCATCCTCGTCCCAGGCAGTCCTCCCACTGTCTTTAACACCCTTAGCCCACCGACTCTGTTTATGCTTAAGACTCATCCGCTTCACCGCCCTCCTCCGCTCGCGCTCCATCTCCTCTTCCGAATCCGGTTCACCACCCCGTTCCTCAGCTAACGCCTCCCTAATCGCCTCCTCCTGCCTTAAACGTTCCTTCTTCTTAATCCTGTGGTAAGACTTGGACTTGATCTTCTTGATTCGCTTTGCCTTCAGCTCCTCGCGATACATCAACTCTCTAGCCATTCTAAGCTCCGCTGTGCGCCTTTCCACATCCTGGATTGACAATTTCTTGGTTGCTAACTCCTCAAATTCCTGAATCTGTTTCTCCGAAGTCATATTCGACTCCTTCAATATTCCAGAGATTGCCGCTTCGAAATTATTCAAAGGAGCCGAACCCCCGGCTGTGATCGGAGCCAATTTTTTGGATGCTACCACTGGGGTGTTCGGCGCATTAGCAAGAGGAAAGTGTAGATGCTCTGCTTCGCGGTTATGCTTCACCGTATCCACCCACCGCTTCAGTGTTTCTTTAGTCTCTCCATACGCTGCCGCTCGGTCTATTCTGTCCTGCATCCGCTTCGCCAGAGGCGCAGATAGTTTTCCAGGCACTCCCTTCTTGTCCGATCGATTCTTGCCATCGTCGACCAGGAGCTTCAAAGACTTCTTCAATGCTGGATTGGCAACGGAAGGTAGTAAATCTTCGATGGTAAGCTTCTTAGATTCAGACGTAAGGGCTAGATTGTATTCTCCTGGAGCTTTTCCCTCGTTGGGATCATTGATGCGTGCGCGCTTTGCTGGTCTATCGTTGGAAGTGGGAAGTTCGGAGATGAGCGATTCGAGGGCTTCAAGCTTAAGTTCATCCTCTTCCATATTGTCTTCCTCCTCCGAGAAACGTGTAAAAGAATCATTATCGTCATCGTCATCGTCATCGTCATCCTCAGACTCAGACTCAGACCCATCACTCGACCCATGTCCAAAGTCTCCCATCTCGTCGTCCGATGCCGGCGCCCTTCGCTTTTTGCTAGCCCTCTTCTTCTCTTGCTCTTCCTCTCCCTCTGATTCGTCCGGGGTAGCGCGATCCAGCATCTCTGAGAGGTCGATATAACCCTCCCCATTCTCGTCCTCCATATCTTCATCGTCATCGTCCTCCTCTCCCTCACTTAAATCCAGTTCCTTGCCACCCTTATTCTTCTTCTTTTTCGTTCCACCAGTACTCCCACGAAACGTAAAATCCTCAAACCGCTCCTCATCGCTCTCACCCATAGCATCGTCAGAATCGATATCCGAATCGTCGTCCGAGGCGACCTCTCCAAGCCGCCACTCATTCCCATCTGAGTCGCTTCCTCCGTCTACACTCCCCTCATCCTGCGCGTCGTCTTCGTCCTCCTTGCTTCGTCGTGCTGCCAGCGCCGGTCGTGTAGGTTTAGAGTTTTCGGCTGCAGAGGCAATGGCGAATGCGTTCAAGGCTCGCTTTTGGTTTGTTCGGCCGGATTTGCGGGCGGCGCCGGCTGGTTTACTGCGTGCCATTGATGGGAGTTGTGAGAGTTTGTGGTGGGGGTTGAGTGATGTTACCTGTAGAAGACATCTAAATTTTTTTGGATACCCTTGTCGCGCTAAATGCCACGTGGCTTGGCGGAGACAAATGGTTTCTTGAAGTGAGAACGCGTGATGAAACGAAAAGAAACTTTGATAAAACGCAGCAAAAGTACAATCTACAAGTACAAAGTGGGAATACAGGCACTTTTATTCCGCGAAAAACCAAATTGCAATCACACAAACGTGCCCCATTGAAATCGCTGCCAGAAAGCCATTATCCGTAGCCTCAGTCGGCTCCTAAACCTCTTTCACTAATTACCGTCTCCTCCCCCCGTGGCCTCCTCCACCGCCGCCGCCGACCCTACCCCTTGGGCTCCAGCTCCTGCTGCGACTCCTCCTCGGTGCGGCACCACCCCTCCTGGGTGGGGGGCTCCGAGAACCGCTTGCGCTTCGGGAGCTGTAGCTGCTGTAACTGGGACTCCTGCGATACCTTCGCGAACCAGCGCCGTCCCCTGGTCCAGTTCTTCCGCCGTTACGTCCTCCGCGGTATCTTCCAGCGCCGCTAGTCGTCATCGGTGGTGGTGAATAGTCTCCGCCCCTTCTGCCTGCACCTCCTCCAGGACGGCGGCGGTAAGGCGATCGACTTCTAGACTTCGACGGGCTTCTGGATCGGGAAGTATAGCTCGGGGATCTTGAACGGGAGCGAGTCCTTGAGCGTGGGCGGTAACTATCCCCTCCAGCTCCTCGGTAATTATCTCCCCCGTGTCCACCGAAGCCTCTACCACCTGCCGCACCGGGCCCTGGGGGTACACGGCGAAGTGGTGAGCGGTAACGCGGGTTTCCGGCACCTCCTCCACGGAAACGTCCGCCTCCGCGCGGCGGAGGTCCCCCGCCGATAGAAGGTCCTGCGGGTGCACCTTGGGGTAGACGGCGGGGAAGAACGATAGAGACGTTGATTACTGCTCCATCCAGCTGGCCCTCGTGCATGTGGGCAATGGCGGCATGAGCGGACGCGGGTGAGTGGTAAAGGAGATAGCAAAGACCGCGGTTAGTGTTGACTGTTTGGTTATCTGGGGTTAGCTTGATGCATATAAAGGAGTCGCAAGTCACGCACATTGACGGTTTATCGGCATGTCCACCACTTTGATATCGCCATAAACCGAAAAGATTTCGGAGATATGAGCTTCAGTGACATTCTTGGTGAGCTTTTCAATCACGATCTGTTCAATTGGTATTGTCAGCATTGTGCCACGGTTGTCGGCAGGGCGCTCGCGATGTACCTTCGAACTCTGAAATCCACCAGGACTGGCACTTCTGGTAGCACTCCTTCCCCTGCTGCTCCCTGACCGGCCCCGAGAAACAGATCTCGATCTTGATCTCGAACGAGGTGTGTCCGACCTTGAGCGCGCCCGAACTGGAGTGCGTGAACGGCTGCGCGAATGGGGCGTGATTGATCTTCCTCGAGGATTATTTGGCGATTGGTAGCTAGCTGAACCGGAGCGCGAACGCTTGCGAGAGTACGAGCGGGACCGAGAGCGATCCATTGGCAGACTCGGTAGTTGATGAAAGCAGTGTGTCGTTGAAAGTATTGTCTGCTGGCTGCAAGTCGCAAGGCGATATGATGGGTGACTTTGAAGGTTTGAGGCGAGAACGCGACTACATGCCACGCCAAGACACAAAGTTGCCTATTCAAGCATGTTTGTATCTAGTGCTCAGATTTTCACGAGCTTGAGCTCCTTTCCCTCCTATCAACGATCTGTTCGAGAATCGAGATATTCCTTGGGAGAGACGCAAGGAAGCGTAGAAAAGCCATGCCGGGACTTCATGAGGAACCACTGAAGGAAGCGCCCTGAGCGCATACAGTCGCCCGATTGAGGTATAAAAACGTGCGTTCTATTAGATGGCTTCTCCGAAGATATGTACGCATCAACAACCCATCATCACAAGCACGCTCCAAGAAGAAACTCCATCATGACTGAGGTGGACAGCTCTCCTGTAGTTTCACGTCCACCTTTGGGCTGAATTTCTCGCCACGGCGGTGCCACAGTTGCCAGCCAAAGCTTAAAGAATATCATCAAACAGATAGGCCCTCCATTGTGTATCACTCGCCAGTCAGTGCCAGTATCTACGCTGTAAATTTTTGTTGTTGGCGTTCTCTGCTTTGCTCTATGAACCGCTGACCCTGGGAGCCGGTTGCATTTTTTCGAATAAGTAACTTTATGTTGGAGTAAGATGCTCATGGGGCATGTAAGAAAAGGTTTCTCAACTCTCCGTTCCCCACACCTGCCAGCGAAGCAGTGAATCCCTGAGACCCATTTGGATCTGGATCTTGAAACACCCAACTTACGACCGATTCCTTCAGGCTCCACTTTTCCATCACTGCGACTGCGATAGTTTCGCGGTTCAGGCATTTCTATATTGAGCACGGTGGGCAAGGCACCGCCAGCCTTCAGAAGTCGCTCGGTCGCGGTACTCCACCATAATAGTAGCCGCCGTTTCAAAGCTAATCATGTTACACTTGATCTCCGTTGCCACAATAGAATCATGAAGTTATGTATGGCGTTCGAACCTGGACTGGGTATAGAGAAATTTTACCGAATGCAGGTTGTTCGTCTGTTCTATATCGTGGTCACTAGGATTTTATCCACCTCCTACGTGGTCCCAACCAACGCACAGCTTCTCCTCTTTGCTCGTTCCACCGTTATATCCTACAACATTTGGATACAGTTGTTTGGTGTGGAGAAACTCGGATCTGGTTATCATCGACCGCAAGCCGTCCGTCCCTGGCGGGGTGGATCTGACCGATGCGGTGGTCTATGGAGAAAGTCAACAGACACACTACCATCCTATCATAGGAAACCAGGGGGTTGGATGATGAATGCTAATTGATTGATGGATGGCCTCGTGAATCGTCGCGTCGGCGAGAGCTAGAGCAGTTTGGCCCCGCGTCTATCAAGTGGTGGTGGTGGTGGTGGTGGTGGCGTCTTCGAACCGGCGCCTCAAGTTGCTCCTGGTCTGCTCTTCGTTTCGATTCGGCGTTCTCTTCCAGTTGCCCCTTCATTCAACTTTGTCACTTGCCTTAGAGTCTGGACCGAGTCGGGAAGATTGTGGCGGAGCGGATGCCCATGAAACCTCTCGTCCGTGACGGCACCATCTTATCATCCATGGGATTCCGCTTACGATTACATGTTGCAGTTGCTGTTGCACAGTTTTCCGATCACCTAGCTAGCATGGGACTCTCGTTCTGGAAACCGGGGTCAATTTATTAGTACATCCTGACACAGCCAACGCCGTTGCCCGCCGCTTTTGTCCTTTCACTACTTTCTACTTCTACCGCCCTCCATTACTTTTAAAGACCTCTTCCTCCTCCTGCTGCCCCTCCTGCTGCCTCTCCTGCACCTACCTCACCTCCGCCTTCCATCCATCCACCATCACCGACTAACGTCGTTTCAGCGATCTCTCAACCCAAGTTTACATCTAGCTCTACCGTCGTCCTTCCTCACACCACAACACTTCCATCCTCTTACTACCTTGAGTCATCGCCGGTTCATCTTCATCCATCAGTTTTCATCATGCAGATCTTCGTCAAGACCCTGACTGGCAAGAGTAAGCTCCCTACTTAACCAGACTACTATAATCTTGCATCTCACTGACCTCTTTCCTTAGCTATCACCCTCGAGGTTGAGTCGTCAGATACCATCGATAACGTTAAGTCGAAGATTCAGGACAAGGAGGGGATCCCACCCGATCAGCAGCGTCTTATCTTTGCGGGAAAGCAGCTTGAAGATGGCAGGACTGTTAGTCAACCTTACAATCATCGAGACGATTTGTGGCGTCATCCTCGAAACAGCTGCTGATTGTTTTGATCTAGCTCTCCGATTACAACATCCAGAAGGAATCAACCCTTCACTTGGTTCTACGGTTACGAGGAGGCGCACCCAAGAAGAAGACGTGCTCGTACACATCGTGTACCAATGCCGCCCAACGTATAGTCGGCGACTGCACCTTCTGCGACGGTCACTTCTGTGGGGTGCATAGATTATTGGAGGACCACAAGTGCACCGGTCTCGAAAACTGCAAGAAGGAGTCACACGACCGGAACGCAATGAAGTTGAATGCAGAACGGACGATTGTTGGGAAGGTTTAGCTACGGGGGGGTTCTTAGGTTCTAGGGGACGAGTTTCCCACATCGGCACATCGGCGTTACCCATTATCGTGCTTTTGTTTTGCAGCATCTACGTGTCTCAGCCATTTGTTTTCCGGCAGTGGGCTTGCGAGTCGAGTAATCTTTTGCGGTTTTAGAGGGTGATTGATCGTTGTCGTCATTACCATCATGTACATTTCGCCACTTGGTTTTTTTTTTTGCGCATGAGCGCATGGGGGCTGGACTTTGTATGTTCTATTTTTTTTCCCTTTGCTAGCGATATGGTTTGTCTTTGTGCAATTGATTGTTTCTGGAATTGATTTTGAATTACAATCTGGGTGTAGAACCTACAGATATTGATAGAAACATGAGCGATTTCCTGTGCATGCTCTGCCGTATCGCTTAATCGCTGTTGCTGCCTGCTGCTTCGAATGCGAGTGTATATGCGGGTAGCCGTCGGGCTTGCGGTCGAATGTTCAGACGAAGAAGTGTGGCGGTTTCTTCCGCACCTCCGGCGTGTTATCTTCTTCTGTTCCTCCAGCTAAACAGGCTCGAACGGTTACGGTTGCACGATGGATGTAGATGTTGCAACTTAACTTCCTCACGAACATGTGGTCCCGACATTCTCTTCTCGGATTACGTCCTTCCACCCATGGGCCATGATATATATGACGGCTCCTCGGGAAAAGAACGTGTTATTGCACTGTGTAACTCATACCACCTACAGGCCCCCCTCTCAAAATATTCTTCAGGTCCTGTCAGCCGGGCCTCCGGAAATTTGCTTTTGCTTGTGCTGGTGTGATGATTGCGTCATGTCCGGTGGACTGAATAGCACTCCGGAGCACAGAGGGTCACTCGTACGAGAACCAGCATTTCTTTTTCTTTTTGTTTCTCCAGAAAGTTTGGATCTCTTTTGGGGATGGAAAATGATACCAAATAAACACATGCTGGATAGTAATGAATGAGGTATGTCAGATGTGAGCCGAAAAGCCCGTATCTCGCGACGCTATTGGTGTCTTGGTGTGTCGGATGAAATCGACATCTGGGAGGAGGAGGAGGAATGCATGTTTACCCAGCTGGGCATTCCTCCTCCACCACTACTACCACCACTACCACCACCATCTGATAGAGAAGGAGAAGAAAGTGCGGGTTCTCGGTAATCAGCAGTTTCAATACCTGGGTAGTGCCATTAACCGATGGCCTGTAATTTCCTGGTAGATACGATGTATTATTTCACGCAGTGCGGTTCTTTCGCCTTCATCGGGTATCATCAAAGCCGGTATTTCTGTGAGGCAAGGATGGCTCATAGAATATGACAGAACTTCACTCTGTTCGTGGAGCCTCTTCTCAGCTGAAATACTGATCCATTGTGATGCCAGTCGTTCTCTGATGCACACATTATCACCCGTCATCATCACATGATAGCGGCTCTTTCTCAGAACCCTTTTGCTGGTTACTTTAAGTATCCCACCGTAAACCCCCTCCCCTCACGATGGCCGACCGCGAATCCTTCTTCCCAATCCCACCGCTAATCCGCCAAATCTTCGATTCCTTCCCACTCCTCACCTACCCAGCGACTCCCCTCCCTTCCGGCTGTCCGCAGCCCTCACAGCTCCCAACACTCTACGTCTTCAGCACCCCCGAGGATGTCTCCGCCGGTAAACCCAGCTTCAACCCGAGCTGCTTGAAATGGCAAGTAAGTACGCATTACATCCCCCCCCCCTCTTTTTCTCTCCAGTTAACAAAAAAAAAAGGCATACCTTAAGTTCTGCGGAGTAAGCTACCGAACCGGAGTCTCAAACAACCATGCCTCACCATCGGGCGCGCTTCCGTTTCTGGTACCCGCCGGAGATGCAAAACAGGCTGTGCAAGCTTCGCGGCTACCACAGTGGGCAAGCGAGAATGCTAGGTCCCCAAGGGAATGTAATTTGGAGGATCCAGAGGTAAAGGCGTTTTTGGCCCTGGTGGATACGAGAGTTAGAGATGCTTGGGTACATACCCCCCCCCAACACCCATCTGGGATCACAGGTTACTGACGGAAGTGGTGGTGGTGGTAGTTATATGCCCTATACCTCGAACCCCACAACTGCCACACCCTCGCACAAACACTGTACCGTTCCACGTCAGTACCAGCCGTCAACCTCCTCCTCTCATCGGAGCTACAGAAGTCCGCGGCCGCCGAGCTCCGAAAGTGTCGACCGGGTGGAGTGGTGAACGGAGACGACATCTACGCGGATGCGGATGCGGCGTTCTCGGCGTTATCGACGGTGCTAGGTGACGATGAGTGGTTTTTTGGCGCGGAGGAGCCGGGTCTTTTCGATGCCACTGTGTTTGGGTATACACACCTGATACTGACACTGGGATGGCATGAGAAGGAGGCTGCAGTTGCGCGCGGAGTGAGGAGACATAAGAACTTAGTTGCACACGAGAGGCGGGTGAGGGAGTTTTGTGGATGGTAGTAGCAGTCCTTACTCATGGAAGGCATGCAGCGGGGGAGAGGGGGGTATAGATATAAAAAGGCAGCAAATGTACGATAGAACCTTTCAACCTTTCAACCACGCATATGAAACAACATCCCTCCTTCCAATCCACTTCCCCGCTCTCGCCCCCCACCTCCCCCCCCCCCCCCCCCCCCCCCCCCCCCCCCGGCCGCCTCCAAAGTCTCATCCAACTCACCCCACTCACCTTCCTCCCCTAATCTCAGTGTGCATATCCGCAACCCACCCTTCAACACCCCCAGCTGCAAATATTCCAACACAAGCTACTCACCACAGCATCTACCTTCCCCCTACCACTACCAGAGACTCTCGGGTGATATCCACAACCTTCCATGCCCCGCCACTACCGTCGACGCCCGCGCAGAAAGCTTAATTGTGTTCCTACCGAGGTCGAGCATTCTACTTGGTGTGGTGGATGTATGTGTCGAAGGCGGTGGTGTTGAGGAGTTGGCGGTGGACCGGGCGTTGTAGAGGGCTTTGGTTGGGAAGGTGGTCGGGGAAGGACGTCTGCCGTGGGTATGAATCATGTAGGCATCACTCGGATATATTTCTACTCTTTGTGTTGAGGATAACCCACAGATCAGATCTCATTAAGAATCCTCTGTGTTCATTTCTTATCCCAACTTTTTTTTTTTTTTTTTTTTTTTGCCCTGCCGTAAAGATGATATCTAGAAACACCCACTGCACGCACTTGCATAGCTATACAACGAAAAAAATAGTTAACACAAAAGAAAGAGAACCCCCCCCACCCACCCCTTACTGCGTCTTCTTCATCGATTCCTTCCTAGGAGGAGCACTATACAACCACAACGCACAGAACCACAAAAACCCACCAATCGTCACCCAAATACCCGCAATCCATACCCACGCCCCACTAATCGCCCAACTCCTCGTATACTCATCGTGTGCAAAGTGTCGGAGTGTGATTGTGTATTTCTCACCGATGTAGGAGATGAAGCGACGCTTGTAGTTGACTTTGAAGGCGAAGATACCGTGTTGATCGGGGGCTTTGAAGGAGGTTGTGTAGACGCGGGATTCGTCGGTGGTGCTGGTGGGGAGGAGGGGGAGACGGTAGTATGGGTCTAACATAGTGAATTCGAGTTGTAGACTGTCTTCGGAGGGAACGACAAAGGGGATCCAATGGTCGTTTGCCCACTCTGAAAGCTCGATTTCGAAAGTCTGAAAAAGTCAAGTCAGTATTACGTGAGGCGAGGGGTGCAACACGACATACAATATCGTTCTTGATTCTGTAAACGCTAGGATTGATCTGCGCATCCGTTTCATTCATCAAGTAATGTCTGACAGCCTTAACCTTCACAACTCCAATCTCATTAAACGTCCACTGTGTAATCTCCTTCACAAAAGCCTGGTTTGCAGTCTTAGTCTTCTTCCCATTCGTCGACTTAACCTCCAAATCAAAGAACTCATCCGAGAACATATCCGTACTTCCGGACACCGTAAGGCGAGCGTTATTCCTAGCCTGGAGCGCGGTAACATAATACATCTGTGTCCCAACCGCCCACGGTTCCTCAGCATACGCAGATTCCTCCTTAGTATCATACGTATACGCCGTCCTTGACGCGGTCAGGACAGGAAACAATAGCGGTCTGTTTCCAAGGACATGTCCAGCACCACGGAAAGCAATAACTTCATCTCCGCCGTTTCCAGAGAAGTAGTTCTTTGTAGTCTTTGACAATGCCGGTCTGGGGATTAAGATGACATCGTGTTTCTCGCTCTCCGAAAGCGTGTCGAAATTGAAATGGTCGACGGCAAGGAAATCACGCGGTGGGAGTTCGATTTCGATTTCGCGGGCGAGCTCACGAGCTTGCTCTGTTGTCCCTGATGGAGAGGTGAGGAGGAGGATGTTTCCGTCTTTGTTTACGAATTCGACCAAAAGCTGGGGGGTAAGGGCGGGTCCGTAACCTAGATATCTCCGGTAAGCTCCCAAGCATCATCACCAAAACGTCTAGTTGAATTCAAACCTTTGGCTTTCGGAGGGAAAAGGATAACGTGATCGTAAGCTCTCTCTCCGTGGATGAACAATGACAGCGCATCATCTTTTGGAGATTGAAAGTGGAGATTATAACCCCGACCTGCAAACACGTCAGTAAAATCATACGTTTCGTTTTTGTTTTGTGATTACTGCGAAACAGACCTTCAAGATCTCCAAAGAATTTCGAGTACGCGGTCTTCGAGTCGGCGTCTTCCAGCACGACTAGTAGCCGCGAGCCCGTCAGCGAGGTTGCCGAGACCAGACACACACATAGCCATAGTAAAGAGAAAAGAAGTGAATGGAGAGTCATGGTGTATTGATGTTTGGAGAGAGGTTCTCCGGCGATTGAGTTCAAGAGCTTGAGCAAGAGCCGCGCGGCGCTAGGAACACCTGTCTTCACTTGCTCCACACAGCGTCACTCGGTATACTCAGCCCTACGCGAAAGTTTCGTGGGCAGGTCCCGGGAACAGAGCAATTGCCAAATTAAAAACGTACGATAGATTAAAACCCCAATTAATCGTTGGTGATGTCCCTTTGAAACAGTAAATAGGCAACCAAGTACTTTAGATAGAGTAGAGTAATAGTACAGCACTCGACATAACGCAGACGATATGTACGGCATGAAGCACCTTACGCCAATTTCTTTATATCGTTCAGTCCCTCCACTACGCCCTCGATCAATCCCACCCATACCGACAATACCCAAATTACAATCCTGACTATCAGCAAGGTCCAGTCCATCCTTGGTCCCGTCCTAGTTCTCCTATAATTCATGACTCTCCCGTTTCCCCATGGCAGACTCACCCCCAATCTCTCCGCCGCCCTAAGTCCCGAACTACACCCATCCTCATGGAATCCCCACCCCGTCCAAGCACCCACAAATGACAACCCCCGTCTATCTTGTATATCGTCCAGTCTCTTCTGTGCTGCAAGAGAAGCCGGCGTGTATAGAGGGACCGCGTACTCATACACACCTTGTGTCAAGGCCTCCTTAGGAGGAGTGAGCGGGTTGAGGGTTGCCAGTACGTCGCCAAAAATAGAGTGGCGGATATGTTGGAGGATGTTCATGTTGTATGTTAACGAAACCCTCTCAATATTTCTTTTGTGAGGTGTAGTAGCTGTAAGGTAGTTCCACGCAGCCCACGTAGAGCAAAGCGCAGGCATATGATCCAAGTCCGAGTGTAGAACCACCCTGTTCTTTGAAGTTTTGAATGTAGACAGTAGCTCCTTCTCCCTCCGTGTCGCGGTGTCTCCCAGGAGATTCAACGCCTGGTCACCGTGAGTAGCCACGATGATATGGTCATACGTGTATTCAAATTCCTCCTCCGCCTCTTCTTCGACGATCTTAAGATATGGCTTCCCATCGCTCCTCGTCCCCACCTGCTTGACCGGTGTTGAAAGATGGATTTGCCATCTTGGCAGGTCTCGTACCATAGCATCGATATAGTTCTTAGCACCACCTTTGATAGTAAGCCACGTTGGACGTTCCGTGAAAGTGTACAACAAGTGATGATTCCACATAAACCGCACCAGCGCAACAGCGGGCAGTTGCAGTGCGTTCTGATCAGGATACGTATTCCACATAGCGACCGTGATGGGGAGTAAATAATCCTGTCTAAACGCCTCCGAATAACCTTCCCGATCCAGATACGCACCGAGGGTGATCTTCTGCTCATCCTCGTCTTGGGCCGATAAAATGTCTGGCGCAAACGTGTTGAACCGGATTATGTCAAAGATCATTCGCCAAAAGTTCAGTGAGGTGAGGTTTTCGCGTTGTGCAAATAGGGAGTTGAGGGAAGCACCGGACCACTCGAACGCGCCATGATCTCGTGAGATGCCGAAGGATAGTTCCGTAGGTTCTGTCTTGATATCGAGGTGGTCGAGGAGTGATAGAAAGTTTACTACAGCTGTTGTCAGCTACGTAATGGAAATGACAAAGGACGGGGCGTTGACGAACGATAGGTCGCGGTGTTGAGGACCATGAAGCCTGTATCTACCATAGTCTGCTTGCCGTTATGCACGAAGGGAACGGTGTTGGTGTGGCCGCCCAGTCGATCTTCAGCTTCATAGATGTGGACTTCAAACGCCTTCGTTTGGTGGAGAGCCCATGCCGCTGAAAGGCCAGAAATGCCGCTTCCGATGATGGCGACTTTGGTACGCTTCGGTTGTAACATGATGGGAAATGTGGATTCAGTTTTTCGTAATAGTGGATAATGGGAGGGAGGTTGTGGTTGTAGAAGAAAGGAACCTTTCAGTCTGGGAGACGGGGGGCGGGGAGAAACATGGCGCGTGGTGTTAAGTTTTGGGTTGGGGCACCGCTGATCAGGCCGTATATTGGCTCACACACGCATGAGCATGGATGGAATCGAGAGGCTCACGCTCGGCCAGGCGTAGCTAAGTAGGAAGGAGGAGGAGGCGGCGGATGGAGTGGGGAATGAGTGAATGGAACGACCGCAGAGAACGACAACAGAGCTTACCATGTCATGATCGCCTGCATGTGCTTGTACGAGCTGAGAATATCTCAGCCGTGATCTCACCACCTCCACCACGTCTCCACCATCACCTCACCACCGCCGCCACCATCAATACGTACCTACCCATCATCTCACTCGACCCCAGCAAACCCCAGAAACTCCCCACAGCTACACGCCCTACCATCAAAATGGACTCCGGCAGCGAGCTCTTCGCCTCCTACGAAGCCGACTTCAAGCTCGTCTTCGCAGACATAAAGCAAAAAGTCGACCAAATCCCCGAGCTCACCGGCGAAGCCCGCAAAGCCGCCATCCACACAGCAGAACGAGCCATCGATGAAGCCGACGAAATCATCACGCAGATGTCGCTGGAAATCAACAACATCCCCTCAACCTCCAAGACCAAGCCACGTCAGCGCCTTCGCAACTACAGTACCGACCTGGACAGTGCCCGCGGATCCCTCCTAAAGTTCGCCCAAAATGCCGACCGCGAAGCTCTACTAGGTCGGCGTAACGACAGTACAAGCTCAGGAGATGCCGTTGCTGGCCAACGGCAGCAGCTTCTGAAAGGTACCCAGAGTCTGGAACGGAGTAGCCAGCGTCTACTAGAAAGTGAACGTATTGCGAGGGATACCGAGAATATCGGTGCCAATATTCTGGGGGATCTAGGGAGACAGAGGGAGAGTATTGTGCACACGCACAATACCCTGAACGATAGTGAACAGGTCCTGGATCGAAGCATCAAGACGCTACGAGGAATGGCGCGAAGGTATATACCGTTCTTTTAATTCTTTTATAATGGGTAGGAGGCAGGGACAAGCAAGGATTTTTTGGTCCTTTTCTTGGGTTATGAAGAGAGCTGATGTAGGAATCTTCATAGGATGGCTACCAACCGCATGATCACCGTTGCCATTATCACGGTGTTGGTGCTGTTGATTCTTGCAGTCATCGTCTCAAAATTCCGTTAAATGCAAGATTACTTCGGCTCAATTCTGTCTTACAGTTGTTCTGGTTTGTAGGGTTCTTTTGGAGTTTGATTTTTGAGTGGAGCAAGTCGTGACGCAGCATTGGGTATGTCCATAGAAGACGGTCCACTTGCCAGCGGAGCAATTGTACCATACCACCATTTTTTGATCGCTGCTGTGTTATTGGTCTTGTGTGTTTTGCATGTGTTATGGGGGCCGTATCTGTCTTTGTATTGGTTCAATCTAGCTTTTCTACAACTGTCGCTCTCGGTCCGCTATGTGACGGGTAGGGATCCCACCCAACGGCGATATCACTTTTACGCTCTATGTACATGGGATTCTTCGCGAGCAATATGGCAGCAGCAGCAGCAGCATCATTTAGAAGTTCAGAACTTATTGTTCATCAGACAGACGCCATAGCATTTGGATCCATTTTTTATTCCACATGCTTTTTCCCATACACATTGCAATCGTAAAAGAAAGCCCGAAGTAAAACACCGAAAAAGAAAACCCCAACCGCGAACAACACCACATCTATGCTGATGCAACATCCTTCTTGAGTGTACCCAAGAAAGCGTGCTTCTCCTCCTTGGTCTGGAAACCACCGTGTCCGAACTTGGAGGAGGTATCGATCCATTTGAGGTCGACCTTCTCGAGGGCCTTGCGGGAGGTGTGGGGAAACAGAGATTTTCTCAGCGTCAAGACACGCTTCTTAACACCAGGGCATGAACCCTTGAGGAGGATGAAATCGTTCTTGATCTCACCATATCGAGGGAAACCACCCATAGGAGTCTAGGCATATCAATCAGCAATCTGTTGGGTAAAATTCAACCAGACGGATAACTTACGATGGTCTTCTTGGTCGTGTCGTACTCGGTGGTGGCGTTAGCCTCGTCGTCACCCTTTCCGATACGGTAGACCTTGTGGTTGACGGAAGTACGGTGATGGTAACCGTCCTGACCAGCACGGGCAACAGTCCACTGGACGTGGTTAGGATGCCATGCACCGATACATGCGACCTTTCGGAGACCCTTGTGTGTCTTTCTCGGCAGCTTCTTTGTTCCCCAACGGGCAGTAACACCCTCGTAACCCTTACCCTTGGTAACAGCGATAACGTCGATAACCTCGTTCTGCTCGAAGATGGTGTCGACAGAGATAGGCTTCTCGAAGAGACCACGGGCGAAGTCGACCTTCTGCTCGACGGAACCACCGTTGACCTGGATCTCCATCAAGTGGGCCTTCTTCTGCTTAAGAGGGGTCTTGCGGATCTGAGAGTGGGCGAGGATGCGGACGACCGAGCAGTACTTCTTGATGCGGGCAAGCTCGTGGGCGATATCCTTTCCTCCGTCGGCGTGCTTCTTGGTGTACTTGGTGAACGCCTTCTTCTTGGACTTGTACCAGTTCTTGTAGAACCGGCGTCTGACCTCGTCGGAAAGATGCTCAGCCCAGACGGTGGTGAGCGACCGCAGACCACGGGGAGTCTCGACGTAACCGACAACACCGATGCAAATAACCTGAATATCCTCTCAGCCACACAATCGCAGTCAATCGAACGCGTAAGAACGTACGGGAGGGGTCTCGATGACGGTGACAGCCTCAACGATCTCCTTCTTGTGCATCTTGGCACCAGGACGCTCGAGTTCACGAACAGTGGTGGTCATACCAGCCTTGTAACCAAGGGTGGCAGTGAGGTGGACGGGCTTCTTGGGATCATCCTTGGGGAAGGACTAAATTTGAATATATCGTCAGATTTCCGAAGTCGACCCTGCATAGTTGAATCTGCGATTGCCCACCTTCGCCTTTCCTCTGTGTCTGGAGGCCCGCTTACGGGGCAAAAATGCCAGCGAACCGTGTCGGGGAGCTTCCTAGGCGGTCATCAGTACTGCTGATGTCGTCGAACTGCGTCATTTCGAGATTGACGGGTAGTAGTAGAACGTACAAATTTCCTCTGTTAATAAATACAATGTCAGCATTTCCATTTCATTTGTGAGGCAGCAAAGCAATTGTAAAATTTCCAACGGCGTAAACACGTACGTGAGACATCTTGAACCGTGAGCTCGCTGGGGTCGTCCAAAAAGATGCTGGTTGTTGGCTGTGGGTTAGTAGCAACTCGTTCGAGCGAACCTGGGCGGAATGTGTGATTGAGAAATTGCCTGCCTTTCCACCGTGGGTCACGTGAGACCACCGGAAGACTGCTCTTCCCAAAATGGGCTTCAACGCGCATGCCAAGCAAACAAGAGAAATATGGAAAACCTAACCCCATTGCACAACACGAGTGAGCCAAAGTGAATGTCACGCCTGCAATCTTATTCAAAAAAAAGGGTATCATTTATCTCCATACTCCTCCCCTGTAAGGAGTATCGACTGGTGAAGCTCGTTATATACTCATGTCAACCGCCATAACTACCTAGACACGAATTCCCACACCTGTTATTCGTACAATGAATCCTGCGCCAATTACTCCTTTGCAAACATCAATGAAACTAAAAATCCTATTCGTCACTGCGTTGTATCACCGTATCCTACATCCCAAAAGGTTGGCTTTCCCTCAAGTCGGCGACCAACCCCTCCACGTTGCTCATGAATTCGCCCAGCATCTTCTGCTTTTCCTCGGTCGTTCTGTCAATCCTCAACTCCTTCTTGGACATCGGATTCCTGCCTTTCAAGGGAGTGGTGGACACCGCCGGGCCAGGACCTGTTACTGGTATTTCCGGCATGAGATAGAAGTAAAGGAACTCCAAGATTTTGAGTTTGACCTCGCGCGGCGTGTCACGGCGCTTGAATAGGGAGGTGACGGTGGCTAAGCCATCGAGCGCCTCGAAGACCTATGCATACGGTCAGTCTGTCTGAAGAAACTCCACATATCTCGGCGAAGCTTACCCTTGTGTTGGTGGGGTGGTCTATAAGTGCGCATACTAATGTGAGCAAGGTTGCCGACTGAACAGCACTACTGTTTCCCGCGTCCAGCAGATCGAGCATAACGTTCATGTGAATCTCGCGAGCGAAAAGCTTGCGCGACTGTGCGTGAAGAAGGAGCATGCCCTGGATCAGATCCAGAGACGCGAGAATCAGGAGGTTATTTTGGTTGTCTAGAACAGCGATGTTAGACACGGGAACGTGCTGTAGATTCCACCCGAGACAGCAACTTACTGTTCTCTTTCCCCAATAACCTCTCCAGACACGATATCAGTCGTATGGTCACTTTGGTCAAACATTAGCGCCATTTCAAACGGGCAGGCGCATGGGGACAAACCATTCCACTCGAATCCATTTTGCAGTCTCATGAACTCCCGAAATGCCGCATCCTTTGGTTTGCTGACGAGCGCGCCCTGTTGGGTAGGTAGAATGCTCTCTCGCCGAGCTCCGTTTCTGGCTGGTACTGGCGGAGCCTGAAGGCACATCTTCGCAAGGAAACCCTCGAGGTACCGCAGGCCTTTCCGGATGTGAAGCGTATCGTAAGAAGACAGGAGATCGAACGAAGTAGAGAGCAATTGCTCCATTCTGCTGGTGTGGTATGAATATTGCGATTGTTCGTGTTTGGGTGGCGGGTGAGGTGCGACAGCTCGATGGAAGCTGGGGGAGCCGGGAGAGTTAAGCGACAGTTGATGTAAACAGAACAGAGCCGCATATGTTTCCATAACAACACCCGCGCGACCAAGCCCTGCCACCGACCGCATCGATCCGAAACCAACTTCCACCAGCCAGCCGTCGGGACGAGGTGTTGCCGTGAATTGATTGCTGCTCAGCTACAGATCGCCGTCCAAGTTGTAGCGGTCACTGCTGGCAGCAGCGAGTGAAACTTCGTGGCCGCAGTCTGCTGCTACGCCATCTTGCCTCATCTCTTTGACCGACACCACTCTAATGATTCATCCAATGGGTGTGGGGTGTTGAGTTCCAAGAGCCTCACCCCGCCGCTAGTCATTGCCGCCTGCGGACAAGACCCCGCTACGACAATGATGCTTGACCTCGTCTCCTTCACGTGCCACGTTTGACTGCAAAAGAGTTGACTGACGGACTGACTGTGCCTTTCAGCTCTCTCACCCATCCCCTCCATCCCAACCCATCCCAACCCATCCCAACCCATCCCATGCCTTCCAGCCCCGATATACTTCGTATAAGTACCGCTTGTCACTGCCGACTCCCGTCCATTTCTGTTCTACATCAAACACCATCCATTAGCCCCAAACTACCAGGCGGTTATACTTGGCTCGACGAATACTAGATCCCCCCCGCGCCGTCTTATAAGAATATACTTGTTTCCATCTACTCTACCTCGATGTCATCCTCCAACCAGAACGACGACCAGATGAACGGACCTACCAGTGCTTCCAATTTGGATTTTGAAAAGCCTTCGAACTGGACTGAGCAGAAAGAGAAGGTTGGGCTGAAAGTAACACTCTAGCCACGGCAGACAGAACTGAAACCGTTGGTGTTAGATACTTCTCGGATCTTATGACTACCTCGTTTCCTACCCCGGTAAAGACATTCGTAAACAGCTGATAGCTGCCTTCAATGTCTGGCTACAAGTCCCCAACGATGTGTTGGAGACTATAGGAAACGTGGTCGTAATGTTGCACACCGCCTCGTTACTGTAGGTCGCCAGTCGCCTTATATCGATGGTTCTGACATCGTGCAGAGTGGACGACGTCGAAGACAACTCGATCCTTCGCCGCGGAGTGCCTGTAGCTCATAGCATCTTCGGTGTAGCTCAAACGATCAATACTGCCAATTATGTCTACTTCCTTGCGCTCGAGGAGCTAGCCAAACTTAAGAACCCCGCATGCTTGACGATCTACACAGGTTTGTACCAATACCGCTTCCAGGCGAAGCTTCGGGTGCTGACATTGACTGCATCTAGAGGAACTATTGAACCTTCATCGCGGCCAAGGAATGGAATTGTTTTGGCGAGATAACCTCCGATGCCCTACCGCTGAAGACTATTTGGAGATGGTTAGCAACAGTGCGTACCCTCATCCCCGCATACGCTTCAGAAATGCTGACCCAGTAGAAACCGGTGGTCTCTTCAGACTCGCAGTGAAGTTGATGCAAGCCTCATCGGAATCAACCCATGACTATGTGCCTCTCGTCAACTACATCGGACTGATCTTTCAGATCAGAGACGACTATATCAACCTACAATCGTCGCAATATCACAACAATAAAGGTTTCTGCGAGGACTTGACGGAAGGGAAATTCTCATTCCCTATCATTCATTCAATTCGCAAAGACCCGAGCAATATGCAGCTTCTGAACATCCTTAAACAACGGACAGAGCAGGAGGAGATAAAGAAATATGCAGTAGCATACATGGATGAGAAAACTGGCAGTTTTGAATACACCAGGACGGTTCTGGCAGAATTGGATGCGAAGGCTAGGGATTTGCTGGAAAGTCTTGGGGGAAACCCATTGCTGAGCGCAATTTTGGATAAGATGAGAGTTGGGGAATCGTGATTCGTTGTTTTTACATATCTTTTTGGGTTTCATTATCAGCTGCTGCTGTGCGTCAAGTATGGACTTCTTGTGTAAGTATTTGCGAAGGCTGGATTGGAGTTACGGCAATTGTTGGCGTGTACAGTATGATATCTAAATCGTTTTGGTCTAGATTTCCTCAAGAAAAACTACGTCTTTGGACCAACTGTCAGTGGAAAATAGCTGCATCGTGCCGTCAATGGTGGAGGCCTTAATTACGGGGCAGCGTGAAACCCTCGCACGCCCACTTTACTCCACGCACGATCACTCGACCAATCTTTCATAATTTGGAGGCTTGCCAGGCTGCTGTGGAGGAGTTCCCGAGCCACCGTGAGGGATATGTACGTCTATTTATCTGGCTAATTTCCTCCATTCATGATCAATGGCTCCTTCACCGTACCGGAAGGTACAACAAGATTTGTTAACAATCGTAGTATCTCCGCTCTGAAGTGAGGGGGGGCTTCTGCGTGAATGAGGTGGACTAAACGTATATTCTTTAGCAGGTGGTTTTATATCAAGACTGCTGTTTCATTGGATGGACGTTCCATGGCAAAGCCAGATCATACCTTGTCACTGGCGGAGGGTCTATCTATCTAGCTTGATGTCTCTATTTCTTCAACCTCACCAACCCTTCCTCGTTCCTCACCCTCCCCATCCCCCCCCTCTTCCAACCCCCTCTTCTTCTTCCCCAACCCCTCCCCAACACTCCTCACAACCTCCTCCTTCGTCCACCCCCACCCCCGTCTCCTCCCCACCCCGGTCTCCTCATCAACAAACCTATAAACCCCCTCCACACCCCTCCACAAACCCCCCCCCCACCCACCCTCCTCATGCGTCTCCCTAACATTCTCCATCTCCTGAACCCATCTATACGCCTTCCCGGGCACATTCCCAACACTCCTATCAAGATACCCCGCCATCTCTGGAGAAAATCTTTCAACCTCTTCTTGTAACTCCCCCAACATCCCTAGCCTACTCGCGGTGGTAAAGCTCTGTACTGCCAGCGCGGTGAACCCTTTTGTTAGCGACGAGAAACACATTTTTAACCCGCTAGCTTGCCCGATTTCTTTGCCTACGCTGCGGATTTGTAGGATTGATGAGAGTACGGGGTCGAGCGAGTATTGTCCTGATACTGCGATCCGAGGACGTTTCCACCCAGACCCGTCGGGGAGACGGGAGGGGGGGTATCCAAAGATTGCGGCGTCTAGGAAGCGGACGGTGGGTGGGAAGAGGGTGGAGATGGTTTTGATGGTGAGAGGGGAGGTGGCGTTTAGGTCTACGTAGTATTGTGGGGTGGTGCGGGAGGAGGAGGGGGAAGGGGGGATGGAAGATGCAATGCGTTGGGCTGTTGGAAGAGCTTCTGCGGGCGGGACAATGGAGAGGATTATGTCGGCGTTTGAGACGAGGTCCGTGTCGGTGTCTACGGAGGTGATGCCTGCTGCGGTTGCACGGGTATGGGTTGCTGGGCTGAGAGGGTTAGTGGTGCGCGGGATGAGGGGAGGGATGTTACCTTCGACCGGAGAGGTTGGTGATGACGGGGATGGAGTGGGCTTGCAGCAGTTGTGCAATGCCAACACCCATCTCACCGAGAGAGATAATTGCGACGGTGAGTGGCATACCTGTGATATTGTTGGTGGTCAGACGTTGTAATTAAGGTTGGATCCGGACCTGAGCTTAAGCCTCTTGGAGATCAGTGCTTCTGGACTCCGCCATGTGTACGGAGAAGCCGGCCGTCCCTGACGCTCATAAGAATTGCCACGCATTAATTGCGTATATGAGAGTTTATTACCGATGCTATTAAGAATTGATTACTGTGGGTACATTTAGGCAGGGTATTCCGGTTGAGACATACGGGCTTGCGTCCGGTCAGTTCGGGCTTCCCGTCTGTAATGTACGATTAGGTGTTGAAGCAAGCTCACGGCGTACATCGTAGCACCGTAGCACAAAGTTATTTCGTGTGGAGCAATATCATTTCGGTCCTGCAGTCACCAAAATTGGTCGTTCGTTCCACAGAAGAGAGAATAAAATTCATGCAATCTGTTTCTAATATACAGCGAACCCTTCTTATTGTTACAGTGCGTAGTATGTGTGTTCATATTCTCATAATTCGGCCCAATAATAGAGAGAGAAGATCCAGAAAAAAATTCTAGAAAAGAGACCCACAATAGTCAGCGAATTATCGGATAGCTGACGTGGACCGACTGACTGAAATAATATTTTTATTTTCCGCCGCCCATTCCCCCCTGCTGCATCATCGCCTGGTTCTGCTCGGCAAACCGTTGGCCTAGTCTCTCGCTCGTCTTGAGGAACTTGTCAACGCATCTGTTGACGCACGTCTCCTCCTTGGTAGATACGGCTTTGGAGGTGAAGTCATTGATGCAGTCGTCGAAACATCTATGCACACACAAACTCTAGTTAGGAATGAAATTGTTTTCATGGCCAATCATATACACGATGGTGTACTTGGTGAACGGACCTCTGAACCAGGTTGGAGTACATCTAAAAGCCTGTCAGCAAATACACCAGCCAGACAGGACCAATCTCCCAGGTAATGGAGGCGATTCTGTGTAAAGCTCTTGATATCGCACCGTCATGAAGTCCTTCATTTGTCTTCGCTCGACGATGTTCTGGAACTCGCGTTGTTCGGAGGCTGAAAGGCTAGAAGAAGCGAAAAAGCTGGTTAGCAGGAAAGACCGGCGGTCGGTTTCAATCGGGATAAATGAATGAAGCTCACGAATCCATTGCTGCTGCTGTTTGCTGATTATGTATTGCCGAAATGCGTGGCTGGAGAAGGAATGAATGATGACGATCGGGAAGAGTTGAGTTCTGTTGCGGTGACACGGAGGATTCATAGGACAACCCACCAACTTCACATATCGATGGCTTGGCATTCCATCCGTCAATATTTCTCTGCTACGCATCTCTTTTGAACAAGATTAATTGGAGCAACTTCAGTTGGGAAAATTCTCAAATTCGAAGCGCAATATAATATAGTAACTACTTAAACAACCATTTTTACACCAATTGGAGAGATGGCCAGGCAAAAACCCGTACATTAAGCCAATCAGGTGGTACCCATCCGCCATATCCGTTTGTAACAACCCTAGTAATAATGGCACTTCCAACGGAGGATGGCACGAGATGGCAATGTGCCCTGCGAAGAGGGAGAGGTGGAAGAGGTGGAGAGTTTCGGAAGCTAGAATGGCGTATACGTGTGCAGCAACGTTGGAGCAAGCACGGGCGGTGGTCCAGACTTTTTTCTAAAAGACGTGCGGCGACAAACACAGCGGCGACTATGAGCTGCGAAGAACTGTTTTTCCCGACATGTAGAAACCTTCAACAGCAGAGTACTGTGCTCTTGCGTCAACGCGAGCTGCACCGTCGCATCGTGAGGATGCACTTAATCAAGTGATATCGGCCCAATCCCTCCCGGTTCGAGACACGGGCACGGGGATCTTCAGACCGCGCCGCTCCCACTGTTGTCGCAATACCGACACGTACCGGCTCTGCTCATCAGGTAAAACGGGACGTGCGGAAGTGGTGGGCTCGCATCATCGTTTGTGTAGCATAACGACTCTTCAGCTACCGAATGGAAAGGAGAACGGAGTGCCGTCGAAATTGGAGCCATTTTGGTAGGATATGCTCTATGAGAATGCGAAAGCGGTGAATCGAGGGGCTGCCTCGCGGGATGGCCACTGGAGAATGCCGCGCATTACCCTGATGACGATCACTCACAAGTTCTAGGTTGTCAAGGGTTAACGGTTGCCTTAGCTAGTGGGATATAAAAATAGCAGCAGCCATGTGAGTTTGGGTGAGTGGCGTAACGACAGGTGTTCTCGTGAGTGGTGAGTGATGAGTGGTAAGAGGTGAGTGGGTGGAGCGCACGCTGTACTCAGGACGAGATGATCGTTGAAGTCATTGAATCTTCGTTTCCTTGCTTTGCGATGTGATGCGTTGCATACGCGCAGTGTTTAGAGTAGTACTTGGGGACTTAGAGTTTAGGTTCCTCCCACAGCTCAGACTAAGTGCCAGTATCAGTATCAGTATCAGGCTAACTTAGCAGTTAGGTGGGGTATTGCGAGTAGCGCCCGCAGAGTTCTTGTCGCCTTGCCTCGCCTTTCTTCCTTCCTTCCCAAGGATTCCGGAATTCTTGGAGGCAGGTAGCTTCAGAAGGTACTTAAGGCGCTCATTAGCACTTATCTGTGTTCCTGGTTCCCTGTGATATGTGTGATATGTTCAAGGGGATCTCTGCCTCACTCTACTCGGCGGAAACACCTGTTCCCATCTTTACCATTCCAATTTCCCAATAATTTCCCGATCCCACAAATCCCGATTCCTGTGATGTGTGTATTCATTTCCTGAGTTGCAGTATCTTGTCGAAAGTCGACGAGCCGTTCTGCGCTTGGGTCTGCATTGAAACCTTCCGCGCTCACGCCTGTCTCGGGAGGAGAAGGCGGGGAAGACGTTGAAACATCGTAGCGGATAGTTCAAAAGGAACGATGAAGGAGGCGGAGACGGAGACGGAGAGGGTGGGGGTGAGGAGAGGGAGACCGAGAGGGATAGAAACAGAAAGGGAGAAGGTGAATGAGAGGGAAAGGGAGAAGCGTGTGCTTGAGCAAGAAGGTAAACTGATGGAGAGAAACACCTTTTGCTGCGCATACACGGACACATATTTAGATGGCTTGATTGCAAAACCAAAACTGGACTTGGTTTTCCTATTTCTATGCTTTTGGCGTCCACACTAGATTAGAGTACTTCTCTCACACACCCACAAATACTCTCACCCTCGCCCCTGCCTGTAATCCGCTCACTGGTCACCACCACCACCTACACCACCACTACCACCACCACCACCCACCTCAACCACCACCTCACCCTCTCGATTTCGATCCGACCGTGCTTTCGGCTCCATCCCCACCTGTCACACTTACTAGGCGTTCAACTTCAACAATAGCGCACTTCGCCTGCAACGCTGCGTTCTGCGACAACACTGGACTCAAACCGCCCCACATACCTCTTACTACCTCATCCTCGCCTTTCGATTTGCGTTCCCTCGAGCGCCATTCCTTGTTCCGCGCAATATCCAGCCTGTTCCCAAGTTGCATCGCGCCTGCGCCGTCGCTCCTCTACCTACATCTCGCCAGTTAATCAAAATCCGCCGCATATTTATTCCGCGCTTTTCGATAGCACAGCTTCAATACGATCTCTACTCTTTGGTTTCGCTAGTATACTTCCGAGGTGCCTTTGCGCGGATCCGACAGCTCACCCATACAAAGAACCACCGAGGTGGGTGCAAGGGGTCCAGTCACCCACTACTTTGAAAGGGGGATATGACGACAGCGGAGGTGCCGGGGGCTTCTGCTGCGGTGCCGCCCAGCTCGCCGCCGACAAAAGCCTCCTTGGCAAACTGGTGGGAGCGCTTCAAGAAACGAAGCGGGAAGGACAATGGGGGGGATAAGGGTACGATCTTTAATCCACTTTCATCCACTCAGTCTCCTTATGATTATATCTCTGGTCCGGTGATGAATTCTTGAAGGCTTACAAATTATTTCCAGACACCCCAGGCATTTTCGGCGTTCCACTTCACAGGAGCATCAATTATGCAAATGTTGCGATTTCCTTGACGGATGCGAATGGCCAACAATTTGTCTATGGCTATGTTCCGATTGTGGTTGCTAAATGCGGTGTGTTCTTAAAAGAGAAAGGTATGCATCAACCCCGCCACTAAAACCCCATGCAAGTGCAAGATTTGTCGATGTGCGAAGCTTGACGCTGACGGTACTCTAATATATGTAGCTACCGACGTCGAGGGTATCTTCCGATTGAGTGGCTCCGCAAAGCGAATCAAGGATCTCCAGACAATATTTGACTCCCCCGAAAAATACGGGAAGGGTCTGGATTGGACCGGTTACACTGTGCATGATGCGGCAAATGTTTTGAGAAGGTACCTGAATTTGCTACCAGAACCTATCATTCCGCTGGACTTCTACAACCGATTTCGGGATCCTTTGACGGTGCAACTGGAAAAATTCAATGTTGCGGAAGCTATCAAGATATACCAGAGACTCATCTCCGAGCTGCCTCCTCTCAACAGACAGCTCTTGCTGTATATCCTGGACCTTCTGGCTGTATTTGCATCCAAGTCTGAACTAAACCGAATGAATGCAGAGAATCTCGCTGCAATCTTTCAGCCCGGGTTGATATCACACCCCAGCCACGAAATGGCACCACAAGCATACAAGTTGTCGCAAGACGTTCTGGTCTTTCTGATTAACCATCAGGACCACTTCCTACTTGGTATGCGAGGGACCAATGACGATGAAGGGGGACCAGAACTCAATACACCATCGACGCCATCGTCCGCGAAGCACTTGATTGCAAGATCACCATCCAATTCAAGTGCGGGTGCAGACGATGTTCGAAAGTATGGGAATATCAGGAGGAATGCCTCTGTAAGCTCAAAGAAGTCAGGAGGTCACGCACCAACAAAATCTGGCGGTGTAAGTCGGAGCAACACCCTGCCATCCAAAAGGTCTCCTCGCACGCGTGCATCTGCCAGTTTCCGACCTACTGATGGTTCTTCGTCTCCAAGGCCAAATGAATCGACAGCAACGACAGAGAGTACTGCTACAGTGCGGCCACCGTCACCTGGGGGAAAGATGATGGAGAACGTCAGCCCAGTGGGTGCCCCAAATCCAACAGGCCTCGGGTTACAGCCGATGGGTGGAGCCCGCTCTCGACAAGTCTCTGGGACGTCGCCGCAAATGTCCCCAGTAACAACGCCAACCAAGGATTTGTTTTACAACCTCTTCACCGGGGATTCAGAAAAACCCCAAAGGAAGCTGAGAAAAAAACGGATACCGGGAAGCAGCAATCACTCAGCAGAATCTTCAACGACTTCACTGCCCAACAACATCGTTGGCTTGTCAAATCCCCCGCTGGAGACAGTGTCTGCATCACCACCACCTGCCCCGCCTGCTCCAGCAGCTCCAGCAGCTCCGGCAGCCCCAGCCCTTGCGCAATCTCAACCTCTACCTGTGCCAACCCCTAAATCTGGTACTTCTGGTGCAACCTCAAATTCGACATTGATGCCAACCATGTCCCCTACACCGTCTGCAACCTCCAGCGTGACTAGTCAGGATAGCGCTCATTCATATTCTGATGCGACGAATACCTCTACCTCCCCCGAGAAAAAGAAAAAGGCCAAGTCGCGATGGAGATGGTCAAATTCAAAGGTTGAAGGATGGAATCCTGGAAGCCCGCCTTTTGGGGGTTCAACTGGAAGTATAGCGGAAAGAATGCGACGTGCTTCACCCAGTCCTCCGGACCCTGACCGCAAGGTTAGCAGCGATGGCAGCGGTGACGATGAGAGATCTAATAAGGGGCGCCGGGGCTGGTTGAAAAAACTGAGCGAGCGGAAATACCCTCTCGACGACAATATCCAAGTGCAACAGCTACCACCCCCACAATATCCGGCACCTGCACTGCCGCAAGTTCAGCCACCGACGCCCTCTTCACTGGGAAAGCCAATATCACCTATTGCGGAGGTAGAAAACTCGATTAACGAGGCACATTCTGCAAGGCCTGATGTGACCCGAGACCCGGATATACCCACACCTACACAAACCAATACAGATATCTTAGGGAGTCAGAAAATTTCCGGACCAGTTGATTTCACTCCTAAGTCCCCGCCTACAGTCTCCGAAGAGTCACCCGGTACTTCACCCGAGTCTGAGACTACACCGAGAGCTTCATCACAACCTTCTCCAGAGACCCGGGCAGGGGATCCGTTTATGAATGTGCCTTCTATAAGCAACGATAATGCTAGTTCACCACTACCAAACGGCACCAACGGATCAACAGCGGAGCCGATAAATGCAGATCCAGTACCGGAAACAGCGCGGTAGCAATGTTATATACTGTTATGAGTTCTTGATACCAGGGTTTTGGTCTGAATTTTGCTACATGAAACTGGTTATGCTGGCGTTCTTGCGATGGTTGGTGATACCTGCGTACATATAAGGAGTCTGCGGGGTTTTGTGTACGGTTTATAGGATTTTTCAATCTCCGGGAAATATGGGATTGTTTTAGGTATGGCTTTCCTTTATTTGGAACTGCCCCTGATGGGGATGCCTTTTGGGGGGGGGGAGGGGTGGGGGTTTATGTATCTGTTTCTTTTTCTTTCTTTTTCGTTTTTCTTCATACAGCTTTGGTTTGGTTTAGTTTGGGTAATGACTTTATGTGAAGTATGCTGTGTGGTATGTATCTTTTTTTTTCCGACTTTTTTTTTCCGACTTTTTTTATTCCGTTGAAGATTCTTTCTTGTCTTTTTTACTATTTATTTTTCCACACCTTTTTCGAGTGTGTCCACACTTTTAACGATATGATGAGCCCACAACTGGATCGCACGAATGGGATATGTAGTTTTCTCTTTTCTTTTCTTTTTTAATGGTTGGTATTCAGTTTGGGAGGCCTTTTTGATGGGCGGAGCTCCGGAGGTAGATCACAATACGGTAATAGGCGCGATGTACTTTTGTACCACCTGTCATATGGCGTCTAAATACACGCGGGATTAACGTATCTTGTTCTGTTCCATCCACGAACCAGCCAGTCCATATTTCTATCTAGTTCATGAGTTGGAGTTAGATTGACGAATCTCGCGAACGACTTTCTCTTGAGTGCACCAAATACCAAACCAGGCTCCCGTTTGCCGTGCCAGGACCCCCACGAATTGAAGCTGAAGGCTAGGATAGGAGACTTGTGCGCATGTGGTATTGGCACGTTTTGAACGACGAGGGAAAATTGCAGATGCCTTGTGCATACATATCATGAAGTTTTAAGACAGGTTTTTTGTCCAATAGATGCGTCTAGAATACTAATATGCAGATAATCGACATCTGTTGTGCGACATCAAAGAAAGTTGATTCGAAACACAACCTACCTTTTTTTTCTTATCTCGTACCACAGCAACGTAAGACAATCATTGCCCATTGTACGAAAGCTGAAGCTTTTGCTATCACAGGCACACACACGAAACGAAGGTTATTGGGCCCTGGTGATCCCAGGCACTTTACTCCCTGGATTTTCCAACAGACATGATGAATGCCTATGCTGTGGCTTCGATTGGTAAGGGAGAAACCGTCCCTGGATATACTTACTGCAAAGGTCGATCAACTCCAGTCATGGTACGGATCCAAAGCCGGTTCGGGGGGTCAACTTCCAGAGGATTTGATGGGACTTTCTGACGGGACATCTTCATGTTCGGTGAATTATGCATATACCGCTCCATGGTATTGGTACACACGACCAACCCTCAGGTCGATACAAGGATCTCCGGATCGAAACTTCATGGGATACGGCGTGCTCAATCCACATCCTGGGTGTACGAAACGGACAACCAAACAACCGGACAGAACGGAGCAGGGTTGATCTGGCACATATCCTACGTTTGCCAATTGCTTGAAGGTTTTGGTCCAGAATACTGAAGCCGCGGGTTGAGGATCCTCTTAGAAAACGCCGTTGGTTTCACTACATCAACCACGTACACGACGACGGCATTCTGGCCGGAAAAGGTCTACCCGGCATCAGCTGCAGAGTGGTTGCCCCTGTTCACAATCACATAGGGGGCGGGCTGAAGCCTATAATCGAACTCCTTCTCAAACGCCATTCAAATCCGGATCTAGTTTGGCATGACCTCCATTGCATTATTGCATACTGGCAATAGGGTGAGAACGGTGACAATAAGAACGGTAAAAATGGTGAGGGATCTCTTGGGGGTTAAGTGAGAGGCCAGGGTGTGAGAAGTTGTGATAGGCATGCGCCAGGTCTTGGAGGTAGGCTCAAATCTGGAATACAAGGTGTTTCCGTAGGCGAGGTTGGTAGGTATTTGGATTCTGGAGAGGACTTCAGGTGTGAAGGTGATTGGAAGGAACTAGGAGAATCTACTACAGGCGGCCAGATTGAGGCGGTTATCTATTCAATTTTCCGCTCAGTTGGTTGATTATTCGACCCGCCTGATCCATCATCGATCACTCGCATTTATGATTTGGGGATTATCCATCTTCACCTGCCTTCAACCAATTTGGATTTTGACTATACGTCTTCCTCGGGTAGCGGCATTCCTAGTGCAGTTGATAGCATCTGTAGTGGAGGGTTTAGCTTGCCCAAAGTTCCGAATTACTACGTCATGACGTCAACTATTTCGAACCTTGAAAGAGCTCTCAAAGAGATCCCTCTAAATATGAAATCCCCCACTAACCGCTCCCATACCCACCTCATACCACCATGTGTTCCCGCTTCGACACACAAACCAACCCGAACGTGGCTGACGGAAAACCAGTACCTCTTGGTTCCAAAGCCATCGAAACCGGTGCCTCCATTGTACAAGTACGGTATCCACTTTATATCCCCATCCTCACAGTAGTAGTAGTTTTTCTGACCCAACCCACGACGGCAGGAATTCCTCCCCCTCAAGAATGTCTGCGCATATGTCAACGCCTTCCACGTATACACCGACGACCCGACGCGGTGTGTTGAAGCCCAGCACTACTGCATGCACATCAGCGAAGGCGTTAGGTCAGGCGGCTAGCACATCAGCGTCATCATATGTCATTAACCCTTGAGCTGCAGGCAATGTATCATATTCGATGCACCAACCCCCAACGCCCGACTCATCGGGGTGGAATACATGATCACTCGAGAGCTATACGAGACTCTTGACTCCGAGGAGCGGAAGCTCTGGCATTCCCATGTTTTTGAGGTGAAGAGTGGACAGCTTATTATGCCGAAGTCTGCGAGGAGTCTCATGCCCACTAAATTGTGGGAAATTGCTGAGACGAAGGAGATGGAGGATGTGGTGAATTTGTACGGGAAGACGTGGCATATGTGGCAAGTACGGGGTCCTTTTTTTTCTCCGTGGTTTGGAGATTTGAGGTGCTGATGATGTGGGATAGGTGGATAGAGGTGACAAACTGCCGTTGGGTAGGCCCATGCTGATGGGTAGCTTTCTGAAAGAGACGGATGGGTTCAGAGCGGCGGTGGACGACAGGGATAAGAGGTTTGGTGTGGATAGACACCACAAGGCAAAGCTGAGGGAGCATATTCCGTCGCCAGAGATACATCCTGATGCTGATGCATGGGATCATAGTAAACAGTGCTGATAGTGTAAAGTCTGGATCATACACACATCAACAAAACATTACAGTCATTAATGTCTTATTCCACTCTTCTCGTCTCTCTAGGCAACTACCGTGAAAACACAAAAACACAACTTTTGATGAACCCAACCATAACGCCAAACAAGAAAAATATACAAAGAATATATACCGGTCGATGCCCCTCACCTGCTCTTTCTACTCTTTAGAGACAATCATTGCCTCCCTCTGTGGTATCCTCCTCATTTGCTTCTTGGAATGGCGTCGCCGGTTCTCTTCTCTCCGTTTAATCGCAGCTTCCTCTTCCTTCTTGATCTCGCTAGCCTTGTTGATAGGTTTTGGCACATGTCTGTGGCGGGCTATCCGCTTGATCTCCGGCATATGCTTGTACCGTTCTTTCAAGGATGCGTCGTACTCCATCTTTGTGCGCTCTTTGGCGGTACGGACGTGCGAGCGTTGCGAGGCTTCTGCACGCCATAATCGGACATTACCGTCGTCAGAGCCGGAGAGGATGTAACGAGTGTCCGTGGTGAACGCAACCGAGAATACACGCTGCATGCGCTTGGTATGGTAGACATCACTGCACACACACACATTAGAAACCTCCAAACAAATCATGGTTGGATGGGTGGGGCCATACCGCGAATGTCCTTCTCTCGCCCTGAAGATCCTCACAGTCCTATCATAACTCCCCGTCACCAATTCCTCTCCCGTCGGGGAATAATCCACATCCATTACCGCAGCCACATGATCCTTCAAAACATTCAACGCCCTATTCAACTTCCTCATATCGAATACGTAAACATTATGATCCTCATTTGCCGCCGCAAAATTAAACGCCTCCATAGGGTTCCAGCAGATCTGGTTACTCCTTAACTTGGTCACAAGTTTTGCGAGCGGCGAGCTAGTCCTTAGATCATAGAGAATTAACGTTCTATCCCCACCGGCGCTGGCTAGAACCGACGTTTCACTCTGGTTGAACCTAACGGTATTGACCGTATCTGCGCCCCACTGCAACGTCGTAATAGGCTTCTGCCTTTCCCAATCCCAAATATCGATAACCGAGGAAGCTGTTGCGAAATTCCTATCGTTCCGATGATGAGTAACTGCATTGAACCCGTAATTTCCAAAATACGTAGCGACGGGAGTATTATTCCCATCCGCATTAACATCCGGATCCCACATCTTCACCGTCCTGTCACTAGCACAAGAAAGTAACCTTCTATCCCCGCCCACCGAGGTGAAACAAAGCCCCTTAACAATCCCTTCATGCGCCCTAACACTCATAACCTCCTTCCTATCCGTCAAATCCCAGATCTTAACCTCCCCGTCACCGGAGCTGGACGCAACACGGTTTAGAGTTCTGGGATCTTTGGCGAAGCTGTAGACTCCGTCGATGTGTCCGTTTCCGAGTTGCGCGATAAAGGGTTTTGCAAACATTCGTTCCATTTTTGTGGCGGTGAGGGCGCGGGTGTATTCCCGCGCCTTTTCGAATGGGTGGAGTTCGGGGTTGAGGTTGCGAGGTTGGATTACCGCTGTGGTTCCAAGGGGATTGTAGGTCTCGGAGGACCGGGAGAGGGCTTTGATTTTCTGTTGTTCATGATGTTAGTTTGGGGACTGGTAAAGGTGTGGTTGAAACTTGCCATGGTGGGTATATGCTGGGGATTTCCAGATCTTTGGAATGCGAAACTTTGACCTTGAAATTCTAATGCGGGTTACCCGGTAACGCTAGTCCGGGGTTAGGGTGGATTTTCTCGAGTGACATAGTATGGTTGAAGATGGCTGGTTAGAGCAAACAGCACGCTGATACTTCGTTCCATTTTGAACAGGATTCAAACTCATAAAACTTTTGCTTGGTATTTATATTTTAAAACCCAAGAAGAATTCATGCAACCATAACCAGAAAACCCCGCCTCCATCATCCACCTAATTCAGCTCACAAAACGCTCTAAAAGCCACCACCCCCTCATCTCCCGCCTCAATCTCAAGCTCTGCCGTAGCACCCACAAAGAACACCAACCCCTTCACCACCGTCTCCTTCTTAGGCCCCACCGCAATACTTCCACTCCCCTCTGTAAAAATAACCACACTCGGTCCCTCAACCGGCTTAAACGTCTCCCCCCCACCCGCCGGTAACTCCGTCTTAACAACCGCAAACTCCTCGATCGGGGGATCATAAAGTATACTCGTCCCATTTCCATCCCCCTTCTCCCATGGAACAGGCTTCATCTTTTGCGCCTCAATCGGGGCATAGGAGTATGTCAGCATCTCGACCAAGTTCTTGACGTCTTTGAATTTTGGCGTGAAGCCGGCGCGAACAACGTTATCTGATGCAGCCATGCACTCGATGATATCTCCGCTCAAATACGCGTGGGGGTCGTTTGCTCGGAGGAAGATAGCCTCGCCGGGTGAGAGCGTGATGTAGTTAAGAAAAAAGACGCAAAAGAGGCCAATATCCTGCGGGAACTGGCTATCAAGCCGGACTAAAAGCTCTGCAAGCTTCTTCCCGCCAAACTCACTTCCGCTAAAAGTGTCTGGAGAAGAAGCGGCAGAAGCAACGAGAGAGGAGGCAAGTTCTTTGATTCTAGAATCCTCGGAAGTCATAAGCGCAGTAAATAGGGACTTAAGTGCCGCTTTATTCTTAGAGACGACATCCGGATCAGTCGAGTCGGCGGTGGAGGAAACGGCTTTGATGAATTTATCTGCTTCTTCTTCGCCGACCAGGGAGCGAAGTTCAGGGACATGGATGAGGAAGCTCGCGATCTGATCGAGCGGACGGAATCCACAGAAGCCATCGAAAGGTGTGACGGCAATAGTCATCTCAGGCTTGTGGTTATCATCTATCCATCCACCCTTAGCTTAACTCTCTCTCCGTTTCGCCAGAGGATGAGGAAATACCAGGATAATTCTTTGGATCTTCCTTGTGAAGTCTCTCCGCCAACTTCTTATCCGGGTGTGCCTGAATACTCAATGCCTTCTGGATACTCAAAACCTTAAACAAGAACGGCAGCTTCTGTCCATATCGCTCAGCGACCGGTTTAGAAAGGAGCGCTTGATTTTCGGTGACAAGTTCCAGGAGTGTACGACCGGTAGCAACATCTTTCGAAGGGTTCGAAGGGTGAGTTCCCATCCATAGCTAAATCCCCAACGTCAGAGCTCGTCGGTCGGGGCGGGGTCAAACAAATAGACCTCAGCGTAAGGTTTATGTGGTTCAATCTTGAATTCCGACTGCTCAGTAGCAGCAGCAAAGCGCGCAGCCGCAGAGTCGGCGCCAATTTTCCCTGAAGAAGAATTATTGCGTTTTCCACTTCATATATATGGAATTATTTAGTACCCCAATCATAAGAATTGGTTCCTGCATACCACCACCATCAGCAACAGCTTTGGGAAGCAGCCAGGGGTATACGTCATTTACCGCATTGTAGTTGATAAAGAGGTACCGGAAGCATGATTGCGATTTAGATAGAGCTTTGAATGGGAGTTTCGATCCGGTATGCAATGGAAGCAATGATGAACACAGCGGGGGGTTGTTTCTGAGTTGTGTGAGTAGGTTTAAGATGGATGTGGGACGTGGATGTTGATGGCGGCGGTGGTAGTGCTCCGCAACTTACCCCGCTGTCCAACGCCAACGTGTATAATATGCAGAATTAAGTCTACTCTACTCATGCAAGGACAACTACCGTAGTGTATCAGTTGATCTCTTGTGGAGAACAGGGTTCAATTGGCCAGTTTGCATCAGACACCTCAGTTCAGTTTCATCATGAGCATCACGAGCACCACGAGCACCACGAAGCAATGCAACGCCCATTCTTCCATTCCCCTCCGTATCAGCTGGATGGCGCGCAGTAAATAGAGTACATGAACTCTCCCTCTCGTTCTCCTCCTCCTATCATATCCCCTTCTCTCTGCCATATAATCGTCGTAATAGAAGCAAAAAAAAAGCAAGCCCACAAACACAACTTGAAACAAAAAGAGAACAAAAACTCCATAGTTTACTTTATCATTTCCCGTTGACATCCTCATACAGCAACAAGAACACCCCCCCTTGAAAGCCACCACCAGACCTTCCCCTCGAAAGTTGGACATTCGTTTTTTGAGGATGAACCGCCCCGCCGCCTCAAATAAAAGAAACCCTTTATATCATTCACACCACCAAACCCGTTTCGTTTCGCCAAATCCGACACAATTCAGTGAAAAAATAAAGGAGCATAAAGATGAAAAGGAGAAGAGACAGCATGAATGAGAAACGGGCAGAAGAGACAAATGCGAAACGGGCAATGCGATAATAGCCAAAACCAAAGTACAAGAGGCCAAATGAATGTAAAAGAACTCGTATCCCTGCACCGACACCCCAAGAACCCAAGAGCAAAAACAAGGGCTAATGCAGAACAAACGTTAAGATTGATCGAAGAAAGTACAGGAAAATGCATCGAATTAATTGGGGTAGATGTGGCGTACAGTTGCGCACTTTTTACCCTCCGTCATGAAAGTATATGTATATGTATTCATGGCATTCAGAAAAGAGCACTTTTTCTCTTGTCGGCCGCACTGAAAACCAGGCTAGGGGCTCTCAAACCGCCGCTTCCCCTGGAACTAAGTCTGCTAGAGACGGATCCCTCGTCAGCACTGGAGTTGTTATGCTCATAGTCGCGGAGGCTCTGGCGGCTATTACGGCCGGCAGCAGATCCGACGCTGTCGGTCTCCTCGAAGGCGAATCCTTCATTCTCTGAAACGGGGGTCATAGTTCCACCGGCAGAAGCGGTGCCTGCGGATCTGGCGGAGCGACGTTCTGTACTGGCAGAGACCAATCTCGAAATCGCACGGCGACGCTGCCGCGTGGCGAAGTTCTTGCTACCTTCGTCCTTAGAGGTGGGTTTGGCCTTCAACTCTTCGATAGATGGAGGTCCACGAGGTTGGCGTAAGGGATGAGTTCCGCTAGCATGGCCGGGTCCGAAAGTAGCTGTCATCGGGGTGGCGGGCAGCTTGGGCAGCGACGTCTTGGGAGCCTCGGTAATTTCAAGGTTGTTAATGGAGGTGCAAGTGGACAAGGAGCTGGCCTTCCTATGGCCCCTCCTGAATCCGGCGGCAGCAGAAGAATTGGCAGCAGCGGTAGAATTGGGAGCAGCGTTATTCGATTGCTGAAGGCTGAGCTTGGGAGGAGAGCGCGAGCGGCTATTGGCACGGTTTCCAGCCATCGACAGGCCAGAGGACGCAGGCGGGTCAATAGGGGTAGGAGGGCTAATCTCAACCTGCGCAACGGGAAGTTGTTGCTGATATTGCTGCTGTTGCTGTTGCTGCTGTTGCTGCTGTTGCTGTTGCTGCTGGAGCTGTTGAAGCTGCTGGAGCTGCTGGAGCTGTTGCAATTGCTGGAGCTGTTGCTGACCATAACCACCATTGTTCTGGGGCTGGCCGTATTGCTGGTATGGGTTGTTATACTGTGGGTACATCGAGTTGGCATTATTATTGTAAATGCCACCCAATCCCATTCCTGGACTCATCGGTGGAGTTGCCGAATATCCCACACCAGCCTGCATTTGCAATTGAGCAAGCTGTTGCTGCAACTGTTGGACCTTCTGGGCCGCTGCAATTTGCTGCTGAACATGAGCAAGGTACGCGTTCTGTGCCATCATCATCTGCATTTGATGGTAGCTGTCCTGATCGTATTCATCGATGTCTCCATCGTTCACTTGAATGGAAGGCGAGGATGATGATGGAGGAGTGGGCAATCTCTGTTGAGTCTGGAGACCAATGTTGCCGTTGCCATAGCCCATTGAAGAAGGAGCGCTGATACCAACATATCTGCTGTTGTCGTAACCATGCTCGGCTGTAGAAGTCGGAGTAGGGGTTGGAGTCTTGGGAGCCGTCCGGAGTCCCGCCAAGAGTGCAGATCGAGCAGATCGAGGAGTCGGAACCGGCTGATTCTCCAAAGGAGCAGCAAGGTTGTTCGAAGTTGGAACAGAAATGTTTCGCAGGTGAGAGCCCTTGCCCCTCGACCCGTATGAGGGTGTGGAATTCTGATGAAAGTTATTGTAAGTCATTTGAGCAAGCCCGCCTGCGTCCATGCTCTACAGCGAAGTCCAATGACAGGGTGTCGGTAGGCGACGGGAGGTGAAAAAAGGACCGATTAGAAGTTGTTTCGAACGAGCTGATTCGGAATTCCTGTTGAAGAGGGGATACCGGTGGCGTTGCAAGTGTTGAAAAGGATGCAACAGTTCGTAGGGTGTGTAGCAGTGAATTGATTAAAGCGAGAAAAAAGAAGGCAACACCCAGAAACAAGAGAGACTTGTCCCTTTTCTGAAGGCAGTTATACTAGCCAATTCCGTAAGTTGAGTTGCGTTGCGAGATTTCGTGCGAAAGAAGACAGACTAGATGTCGACGACCAGCAAAAGCAACGACCAAAGGGACAGTTTTCGAAAGCGGTTATTGGACGTTGGGTGTTGCGATGAGGAGAAGACCGACGGGAGATAATGACGGTTATGAACAGGCGGGCTTCAGGGAAAACACACGAAACGACTCCAATTAATTCCGACGCGAACTTTAGAGTTTTGTTGTTGTAAGTACTGTCGTAATTATTTTTTCTAGAAAGTTTGGTGTCGGCGTTTGTTGAGGAGAGGGTTGAGGCGAACGTGCTCAGCACGAGGAAGACAAGCAGACCGACCAGATAGCAGAGCACAGCAGGTAGCGAAGGCGGTTCGGTTACTCGAAAAGAGTAGACGACAGAATTAAGGGGGGTGCGAGACCTGTGAAAGGCTGTAGACTGACTGAACTGAGAAGGACGCTGTCGATGAGAGAAAGACGGAGGGAGGAGGTGGTGGTGGCGGTGGAGGAGGAGAAGGTGGAGGAGAGGTGGTGGTGGATTGAGGAATGGGAAGAAGGAGGTCTGGAGCAGGCAGGGAGTGAGTGAATTTGGGTGTGAGGCGGGAGAGGAGGGTGCAACCTCTGCCCGTTTTGCTGCTACCCAATCACGGTTCAGGGGCGTCTGAAAGCCAGCATCCACCATCATCCACCACCGCGAGACTGATATCCCTATTCCATCAGCATCCGCGATCCTCTCTTTCTTCTGCTCGCTTTTCCGCGATCCGCGTTCCAGACGGATTCTCATTTTCTGTCAGCAGCCCTACCCAAAGAGCAGCACAGACAGAGACACCGCGTGTTTGGTTTTTACCCCGCCCGCCCTCTTCTCATCTTCCTATCTTACTGGACAAGCCACTTAAATTGGCGATCATATGCTTGCGACCCTCAATAATAACATGCAACCGAACCGCGTCTCTCCATCCTGTCAGCTTCTATTCCCGGGCGTCTAGAGTACATATGTAGATAGATAGATGGGTGGATGGCTGGCTGTATTTTAACGGTTCGGATACCGACTTATTTATTCAGAGTAAGCCGAGTTCCTTGCATCTGCATATCTAGATGTAATGTACAAGTACAACATGTCAGTTTAGACATATGAAACTCCATCTCTCCCATTTCTCCACAGATCCAGTTCGATGAAACAAGCTACCGTTCCATTCTCCCTTGTATTCGTTTTGACACCTATCATCATTTCCGAAAATCATCCAGATTCGCGATAACACGGACTTTCGGCGCATTTTCTTTTGGCAGCGAAGCTAGCACTTGAAGTATCCGTTTTTGTGGCAAGGATATTTAGTTGAAACCCATCAACAGCAACAACGCCCACAATTGCAATTCAACACCCCATAGTATATACATAACGCCCATTAACCTACAAACTTGAAAATCCCTTGAAACACCGAACAATCCCTCGCAGTGACCCTAAAAGACGAGCGCAAAAAGAAGTGGTAGTAGCAGTAGCGCAAATATACCCCCCACACCTAGTTCAAACTTCAATCCATCTGGTCTCCACCATCGCCCTCAATACCCAATGCAGCCCGTAACGCCGCATTCTCCGCTTTCAACCTCTCAATGACAATATCAGGCTCCAGAATAGTCTCCTGTTGATACGCCTCTCTCAGCATCCTACTAAGATTCGACAATCTAGCGCCATTCTCAATTTCCTTCTGTCGTAGAGCCGCGTTCTGTGCTCGTTCGTTTGCGAGCTGGTTAGTGTACGCTGAATGGATATTGATTGTCGCGATGCTATGTTCATGCTATATACACTCACATGTCAGTGGGGCCGGGGGGAGGGAGGGGATGACCACTCACAGCATACACCCTCAAACCCTCCAAAACCTTTTCCAGCACAGCTTCATAGTCCTGCGCCAACAATCCCAGATCTTCATTTTCCGCTCTCAGATCCGAAACCTCTTGTTTTAGCGCTTTATTCTCTTCCGTCAATTCCAGCTCTCGAGATGAAGGTATCGAAGCATCGCCGTTCACCGCACTAACAAGATTCCCCGCCTCTACCGTCGGATCGCCGCCTCGATTCTGTTTCGCGCACACAATCAACCTTCTGCTTGCAATATAAGGAGAAGGGGGGGGAGGGGGTACTAACTCTGATCTCATCGGCGCGTTTGACCAAGCCTACAGTGCTTTCCCGGTTCGCCGCAAGAACGGCAGAGAGCTCCTGTACTTGCTGCCACAGATGGTTCAGGTCTAGCTGGTGTCCAGCGCCGCCAGGGAACATGTCGTAGTTGTATTTTTTATCTTCTTCCTTTTCTGGGCGGCCGCGGTGATGGTGGTTGTTGTTGCTGTTGCTGTTGCTGTTGCTGAGTATCTGCGATCGAGTATCAAAGATGTTTTGCCGTTTTGGCGCCAAGCCAGATGTTGCCGGACGAGGCAAGACACCCTGGAATTTCACGGATTGCATGGTTTTATTCGAGAAGGGTGTTTTTGGCGGGGATACGGGGGTTATAGGTGTGTGTGGTCTTTTTTTTGCCTTGGTTTGACGATAAATCTTATGTGAACCTTTTGAATGAAAGAAACCGGAGGGCTCAATCACGTGTTCGCTAGTACGCACTTGGGAATTCGCTCCAGGCTTTTACACGTGATATGGCAAAAAGTTCCGGACGCAGGTATCGACCTTGAAATTCAACAAAACTGAAGTTGTAAACCCACGCCTCCAACGCCTGCCGCACCTATAGTAGCCCAAAGAAAACAAGAAACATACATGCCATCGCCAACTCAATTGGCTAGTAGACCCAGCAGCCTACTGCTCTCCCCCTCCCCCTCATCCTCCATCTCCTCGTCTTCTTCCTCCTCACCATCTTCCCCCTCCTCCTCCCGCCTCCCCTTCAACCCCGCCTTCCCCACCTCTACCGCCAAAAGCACCGCTAAAACCTTCGTCCTCTCAAGCTCTGCATTAAGTCTCCCATCCCTCGTGACCAAATTCGGCTGTACACTCTCCGTTGGATTCTCAAACCTCCTCAGCATCCCCCGCAGCCGTTCATAATACGCATGTTTCCCTCTCTGCCCCTCCAAGACATCACATGAGCGCTTCAGCCTCGCCCTTAGCGTCTGATACATCTCCAAATCCTCCTCCGTCTCACCATCTTGCCTGGGATAACTCTCTGGGAGCGCCTCAATATTCCTATTTTTCCCCTGTCAACCCTCCCTCCCCCTGGGGCAAAATAAGGGGGGGGTATACTCTTTAAGCCTTAAATCCACACCCACCCTTAACACCGCAATTTCCTTCCCCACCTCCCCTTCCTTCCCCAGCGCCGCTTCATAATATAGCGAATCGATCTGCTCCGCGATGTGCCGGAGTGTTTGGGATGAGTATACCTCGTGGTGGTGTTTTCGCGCGACGATCGAGAGTTTGTAAAGGACCTGGTCGAGGACTGAGGCGGAGAGATCGCCGTGTTCGGAGCTGGGGGGGAGGTTTTGTTGCCATTGTGGGGGTGGGGGGGGAAGGGTGGAGAGGAGGCGGGTTTGGGAGGAGAGGAAGGCGGTTTTTAAGGTGAAGGTGGAGGGTTGGGGGGGCATTGTTGTGATGGTTGGTGAAGGAATACGGGAGGACGTGTTTGGCGCGTTGGGGTATGGTGGTTGTCACGTGAGGGTTGAAGCTACGAAAAGGTGGTGGGATTTAGAGCTCATGTGTTTTGGATTGTCAACACTACATTCTGTATGGATATAATCATCACGGAAAGTATTGTTCCCATTCCCGCTCCTCCTAGTATCCAATTGAGTCCGCCCCTCGTACATATAAGGTGTTAGGAGGTAAAGGTAAGGCAGATGGAATGACTGGCTGCCTTCCTTCCTTCCTTCAGTGGATGGATATCGATTCAGTCATTCAGCTCGTGCACACGCAGACCATTGTGTGTGAAGTATGATATGTCGACTACTTCACTCACCATGGAATACACCTCCAACTTACACCCAGCAGCGAAGATGTCTTCGAGCAGCCAATTCTTACAGTCAACTTAGACTGCCGCACCTACAACCGACAGGTGCATCTCGTTATCCTTCCTAAACCCCTTTACTGCCAATAATACTGAATCTAGCCTCCTATCCCAATGCCATACACATTTAACCTTCTTCATATGACGAGAGACCTTATTCTGCTACTCTTTGTCTGCCGTTCCGGAGACAGCGAGGTTACTGGCCTGGACGGATCCAGAGGTGTCCTGGCGAAGTTTTGGCCAGCAGACCCGCTATGGTTCTTTCTTCACCAATCCATATATACCACCAATCCACCTTTTTCCCATTCATCTTCCTCACCAACCACACTTATCTCACTGGCGCCGTTGAAATACACACACACATACCGACAAGGCATATTTCCAACCCATCTACCTATACCACCATTTACTTCCTCACACATAGGAACACGACCTACCCACCAGCCACCACTGAACCCCGCAGTCTCACTGCAGGAACGACCGACGTAAACATATCGAGTGATTATGTGTGGATATCAAAGCATCACACCCATTCGGTGCATCCGGAGGTGTAAAACCCAAAAACCAAAATACTTTGCTTTTGTTTACTCTGCTCTAGTTTAATTATCCGGGTGCCGGGGATGTAGATCAATAGAGTGGGGTACGTTATCTACAATAGAGTGTGTCGGGGGGAGGGGGTATATTTAGACGAGAATGCCTCGAGGTGAGGGTTCATGCAATTGACGGCCTCCCGAGATGAGTAAGAGCCTTCTCTACGGCCTGACGTCTTGCAGCACAGCGGGTATATATGAGCTAAGAATACCCCACCCGCATGCGCATTGACTGGGGAAGTTTCGATAACCGCTCCGCTCCAACATCCCGAACCTGCACTTTCTATACCCGCCGGCACTCGTCCGGTGTGTATGTCGGCGGTTGGGCAAGAGCGGTCGGCCAGTCTCGCGCGGTACTTAGCTGGAAAGGAGCGGCGACAGGAGTGTAAATCTTGCGACGCTGTGGAAATTGCGGTTCCGTTAAGCACTCTATATGTACTAAGTAGTGCAGAAGGCTACTTTTCCGGGAGCTCAAAGGTAACACATGTAGAATACACTCAATCCGGATCGCCGAGTTGGGAATCCCGTCGAAACCACACATGGGAATGTCGGGCCCGGAGTCCCAGTGGTCGGCATGTACTATATGTCGGTTGATTGTCTTGATTGAGTCGAGAGAAACTCCAAATTTTATTTGTTGGGGGTGGTGATCGTTTCCTGCATCAAGTCTGAATCCGCATGAGAGGGCGGGGGAATGAGTTCGGAGACTTTTGCCGGCTACCGATGTTTTCAAAAGTTTCCTTCCCGGCGCGGCAACACATTACCGCGCGCCTTACACCTGTCGCGCATTCACATGATCCCTTTATCCCTGCCCCACCTTACCAACCATCCACCGCGTCAAGCTCCACCTCCACCTTCACCTTCACCAGCAGCCATGCCACCAAAACAAGTAAAAGGCGAATACATCGAAACCGACACTGGGAACAAAGTCTCGCGAAAATCCAACATCCTCGGTTCTCAAAACATAATTCTTGGCGGGAAGACGATAATCCAAGCGGATTGCACGATCCGCGGGGATCTACGACGTTCTGGCGCTCCGGGGCAACATGGGAATGTTGCGATCGCCGTGGGGAGGTATTGTTTTTTTGCGAGGAGCAGTGTGTTGAGGCCGCCCGGGAAGACGCATAGAGGGTGAGTTCATGATCACTTCACCGCAGAGAAGGAGGGGGAAAGGGGTTGATGAAGGAGGGGAGGAAAACAGAATTTTTAGTTTTTATCCCATGAAATTGGGGGACCATGTTTTTATTGGTGAGGGCGCGGTGGTGGAAGCTGCGATGGTCGGGAGCTTTGTGCATATAGGTGCGGGATCGGTTATTGTACCCCCCCCCTCAACCCCCAACTCCCCCTCCTCATTGACACGCATGCACTAATTTGGGGATAGGGGAAATTCTCGATCATTAAAGACTGCGTACGTATCGAAGAAGGAACGGTAGTAGCGCCCAACACGGTGATACCGCCGTTTTCGAGGGTTGCGGGTAGGCCCGGTGTTGTGATTGAGGAGCTGCCAGAGACAGCGCAGGATAGTTTGGAATGTGAGTGGTGTTTTGAATGGGATGATGGGAAGAGGCTGACAGGTGGATGGATGGATAGTGAAGCAGATTTATCGTATGATATAAGTTATACCACTACACGAGGGGTTTTTGCTTTTGGGGGAGGGAAGATGCGGTTGGATCTGTGCTGCGGCGGCGCGGATGAAAGGTGTAGGCAGAGGCCCGATGGTATGGATACGGGGTATCTATATGAGTGGAGATGGACCAGTTGGTTTCCGGTATATGGTCAATATATCTGCCTTACCTTGTGCTCTGTTGTAGGTGCGGAAGTCGAAGTTGCCTGCACGGATTGACTACTCGAAGACACCTGAATGCTGCTAGCTGGAGGTTTGCTTTGGATAAGTAGCATCGACATATCATACTCTACTTCATACACAACATCGCGTGCATGTCCTGCCTGATCACGATGAGCGGGACTGAACCCATCCACCACCGGAGTCATTCTATCCATCACCTGTGGTGATCCCATTAACATGACCAGCTCTAGTATAACGAACTCTCTCTTTTAACATGTATTAGAGGCCGTGCTCATTGTACCATCAGGCATGCAACTCCTCATATCTGGCCAATCTACAGTCCCCACCAAAACTACCAAAAAACCCAATGAACACCAACAAAACAAAACGATATCGGCAGGACTCGAACCTGCAGCCTTTGGCAATCTGAAGAACCGGAAGCCAACGCGCTACCATTGCGCCACGACACCAGCTGATAATCTTAGCTCCAGTGAATACATAAAACTTTTTACAAACATGCCTCGTAGCATCCCATGGTCTTGGAAACACAATGAGTGACATATGGCATAAACAAACTTGCTATATAAACAAGCCATGAACGAAGCTATCACAGGCGTGTTGTCTCCCCTCTGTGAAGTTTGAACATCTATGAAACCCCCAGACAAACAAGGTCGGAACATACGTAGTGCATGGCATCACTCGAAACAAGCTTTAAGTCCAAGTTCTCTATTTTCAGCGCGATATTGATGTGTCGTCAGTCAATCTCCCAGACTGCCACCATGGCCACCTGCCGTCTTGCAAGCTACCGGAGATCGGCCGAAGACGATACGGGGTTTGACAATCGGCACCGGAAGATCCCATGCAAGCTCCCGAGAGCCCATATCCGAGAACTTCGGTACTAGCGTCTGGTAGATTTCCAAGCAAAGGGATATAACAATGTCGTCATCACTGTCCGTAGGCTACCGGCATCAACAGCGTAGGAAGTTGGAAAAGTTGAAATCTCCGGATCCGGGTTTATGAATTTTACATACGTCATTGCTCGCAGGACTCGGAGATGGAAAATAGCCGGAAATACAAAGGCAGACTACGGGCCGACCCGTAAACTGTTCCGGCGCGGTATCAAAAACTCTAATTCCCGCCCTGGTGCTCGGACCGTCACCCATGTACTTATGTGGGGTTGATACCTAGCTCCCTCGTTTCCTTTCAAGCCGGTGGATGAAAAAAATTTGCACCTATTAATTAGAGTCCGGCGTAAAAATCCATCTCTGGTGGAGCGTAGTAAACTCGAATGATACACGTGGAGGTATCTATTGCAAATTTTTCAGCAGATCTTTTGGCCATGGCCTAATCAAGGAGGAAATTGGAGGGGAACAACCATAGCCATGTCAGAAAGTTTTATGCCAACGTGCATCGTATATTCCGTCCAATTGCTGCACAAAGCAGTCCAGGTGGAGCTATTCACGGGTCTACGGCAAGTCTAGCGCAACAGAAGCATTCTTGAACATATCTCGGTACCTGTGGTGAGTACTGGATCCGGTGAATGCAATGCAATGTTCAGACCGGAAGACTGATAAGACTTCCAACAGTCCCAGTTCGTATCTTGATATGATGCACGGTCCAGTAACGAAAATTTTTCATGGCTCCATAGAAATGTGTTAGCAGTTTCATGTCTATAGACCCTATGAAGGTTCGAAGGATAAACTCAACGGTCAAAGCGTCTCTTAAATAAACATTTGGTTTGGCACTCGGATGGAGCCGAAACTGTAGATGGTAAGGCCGGTGAGGCCAGGTATAAAATTGTTTACCAAGACGCAATAATGGTTGATTTCGGCACAAAGTTCTCTGCTGTGCGTATACCGCTACTGCACACAGCAAGATCCAACACTGGGCTGTATCTACCTACTCGTATCGTCGATTTAGTATTAGAAAATGCATGTGACAAAACTTGCCCAGAGGGGTAGGGAAATGTTCCCTCATTACCGCTCTGGGCTTAAAATTCAGCCATGTCTCAGACGTTGCATTTTCTGGTATTAAGTTGCTGACCCGAATATCGAACAGCGAAGCGCAGCGCTTCCTCGTGTACTAGTCATTGGGCATGTTAGCAAGTGCACCTTATCTGAGGTTTCCAGAAGAAACGAACGCCACCTTTCAACCGCGGAGAGATTGATAGGAATCAAGGCCACTGATTCGCCAGACAGCAATGTAAGAGCTACAAGATGGCGCATGGAAGCGCGATAGGCCAGATAGCAGGAGCCTGAATACCTGTGTGTACCTACTGAATCCGTAACAGTGCGGACTCGGAGCTATGTTTTTCCTTGTAGATCTATCGTAGGTGGGATAATAATTCTTCAGTGCCGTTCTTCTCTCGCTAGGAACCGTCCTATTTGGTTCTTTGTGGCGCTTCTCGTCCTTCCCCGAATGTTTGGAGGCGAGAATTTAGTGGATGCTGTATTTATATCCATACGTATACCGGTACCATTTGCGGACTCATACGGCTATGGACGGCTTGGTCCTTATCTTTTGCATGTATTGGCCGCCTAGTAGCTGAGTCTGCACTGTTGTCCAGGTAGTCTGATAGACTATGGTCCAGGTACTTCCATGTTTCCTTTATAAGTTCTTGATAATTATAACTTCAAGCTTTCGTTGCGCGGCGATGGTGTGATACTAAGTACTGGTACTTGTCTCGGCAAGCGGATCCCGCCGATAAACAAAACACTCATGCAGGTACGACGCCTCAACGGCGGCGTCGCACATTGCTTTTTGACAGGAATGAATGGGTACACGAAACGTGAGAGACCGGGCGCAACTTCAGCCCAGAGGTCGAAACATCTAGAAAAGTAAGCAGGGGCACATCGCAGGGCCTTGGACTTGAATTTGGACTTGGACTGGAAGCGACGGGTACCCTAACACGGCAATCTTTCCACTCGGGAATATAAACCAAAAAGTTGGAATTATATTAATGACGCCCTACGATGAGTGGAGCGCCGACTGCAGATTTCGATCCAGTATTGTTGGTATTATTCCGAGGAGTGGGATCCACAGCGAAGCTGGTCGGAATTGGGTATCTCGAGAGTAATTACCTGCAGGTTGCATGTTTTCTGCAAAGTCGGGACGATCGTCTGCTGTGTTACGCAACCGTTGAGCTAGCTGGACTAGAGAGGACCAAGAGGTACGGAAGGAAAGTACTTGATATCAACTACCCTTCTCTCAGTTCTCTTTAACTCCCCGACGGCCGCTGGCTCTCAACTCACTTCATCCGAGCACTGACCGAGTGATTGACATTTCTTCAGCCCTCTCAACGCCGCCACCTATATCTGTAAAATTCAGCCTAAAATGTAAGTTTTGGTTTTGTCTTCTGGATTTGCTCTATCTATTTGGATTTGTTGCTTTGTTTACAAACTTCCCCCATGTACCTGCGTCAGACGTCACCCCCTCAATTGAATTAGTCTAACGGAAAAACTCTGTGTAGTACTACAGTCTAGGCCTGTGGCAAACAGAATTCACATATCTCCGAATCTCAGATCACCTGTCCGAACATCGTCAGAATTTCTCCTGTTTTGGTTTTGATAGACCAGTTCAAGTTTCTATATCGTTCTACTTCCTGTCAAAGTTTCGGCCTTGTCCCACTTTCCAGTCATGTCCTCCAATTCTTCACCTTCTGGGGAAGGAGGCAATCCTTTCGTCGACGACCCTGAACGCACTCCTTCGAATTCGAATCCAAACTCCACTGCCTCTAGCTGTAGGAATTCCACAATCGGTAGTCGATCCCGGGGCCAACAGGAAGTTCGGTTTGGTAACGGGGAAGCACTGGACCTACTGGGAAACAAGACTTCCTTCGATCTCAGGGATGCCAATTCTCCAGGGGAATCGTCTCGTCCTACCTCAGTCACGCCAACTGAAATCGACCTACAACGTTACCTCACAGAATCTCCAGAGCCTATTCCAGGCATTGGTGGAAGTTCCTCCATTGCTCCAACCCCGAGAACGTCGATCAGTGTGCCGCCACGGACTTTCACTTACAAAAAACCGGTAATTGACGAGGAGGAGGAATTGAACGAAAAGTACGACGATTTTGCTCCACGAGACAACCTGTCTCCCCAAGAAAGAGTGGCCAGGCTTGGGGGAAGCTATTCCGCTCCGAATTCCGTACCCGGCTCGCCAACACTTGATGCATTCTCTGTGGGAGCTGGGGGAGCACAAGGTGCTGTGGCTGTTGATATTCCATTGTTATGCCTTACCGGCCAAGCGTCGGCTACTGGAGACCAAGAAGGTGTGATTGACCCGGATAGACCTAAAGTTCTAGCTACTCGAGAAGCAGTGGATCTGGTACGACAACACACCCGTCGAAGATCGCCAGCCGGAGGAAGATTTATGCAAGCTGGCCTAAGTGAGTCGAAACTTGATGAACCGGTCCCGGGGTATGAAACTCCTATCACTCCTAGGCATGGAGACTACGTTAGGAAACCAGAGCAGTTTCGTGGTGGTGTATTGGGCAGCTTGTTGACACTGTACAATAATCCAAATGAGCACGAAACACGACAAGGACATCGCCATACAGGGAGCACTAGCAGCTTACCCGCTTCTGGTCGCTCAACTCCGAAATGGTACAGCAAAAGTGCCAATCACTCTACAACTTCACTTGGTGGTCTTCTGGCTGCTTCTGGGAAGACAATGGTAGCACCAGCTGCTGGCGGTGCAGTGGTTGGCACTGGGCCAGTGGTGAGTGCTGGAAGGAGAGAACGGCCAAAACCGAAACATCGGCCTTATAGCGGAGGTTTTGTGGATAAACTGAAGAGCCTATCCAGGCAAAATTTGGAGGAGGAGATAAGGGTAAGAGCACAGCTACTGTCCTTGAATATACACAACTAACCGAACAACTCTATCAGATAACTGTTCATATTGCAGAGACACTTCAACGACAGAGATATATTATCAAAATTTGCAGGGCGCTCATGCTCTATGGTGCTCCCACCCATAGATTGGAAGGTATCATCAGCTATCCCTTTCGTTTGAGATTTCAGAATGCTAACTATGCATCACCCACAGAGGCACTGAAAATGACGTCCCGAGTGCTCGAGATTGATGGACAATTTCTATATTTACCAGGGTGCATGATCATATCTTTCGGTGATCAGTCGACCCACACGTCTGATATGCAAATTGTCCGTGCCGCACAGGGTGTTGACCTCGGGAAATTGCATGATTGCCATCTTGTGTACAAAGAGGTAGTACACGACATTATCGGAGTCGAAGAGGCAACGAAAAGACTTGATGAGATTATGGCACGAAAGCCCAAGCACAATCCTTGGATCCAGGTCTTGCTTTATGGTGTTGCCAGTGCCACCGTCGGTCCTTTCGGCTTCAGGGCAGGTTTCATAGACATGCCTATCCTATTTGTCCTTGGGTGTATATTGGGATTCTTGCAGCTCATAGTCGCACCAAGATCTGACCTCTATGCCAACGTTTTTGAGATTACCGCTGCCATCTTGACGAGTTTCCTCGCTAGAGCCTTTGGGTCTGTCCGCGGAGGAACCCTGTTTTGCTTTTCAGCTCTCTCTCAAGCTTCAATTGCTCTTATATTGCCGGGATACATTATCCGTGAGTACCCATCACACATGTGCTTTGAATTAACCAACTCACTCTTTTTGTAGTATGTGGTTCTCTAGAACTGCAATCGAAAAACATGGTAGCGGGCTCTGTCCGTATGTTCTATGCCATCATATACTCTCTGTTTCTCGGATTCGGAATCACCATCGGTTCTGCACTCTATGGTCTCGTCGACAATAACGCGACCTCTTCAACAACTTGTCAAAATGCCGTCGACTGGCGATATAATTTCATCTTCGTGTCTTTGTTTACTTTGTGCTTGCTCACCGTCAACCAAGCCAAATGGCGTCAAGCTCCCCTCATGGTTGTTATTGCGCTTGCTGGATACGTGGTCAACTACTTTTCCAGTCTACGGTTTGGTAGTCAACCACAGGTTGCCAACGGCCTAGGTGCATTCACTGTTGGGATTCTGGGCAATGTATACGCACGAGTTGGACATGGTTTGGCATTTGCAGCCATGTTGCCTGCTATCTTCGTGCAGGTGCCTAGTGGTTTAGCAGCTCAAGGTTCCTTACTGTCGGGCATTGAGAACGCAGACGCCCTTGTTGGGAACACTACTACTACTTCAAGCACACCACTGGGGACAAATTCAATCATGTTTGAGTTTGGGTTTTCGATGATTCAGGTTGCCATTGGTATTACCGTTGGACTCTTTGCGGCTACATTGGTCGTTTATCCATTTGGAAAAAAGCGATCTGGACTGTTTTCCTTCTAGGACACTATGGCAGACTTCACTTTGTATATTTTATTGGGCTTTCTCTCTCACATCCACCTTCTCTAATGGCCTTTATTCTCTGATAGAGTTGGGTGTTTCCCTCCTGGACTGTTCTTGAGTTTGTAATTTTATTGGGGGTGTTTCTGTTTCTTTTCTCGTGATAAAAAGGTAGATACATACAAAATTGGAGTTTACTGTTTTTGTTTTTGTGTTTTTGGTACATTCCCTTGTATTTCACACATATGACTAACGACAGCTCTTTATACCTTCATTGTCTTGGGTTTTCTTTTATTCCTGGTTCTTTTCATGTTAGAGCTTTTGGTCGGCCGGTCTTATGATGCATTGTTTGGGGGAACTGATTCCTGGGGGAGTTCTTGTTTTTTTTAGTTCTGAGTACTTATAATGATGGACCCATGCTGGTCCTTGTATGTAAAGAATCTGTGCAAGCTTGTATATTCTCTGTTACCGGGTACACAAGCACAAGCACTATATGTGGAAATGAGAAAAGCGTGTCTGTTTCCATCCAAAGATGGTGTGTGTGCAATACGTTGTGAGCTTGTAGGAGAACATAATTGTGAGTGATTAGATATATCAGACTTCAATTCATCACTTGGGGTTGGAACTGCTCGAGAAATATATATATATATACAGGACCCAATGAGCGATGGAAGACCTCGACGGAGCACTTGTACTCTACTCGAGTATTTCTGTCTCTGCGTTGCTTATTGGTGGGGCGTTCTGCGGGGGGTCAAGTGGACGAGATACGGCTTGCCGTTCAGCATTCCCAGAGAGGTTCGCCCCGACAAGGACGGCCTCAGGATACCAAACACATATTGTGGCGGAAGCCTAAAAAACCTGGACCAACTCAAAAAAAAAATGATGTGAATATAACCAAACCACAATATATCAAGTTTCTTAAACATTAAGGGTACCGGTAGGTTAATATAAAGGCACACACCAGCCCCCGCAGGGTAAACCCACAAATCCCCTTTCCCACAGCAGAAGACCCATCAATACAAAAAAAAAAAAAAAAAAAAAAAAAAAAATCAAGATCACAACAATGGGTGTTGACTTTTTTGTTTCTTCTTTCGAATTCATCCTACAATAAAAACTAACACACACACACACACACAAATCCTCGTTAAAAAGCCTACAAATACACCAACCCACCCACCATCACCATCACCTCAGACACGCTGCAATGCTATGCATATAGGGCCAAAAACCAAAAAAAAATTAAAGACAATAAAGTTGAGGAATTGAAGTTTAAATAGGTGGAGCTTCGAAGGGATGTGGGTACGGAAACAAAAACAGCAAAGCTAAAACAAAAACAAGACGCAATGAGCAATGATGATACAGACGAGCGGGAGGGAGGCATACTAGTCTGTGTCAGACTAAGAGGGGGCATATAACTACTGGGGGGGAGACGCCGGATATAGAAGAAAGGTAAAAAGCGGGAAAGAACATTACGTCGTAAATTAAAAATGTGTA
>MU122107.1:468389-515889 GCA_014904905.1 Wilcoxina mikolae CBS 423.85
CGGGCGGTTCTCACCAGCAGTCTGCCGAATAAACAGGAGAAAAAGGAGATTTGGTATAATGATCGAGAGTGAGAGAAAGAGAGAGGGAGAGAAGGAGAGAGAGATAAATATAGAGAGAGGTAATAAGAAACAGTATAGTAGGGTGTGATGGCAGGTCGAAAACGAGGAAAACTCCTGTAGAAACATGGAAAACAATCTCGAAGCCCCACCCGGCCGCTCGCTCGTTCTTTGCTGAAATGCCGGTCTATGAAAAATGCAGTAGAGAGACACCTCCCCACCTCCTACTTCCCCATCCTCCTCTTTACGCACACACGCACATGCACACTCCACCATTGACTGAAATTCATGTCCTCGTTTCGCTTTTGTAGTTGAGTTATTTGCGCGCCGGAGTGGGGGTTTTGACGTTCGAAGATAACCAGCCCTACAAATATTATTATCAGGCCTGCATCAGCAGTTTGACCAAGGCTAAGAATGGGTACTTACCAAGCCTTCGAATAAACCCTCCCCAGTAGTCGCACAACTCGGCACAACGTACCACACCCTGTCCTTAAGTTTCGAAAGCTGAAGCTTTTCTGTAACCTCGGCGGGTGACATAGCTATTTATCAGAGAAAAACATTAGCAATCTTGAAAATGCAGGCACGCCGGACCCCACGAAAAGCAGATATAAAAAACAAAAAAAAAACAAAAAAAAAACAAATCGTGAACCACCACTAACCTCCGGGTAAATCTTGTTTATTTGCAAACACCAATAACAGCGACTCCTTCATTTCGCGATCTTGGATTATCCGATGCAATTCCTGTCGTGCCTCATCTATGCGGTCCCGATCGTTACTGTCGATCACAAAGATAAGACCTTGCGTGCCTGTAATACCCCAACAAACAAACAACCGCGAAATGTCAGCGCCCCGAGTTTGGTTCGTCTATCACACACATGTGGGACAACCCCGGCGGGTTAGAGTTAGAGCTGACCGGAGAAATAATGGCGCCACAGAGGCCGTATTTTGTCCTGTCCTCCCACATCCCAAACATTGAATTTGACGTTCTTGTAGGTAACTGTCTCGACGTTGAAACCGACGGTGGGGATGGTGGTGACGCCTTGGTTCAGCTTCAATTTGTAGAGTATTGCTGTAATAAAAAAAATTCGTGTTAGGAGAAAAAGAGCGTGGGTTGTACGGTTGGAAGAAAAGGCCGTGCGTACTTGTCTTTCCAGCTGCATCCAATCCCAACATCAACAACCTCATCTCCTTCGAGCCAAACAGCTTGGCCTAGAACGCGAATTCATTAGTAGCTGCTGTGCCCCGTGTACGGGACAATGGACTGTTCGGGACGACTTCATACCAGCATCTTGGATACGGAGGCTACATAGAGAGCAGTTAGCAAATGTCGCATCAAAAAACGAGGCTGGATGAGAATGAACGTACCCCCCATGGTGAATGTATGTGGCTTTCTCGCCGGTGAACCAGTTTACAAAGTAAGGTTGTGGATAGAGGAGGCTCAGGAGATGAGAGCCGGTCGGTGGTGGTGGAGCGTACGTAGAATTGTTGTCGAGGCGAGTTCAAGTGCAAGTGAAGTGCAGTTGACGATTATAAGGCAAGGTACGGTCGAGTTGGAAGGTGTTTGTTGTGTGGTCGTGTGTAGTGCAGAGCAGAGGACAGAGGGAGGATAGGGCGCGGTTGGTTGCTGGGGTCGGAAAGATGGGTTTCTGGGGGGTTGCGACAGGAGTGGTTACTAGCTGATCCCACGCGAACTGCATGTACGAGTACTTGGTACGTACTTTTCTATGTACTCCAAGCGGGATTCCCACTTAAGTGTTCGAGCGGATTCAATAGGGGCTACCTTAGTGGTTTATCTCTCGTTGAAGTAAAGTTGCCACGTTAGAGTCGAAATATTCGGTTGGAAGAGGAGGACGAGGAGGAGGAGCCAGAACTACGACGCGACGAGAGCCCCGTAGAGCCCATGCATCCGTGCTGTCTCGAAGTCATCGCTTGTAGCGTCTGGACTGTCCGGGTACCTTAGGCGCGGAGTGCCTTTTGTTTTCCTGACATCTTCTGAAGACTCTTCATCACGATATCTTGAAACTTAAAAAAAATCGAAATATTTCTGCCATTAATTTTAGTCTTTATCTGCCGCAACTACCGGAGTACCTATAACAAGAGCGGTTGTCCGTTTCAACGGTCAGGCTCGGAGCTTCTCCTCCCGAGAAAGGGTGCACGTAGAGTAATCCACAACGGCGTGTGTGTGGTTCAGCATGCGCAATGCGATATGGGAAACAATCGAAAAGAGGTTTATCTACAACCCTTCCCTCCTCATCTCCCCACCTTGCTAAGCCGATGAATATGGCTCATCTATCTACTACCTACTCCCAGTGGAAAATCTCCAAACCAGATACACAAAATGACTAGTCTGGAATCTCTCAAACAAGCCCACCACACGTGTGGGGCTATTTGAAGTACATGTACGTATCGTGGGCTATTAAGATAAATTAGACGTGCTTGCTGATGCCACCCGGGTTCTAATTCAAGATACACATACTGCCCTTGCGTCTTGTATATACTCTATTGTGCGGGGTGTTTTTTAATCAATCGGGTTCTAAGTCAGTAGAGCTTTCCAACGAGGTACTCTATCTACCAAGGGAGCGAATATCCCCCCCCGCCGCCCTGGCTCCGAACACGCCCATCGCCGAGGTATGCTCCGTCCGTCTGGTTCGCGAATAACTGGCGCCAGTTTGTATGGATGTAAACCGGACTCGGCCGCTAGGATATGAGGTGAATTGGAAGCGAAGTTGCAGCAGCAGTGTACCTGACTAGATAGACACGGGTGAGGGAGGGTTGTTGAAGCTGCGATGTACCGTAAATCTACCATTTAGCGTGCCTCGCCCGGTGGTTGTTGAGAAGCAGCAGCAGCAGCGGAGATGATGATGGAGCGAAAAGGGGAGGGGGGGAATGTAGGAGGTAGCCGTAAATAATTTTACTTATTTATATCAGTTTTTGTTGGAACGATCTCTTCTCTCTCCCTTCCTCTCTAGAGTACATACAAAAAATGCACGATCTCTGGGAACGGGGAAGCTGCATGCAGCTACTTGAATCAACCTACTCTACTCTACACAGACTTAACCAAGGTACATTACCTTAGCTGCCTACTGAACAAACGCGCAAAAAAAAAAACGGGATTGGGAAGAAGCACGCACGTTAAAGGGGGGGGTTTGGTTTGAGGGAGATTATCATTTCAGTCTTTGGGTTAAATTATCCTGCTCATCATTCGAACACCGAGGCAGGCTTTCACAACGACAGCTGACCAACGGGTGTGTAAGTTTGGGGGGTGGAGGGGGATGTTGTATCAAATAAATTAAAAAAGCTTTTTTTTCGCGAGCTGTCATATTTTCCAGACATCTTTTTTTTTTCACCACATGGCGAAATGTCACGTACGTCTGTGTACCTGCATCCGTCCCCCAGGGGACAACTAGCTCCATTCCAGAAAACCCAAAGAACGACCGACGTCGACGTTCCCCCCCCCCAAACTGCCAACTGCATGAGATGAGGCTTCTCTGCAGAACCTGGGAACCGCAATTGCATGCACGTGGCGCACTTCGGTCGAACCGACAGCCCGTCCTGCCGGTCAGTTTACCGAGAGTTATATGAGGTAACCCGAGACTTTGAACAAGCCAGCGGTGCACCTCATTGCGGACGTTGCCATCACGAGTGATGATTCAGTTTATTGAATCTGAGATATTTGATCTAACTTCACACTCATGGGACTTCACACACATGGGTAGTATCTCAGATGGATCTTCTCGAAGGTAGACATGACAACAAGCATCCTAGGCCAGTCTTGGACCACACCAAGTCACATTGAGCCCTTGAGCAACGATAAAGCTGTGATGTTGTACATTCCTCAATCATCCTAATCTCCAGAGCCCACATCCACATCGATCGCATAGTTCAAAGGGTATGGATAATCAATCGAAAACCCCATCGCTCACGCATCTTACCACCCCATTACGGATATCGGAAGTGGTCTATATCATTCCGTTAACGTCACCAAAAGCCCTGCCCCAATATCCATCTGCTCTCAACTAAAGATCCTCCGAATACCAATCAAGAACCCACCGGGGCTAGATCATCACATTTTCTATCCATTCTCCTATACAAGCCCTTCTCAAACTCCACAAAGCATCTCGGCGGCGTAGTATCCCCATGAAACGGCACCCTACTATCCCTCACCTCCAACACCTCCAACACATCCATCTCATCCACCACCGTCCCCAGCCTCGCATACGCCGAAATAACCCCACGATACAATATCCCCTCCGGCGTAGGCCGGAACCAAATATCCGTATCCTTCAACACCACCTCCTCACCATCCATCAACGCAATCTCAAACCTTCTCAGCGCCGGAAGCTTCGCCACAAACTCCAGCAGCAACACAACACGGTTCAACGACGGCCAACAAGCTGAATATTCCAACCTGGTGAGATTCGGGAAAAGCGCAGGTTTTGTCTGCGCAATCGCGGGGCGCACGTCATGGTGGCTCAACAGCTCGGGGATGGGATTAGTCCTAGTAACTTCTTCTCGGAAATTCCCATCTTCAATAACGACGTAAGTTGCCGGACATTGTCGGAGTAGTAACATCTTGAGATCTCCATCATCGTCGATGGTGCTTAATCGTAGCGATTGGATATGTTCCAGTACGTACGACCATTTCGCACATTTTTCTCGCACGCTTTGGTCTCCGCGGGTTTGGTGAAGGGATAATGATATGATGTGGTGTTCCCAGAGGAATTTCTTTAGTTCCTTTCCAACCTTTCCAGAGTTCCAGTAGTGACCAAAAGAGATTGCGATGGTTTGAACCCGGAGGTGGTTTTGTGCGAGGAATTGACGGAGGTTTGCGATTTCATTGAGTGTGTGGGAGTCGTGGAGGCGGAGACGGATCGAGGAGAAGAGGTATGGGAAGGAAAGGGTATAGAAGCGTCGGGAACATCTTGACAAGCTCTTGAGTGGTGGCGGGAGGGAGTTCGGGTATGGGTCTGTGGTTGAAAAGACTTGTGGAGGACACAAAAATTCGATGATGTTTAGGATGAGTTCGTTTGCGAGGCGGTCAAGCATTATGAGATGTGGGGAAAGAAGTGATGTGATGGCATTAATCCGCGGCGTTATGCATGCTGATGAGGTATCGGATGCCTGTAATTCATAATTCATGCAACGGCTTGTTGGCTTGGCTGCCTGACTTACAGAGACCATGGTGATCGACTGTAGATCTGCAGCTGTGCACGGTGTCAGAGCGGCTCTTCGGCGAAACCCCCCAAACGGAAGCACGGCGGTCAAGTCTTCGGCAGTTCAACCGATCGCATGCGTACACAAGATTCCGCGCACCGGCGAAGTCTTCAAGAGTAAGGGATGCTTCGGGTCTGTGGAGAAGCTCTTGCTGACCATTGCTGCAGACTGTGGTAGCGCTTGGGCTATCGGGGATCACTACCTTGTAACCTGTGAGCATGTCGTCGTTCATGGCGATTTTGATCTTTCCAAAGTTTACATCTGCCACCCTCAAGCCCTTGCCATCGTCCTGTACGATCTTCAGCTGGCAGCGACTCACAAAGATTACGATCTCGCTATCCTCTACACGCCCGATCTCACATTCTACCGCCTCATCATTGAAGAAAAATACGTAGCCTACGAGCCAATCTATCACATCGAACTCCTCGATGTTGCTACCCCTTTTCTTCGCCGGGCCCGCGTCCTGCCCTTTCCGCAATTCCACCTGTTCGTCTACTCTGAAGGAGCCTCGGATAGCGGATTTTCTGGTGGGCCAGTCCTTAATCTGCGCGGACACGTCATTGGGACGTTTAAAGGAATTTACGGAGAAAACGAACTGTCACGCAAGTCCTTCGTGAATAACTCATCCTTGCGGAAGTTCCTATACTGCTCAGGAGAGACTAAAGAAAGCGAACAACAACTGTTTCAGCGGATTGGGATAAAAGGCTGGTTCGAGGACGGAATGCAGCACGAAACAGGACAAGCGCATTCTCGGATGAACTGTTCCTCGAATGTGAATCAGTCTCGAGTTCGAGCGCCTCCCACGGCGTTGGCGGTGAAAGCGAAACGTACGTGGGATAAGTTTTCAGCCATATATACTCTTCTTCGGTTCGTGTTGGCACAGTGTTTGAGCTCTGTGTGTATTCTTCTTCGGTTTGTATTGGTATGACGTTTAAGCTGTATATATTCTTCGGTTCGTGTTGACATGGCGTTTGAGCATAGAGCTTAACTTGCGAGCTGTTGTACTATTTTGTTGGTCTGGTTCTTCGCATCCACTGCACACCACAGCACTCCCTACCCCCATCGCCGAGCTGGGAGTTCCGGCGGGGTATGCGGGAGTTATAACCAGGCAGTATGGGTGCAGGTGGCTTTTGTAATTCTAGGTATCAACTTCAAGGTGCGGTTATGGATGAGCTCTTTGTTCTGCATGCTCCGTTCTTCCACATGATGTCACTGGCCCGGTCAGTGTGTTTTGAGGTTGAGGAGAGTTCTGCTGCCCCGTATGGTATAGCGAACTAAGGGAGAATATCCCAAAACAGTCATCTTGACGGAGGGATCCGCATACGTGCATATATATAGACATATACATTTTGAAACCGGGTACATATATGCTCGTGAATATAATCGTTATTCACGGCTAAACCATGTGCACGAAGATTCGAGCGTGAACTCATGGGCATGCACTTGAAGGCGTGAACTTGTCATAGAATCGGAGATCCGACATTACATTAGGGATCTAATCTTCCGGAGAATTTGTCGGGTCGGGGTGCCAAAAGTCAAAGTGCGCTTGCCAAGGTACTTAAGTCTCCAATCCTTGGGCCGATCTACACCAACGGATACCTAAGCGAGCGTCCATTCGATCCATCTTGCCTCTGCCAACCACCACTTATAGCATCTACCAACCTCATCGACGGTTGCAGCGTGTCGTGAGCGTTGTCTCTTCTTCGCACTGAGATGGCTAATCACTTCGGTGTTCTCAGATTTTAGCATGCGTCGGGCATCGCCAACCGTGCTCACAAGCTAAAACGCGAAAACGTTATAAAACGTCAGTTCCCTTAAGGAAACACGCACAGTCGACTTTCTCTATTCCTTTGCTTTAGATCCAATATAATGTTCCTAGAACCTTCTGAAGGGCCGGCGATCCGGATCACCACATGTTTCCACCGTTCTCCAGTCTAACACTGCCTGGGCGAGGATTATTCTAGGTATTGAAGGGGAGCTGTAAGAGTACTATATATAAATTCTAGTACGAGACGTCCCGGGTCTCCTCCGGTCCCGTGATAATGACCACCTGGATCCTCGCCGGCAAATTACCTGTGTAAAGATATCGGACCGGCATCGGGGGAGGAAGAACAGTCCTACTAGAGTATGTTGAGAAGAAGCTGTTGATATTCTTGATGACCTGGAGCGCATTACGGAAGCAATACATAAGATTTCTTTACAGCTCTGTATACGAAGTATCTATCTAGTTCTTTTAGCCACCGTGGAGGAAAGAAGGATATATAGATTTATTGCTTCATCTCACCTACGCTGTGTCGAGGGCTGAAATGCGTCCGAAGCTGGCTCCCAAGGCATCCAGTTATGGACCCTTTACAAGAGTTATCAAGATATGTACATGTAAGACTTATCTGCATATACGAATCCCTAGCTACAATGTCCCGGCAGTGAGGATAGGTTATCGGCTTTTCGGCTGATGTAGATCGGGTCATTCTCACTGTCCGCCTGCCTGCCTGCCTGAAACCAACAATCAGGGCCGATCCTTTTTTTTTTTAACTCTGCGAGTCTTACTCTACAGCTCTTAACCAGCCATGAAGAATGGCATGTAATCTTCCCCAAGAAATACTATATTGAGAAACGAATGGCTGTCCATGACCACCCACAAAATCTGCAGCTGCTGTCTCCCAAACAAACAAACCATTTGGTGTATCTCGCCAAAACTCAAAACTAGACCCACCCCGGGTATCCTGAGGGCCTAAATCTATTTCTTAACCACATCGGGACATTGGTTGCGGTTGGACAGTCCCCGCAAAAAACGGAGCGGCTTCGCTTATTTTGTGGTGGGGGGTGGCCATCAATCACCAAGGCTTTCTCGGCACCTCATATGCAAGAAAACCCCCCGAATACAGAAATCTCCCAGGAATATTGCTTTCGGGTTGGACCAATCACTGAACTCAAGCTGGTGGAAGAGCCTATTTATGAGTACCGACTTGGTGAACCTCGGCGTGTCAACTAACAGCCTAACAGCGGGCCGACCGGCAATCTGCCAAAATCTAACAATCCCATCCGAACCAGATATTGTCCGGGAGAAACAAGTACTTGGGCATCAATTGATGCCTAACCAATCTTCAATGTACTCTACATTTGTGTGTGCATAACTGTCTCAAATAAGGGCCATCACCGTCCGGTAATGTGTAGCCTGTAGACGGCTATGTTTTCGCTGGTGCCTACGCCACGCTGTATCCAAGCCATTAGGAACTGTGGAGACGGTATGATCATGATCTACTCTTTTCCGGTGGGGATAGATGGGATCTACACTTGATACGGGTTAGGCCACCATAAAACCTCCCCATTCCTACCCCTCCTTGCTCTCTATATTTCCGGAGACCATATCTCCACTTCCTCTCCACAATATCCACCATGGCCGCTCCCAAGTTGAACCCTCCCTTCAGAGCTGAGCACCTGGGCTCCCTCCTTCGACCAGACTACATTCTTAGGGCCCGCAAGTTCGATAAGAATGAGGTCACCGCGGAGCAGTTGAGGGAATTAGAGGATAAAGCCATTAAGGATGCTATTAAGATGCAGAAGGAAGTTGGCTTGAAGGGCTTGACGGATGGAGAGTACAGGTAATTCCATTACCTTCGAAACCGGGACCAAAGCTGGACATATGTGTGGAGATTTTACTGACGTTAGAAACTTCGTAGACGCCACATGTAAGATTGCACCGGCCATAGACGGGGGAAGGAGACTGATTGCTCGTGCCCAAGGTTCTACGACGGCTTCTTCGACCATCTAGAGGGCTTTACAGGTGAGCATTGCAATTCGTATGGTTTTAGCATGAGCTGGTATTAACTGAGTGGCGGCATAGATACCCCCAATCCTCCCCGTGAGATCTTAAGGTCAGTGACTGTTCCAAGCCCAATTTTTGTTTCTATAGACTAACCTAATCTCCAGATGTAAAACTTCCACCAATTGCCCTTCCGTATGCCTCGACCTAGCCTACACAGACTAGGTATGTCCCTGACATCAGGGCATTCCTTGCCGAAAATACCAAGCCTGCTGGGACAACCCTTTGCACTGGAAAGATCAAGTAAGTCCTCACAACGGCTCAGCTGGGGCGGGCTAATGGCATTGACATAGGCATGTCAAGAGCGTATATCTTCCCCAATTTGAGGAGCTTAAGAAATTCATTGAGCCCGAGGAGGTTAAGAATATCAAGATGACTCTGGCTGCTCCTGAGTGGTACTTTTCTCCGAGGGGTTGATAATGATAGTAGCTGACATGTGTAAAGGTTCCATCTCCGCCATGGTATGCTCTAACAACCCGGAAATGGTATGAGGCGACCATTCGTGGGATTGGGAATTAGAAATTCAGACTGGACTGACCCAATCGTTACCAAGGTGAACACGCATATGACAGCAGTACAGCAGTGTGTATGCAAACGATGAGGAGCACTTCAATGACATTGCCGCCGCATACCGAACTGAGCTCGAAATCCTTTACAATGTGGCTGCCGAAATGTCCAGATCGATGATCCTCTGTTGGCATGTAAGTACGTCCAATGTCGCGGTTAATTCCAAGCGCTTCTGACGTTCCTTTGAGACTTTTGTGATGTGTCCATGTTGAAGGGAATGAAGGAGGATGGTGTGCATCCTGCCGACAGACTTGATGTATGTATCAGCCGTGCATGCGCCCCGCCTATTGCATTAATCACTCGGTCATGCTTATATCCGCCTCTACAACAACTGCCTTCGTGATCGTGCCACCAAGTGTCCCAAACTCGTCGTTGGTCTTCATTTGTGCAGGTAGGACAAACCCCTTTCCAATATCCCGCCCTACATCTAAATTTCTCGTCAATACTGATGCAATTTAAAGAGGCAATTTCCGCCATTCCATGCACTTCTCCGAAGGAGGCTATGAGCACATTGCCATCAAGCTTTTCAATGAGATTAACGTTGACGCCTACTACTTGGAGTACGATACCGAGAGAACGGGTACTTTTGACGCCCTGCGGGATCTCCCCAAGAACAAGACTGTAGTTCTTGGTCTCATCACATCCAAGTTCCCCGAACTCGAGAATATTGATGATCTGGAGAAGCGAGTACATGAGGCGGCCAAGGCTATGGCTTCTGGATCTGGAGAGACCGAGGAAGTGGCACTGCAAAGGATTTGCGTGCGGGTGAGTTTTATAGGTTTTTTGGATGTTCTGTACACAATTGGCTGACAATATGCGGATAGATTCGCCAGTCATGTTGAAGGAAATCTTCTTGATTCCGAAGCTATGAAGAAGAAGCTTGCCCTTGTAGTTGAACTGTCCAAGAAGATCTGGTCGTGAGTCCGGATATTGGTTGTAAAAGGGTTGTATATGATATCCTGTCATGTAACGACTGAAGCCGTAAGTTGGAAACGGCCTCAAAGACGAATCAATGCAATTTCTCAACATTATAGCGTGAAGAGCAAAACTCGAGTGATCGTGAGCGTCATAATAAAGGCACCAGCCGAAAAAGTAAAAAATGCTAGTTGCTATGACATCAAGCGGTCAGGGTCAGGGGAATCGGTGTTGAGGCTCTCGCATATGTAACCAAGCTCAACAACAACAACAACAACCTTCCTCACTTAAATCCTCCAGCTCACCACCCCTTCCTCCCTACACCCCTCCGCTGCTCTCCATAGCGTCCACACCTATCCCTGTCATTCGCTCGGATATCGAAACTTTATCGCTCGTTGGCTGCTAACTTACGGCGACTCCCTCCCTCCCTACTCAACGTGTTACAAACAAGAACGTCGCAACAAACGCCAGACTCACGTCACCCACCTCCGCTTCTCTGAAAGCTTGACGTCCAAACTCGACGAGCTCCACGCCACACAAACCGTCCGGACATCGCGAGACCCTACAACATGTCGTCCCGAAAGAAGGTTATGCTTAAGGTGCTCCTACCATTCGATCCTGCCGCAACCCGAACTTTACTGATGATAACCCGTTCCAGGTCATCATTCTCGGCGACAGCGGCGTCGGCAAGACCTCTCTCATGAACCAATACGTACAGCACCTCCCCACACATGCCCCCCATCGAGCCCCGTTCGAGCTCACACAACAGTGTCTAGGTTAACAAGAAATTCAGCGCTAGCTACAAAGCCACGATCGGCGCTGACTTCCTCACAAAAGAAGTCCTGGTTGATGACCGAATAGTAACAATGCAGGTGCGCACCCCCGCGCTCCGAGTCGCAGCCAGGATCCTCCCCCCACATTCTTTTCTTCTTCTCCACACTAACGCCCATCCAAATCCAGCTCTGGGACACAGCCGGACAAGAACGTTTCCAATCCCTCGGTGTTGCCTTCTACCGCGGTGCCGACTGCTGCGTTCTCGTCTACGACGTCAACAACTCAAAGTCCTTCGATACCCTCGACAGCTGGCGCGACGAGTTCCTGATCCAAGCGTCGCCACGCGACCCGGACTCGTTCCCGTTTGTTGTGCTCGGAAACAAAATCGATGTTGAGGAGAAGAAACGCGCCATCTCCCAGAAACGTGCAATGACGTTTTGCCAGAGTAAAGGTGGAATCCCTTACTTTGAGACGAGTGCGAAGGAGGCGATAAACGTGGAGCAGGCGTTTGAAGGTATGTTTTAACCTCCCAATGACAAAAACGGAAAAGGAAGATGCTGATTTGGAATGGGAAGTGATTGCAAGAAATGCTTTGGCACAGGAGGAAAGCGAGGAGTTTACGGGCGATTTCCAGGATCCTATCAATATTCATCTGGATAATGAACAGAGCGGGTGTGCTTGCTAGAATAGGGAATATCGGTACATTACCTCCATAGAGTTTGTAGGTGTGTGTGTGTGTGGAGCGAAGGAAACTAGGGATTGGGGGACTTGTTTTTATGTGATGGATGAACAACCAAGGGCATGAACCTGTTTTTGTTTTTCTTTACGTTGTTTTTCTTTTGTCTTTTCTTACGTGCTTCGTAGTCCTGTGTAGGTGTTTCTTGCGTAACTATCATCTCATCATTTGATGTTTTTCTTTCTCTTTCTCGTGTTTGGTTTTCCTCCCCATATTTCTTTCTTTGCTGTGCTGTGGTCTATACATTGGTCAGGTCATAGGTGTGCCCTCTTTGAATATTGGGAAAGAGGCGCGGGTTGTTGTACGATTATATTTTACTTATCCTCGAGCTCTCTTTGTGGTTGAAGAAATTAATCTGCTTCAGTCCCCAGGGCCTAGGTGTAGAGAAAGATAAACAGAATTGGACATGCCGAGTATTCGCGTATACGCTTGATTCCGATGGAATGGCGGTACTTACCTGCACTGAGATGGACATGACTTGACAATAGTCACTTCCTGAGCTTGAGATTGTCGATAGTCCTTCAAAACCCCCCTCTTCGTTTGCAAGAGTTCCCTCGATCGAGTACCAGGTCTTCGTGATGGTCGACATCTTTTTGCTACCAGGTACTCTAACTTTTATATCATACCTGTCCCCCCCATACCTATCTTTCAGAGTAGAAAAGATATTAGATGAGTATCTACAAAAATCAAATCACTGCGTAAACCCAACCTCCCAACGGTCCCGACATCCCCAACCCCATCTTGGTCACAACGCAGTATGTGCGAGTCATCATGTATGACTGCGATCCCGAGTGCAGCGGTATGATCTTATTCAAACTCACCTTTGCCTCCGTGAGTAGGCCGTGAGTAGGTCTTGTCTCAATATTATACCCAAAAAAAACACGGCAGTGAAATGCTGCTGGTACATGTGTCGAATGCCACACCTATTTATTCAGGTTGGCAAGGAGACAGGTATCATAACACAATCAACCGCATGTGGATAAATACTTGGCCTGTTTATACAGATGCATTATCGAGGTGTGTATAAGTTTCAGAAAGGTCTGCCTGAACGGGAGCGCCCGGGATTTTAGAGTCTGTAAAGGATAGCATGAATCGTATGGTACGAAAGAGAAGGCAGACATTTTCAAAGGCATCTCTGGAATCAAATCGTATGAGAACGCCTGGCTGTAGGTCTTATGATTCAAGGTTGGGGTTGTTCAAGTCTCTGCCCAGAGGGTCACGGCAGTACTGTTGTAACTGCTATAAGTGCGAGAGCTTGGGTTGATTTTAGACAACAGTTCGGTCACCCCCATGAGTATGATATAAGAATTTTCAAAGAATGAACGAGGATAATCATCCTCTGGTTTTCTTAATTTTAATCGAAACAAATCAACCATAACACGTCGTCAGAGACGAGCACAAGAAAACATAAACCATCAAATCCAACATTCCCAAGACCCATTGATACCCTTGACTCGATAATGAGACGCCTAAGCGAAAAGCTTGTGCTCCAGAGTCATATCGGACTCGGGAGCCAATCCGACGCAGGCACGGAAGATGTTGGACATTGCGGCACGCTGCTTGGCGAGAGAGTTGATGACCGGGGTTCCGGGAGGAACACAGGGCGCCTATAAGAAGGTTAACACGCGCAGCAGCATTCATCGAGAGCAAGTTACCTTGAGCATGTAGCTCAGAATGCTGAGAACGCTGTGGAAGCCCTTATAATCCTTGGTTGTAACCCCCTGGGAAGAGCTCCTCCAGGAAATACGAGTCATCAATTCGGCAAGAATGGCAAGATCAATGATGAGCGGGCTGGCCAACAAGGAGTCCTCGCAGATGTTGGTCATGCTATCACCCATCATCAGTTTTTGCATTCATTACAGTGTATAAACGGGATTCCTACGAAATGCTCTGGTGACCACCCATGAAAATCTCGGCGTAGTATTCATCCATAGCACGCTTGTGATCACCAACAGCAGGCATGTACTTGATGACCACAGTGTGGTTAGGGTGCTCATCCTTCTCGTATAGGATATTGTTAGCGGCCACCATGTCATCGACGACATTGCTCTTGCTAATCTCCTTCGAACGGAATTGCTGGGGAGCATCAAGGTTAAGACCATCATTGTTACCAAGGAAGTTGAAGCTGGCGATGGAAGTGAGCTTGATTCCAGCGTTGACGAGGAAGTCGACCAAAGCCGATTTCATCTTAGTCTGGCCTGACTTGAAGTCATCACCTCCGATGAAAGCCTTGTTCTGCTCCGCAAGCTGGATAGCTCCGGGAACGAGAGTGTTCTGGGGAGATCCATTCACGAATGGAACACCCTCAAGGATGGAGGCAACCGCGAAGACAGTCGAAGGGGATACCTCATCGTGAGAGGTCCTGATAGCGTTGAGGAGGTTATCCGCGGTGTCGTTGACACCAGGAATGATCTCGGCGTAACGCTCAGTGTTTGCAGTCCAAAGGACAATGACCTTGTCAAGACCGTTGGTTTCCTTGAAGGAGCTATGGAAGGAAGTCTTTAGCACTATTCGAGCGGCAAGAATGATGTCTAGACTTACCGAATGTCTCCACGGATCTTCTCTAAATGGTCTTGTTTGGTACCAGTGAGAAGGTTGTTGGCACGATCCTCCTGGTTTGCGGCGATGAAATCAGGGTAGTAGATGCTAGGAAGTGGCACAAACTCCTTCATCTCATCCCGGACCTGTCTCTTCAGGTCGGGGTCAAGGACGGCTGCACGATCCATCGCATCAGCGAGGTTCATGGAGTTGATGTCCCAACCGCCGATGACTAAGTCGTTGGGATGAGCCATGGGAAGGACGTCGTGGAACGGAATGTAGATTTCCTCTCCCGTTTCTGCATCATTTCCAAGCTTGATAGTGGAGCCCATGATAACCGATCCATAATAGTTCGATTTCTGTTTACCTTCACGGTTTTCCCAGGTCAAGCCGTGGCGATTAGCAATGATACCGGCGGTGACAGTCGATCCGTTGTTGCCTCCCCACCCCACCAACATCAGACCAACTTTTCCAACCTTACGGTCCACCTTGAAGTCGTACATGGTCTCAACAGGCTGAGCAACATATTTGCCTTCAGCAGTCTTAGTGACCTTGGTTGTATGGTATGCGTACGTAGATTTGATTGCGTCCTCCGTGTAAGTGACATTTGGAGAGTCCACAATAAACAAATCACGACCAGTTGCGGCTGGTGCAGCAATAGAGCCGTTGCTTTCACCGTTTGCGTGAGGGGCCATAGTTGAGAGAATTGAGATGGTTGAAGTAGATTTATGTAGATTTCAATAAATCGGAGCACCCGCCGGAAGGAGCTGAGCGGCTGCCGCCGTTGTAGGGGTGGTGAACGCTGCTGAGAATCAGTACAACGCTTCATGAACAGTGATAGTTGTACGCCAGTGAACATGTCCCAAACCATCGAATATCGATTGGGAGAGAAAAAACATGAGGGAGCAACATACGAGTTGAGGAGCGTGGAGAACGTCTTTGCGACTAGTGGCCGGACTCGAAAATTGAGTACCGGCAGACAATTGTGTGAAAAGTGTAGAAACGAAGAATGAAGTTTTGATTTGATTGCTGGCGATTGCTAAAATGGAATGAGTTGTTGGTTGGCCGGTGGTGAAGGGGGCAGCGGCTTTTATAACGCTGGAGCACGTTCCTCTTAGTAGGCGGCACTTGCCCGCTGGCCATAACTGCTCACACATCACCCCACCACGCACCAAGCGGGGTAGAGCAAAGGCCAACACGATAAACCCGGAACTGCCTCCCCGCAACGGTTCCCCCAACGCTGCTGCGTCGTCCCTTGGAGAAACTTCCAGCTATTCCGAACGTGGTACGTCAGTGCGCCGCGCACTCTGCGCTGTCTCCGGTAAGTGTGCATCCGTTTCGCTCTAGTCCGTCGCAAGCAAGAAGAGGAGAAAGGGGCATGTACAAGAGGGCAGCCGGAGAATTATCTGCAGCATGACTGAGAAGAGAGGTGGGTCTTGCGATGGGGCTTGCGATGTGTTCGATGAGATGTTGTCACCACTGATGATGCTGATTACCTTGGCTGCATTGCACACCGTAAACTTTTGTTACTTTGCTCGTACCTGAGAGCCATAATCATCTGCACTTTTTCAAGCCATCCGATCCTAACACCGTTGATTTGTTGGGCGAGGAAGATCAATCATCAATTGCAGAATTGAACTGCTCTGAGTGGCTTAGTTTCTCGGATCACTTCTTTTCTGAGTCCGACGACCCGACTTCTGTAAGACCCCTGCCGCCAGTCCCTGCACCCAATGCTGCTGCATGCACGACACCAACCGCCTATCGAACCCAATTCCCCAGCCAGCCTATCATGGCGATCGGTTCATCCTTTTCTTAGATGCACAGCAATGTCTTCATCACACCTCTATCCTGTAAAAAGCAGTTTATCTACAGCCTCGCAAGTTCCCTTTTTCCAGAAAGACGCTGATAGCGCAGAATGCGACGCCTGTGTGAGTATCATTGTACCCACTTTTCATGCAGCTTGTGTGAAAAAGACGTACAGCTGTTGTACCTTCATGAGGATTTCTCTCCACATCATGATAAGAGCAGAAGCTGAGGTGCACGTTCCAGTCTGCCTAGTCACCTCTCCGATCCATGTCAACAACGCTCACATTTAGCCAACTTCTTCCGACCCCATTATTGATCGTGGAATCTTCTGGCTTCATGTGGTCGCATTGATGGTGATGTTTAAATCAGTCAATTTACCAACAATTTTCGACGTCGTCCAAAACAATGCCGATCTTCATCGTTGCAATTAAGCAGATTCCCAGTCCACCTGGAAAGAATGCCATCCATACATATCGCCTAGATCTAATAGATATCGTCTTTCCCACCACCCCCCACCTCATCTTTCTGGGCGTCAGAAGGCCCCTGGATCCATTTTTGATTGGTATCGAGGTCCTCTTTCCTCATCTTCCCAAGATGCCAGGATACTAAGCCTTACTCGGCGGTTCGCGTTACTTGAACATTGTTCCACTCAGAGCCCCCTTGGGTTTCATACGGTCAGACGACTTCAATAATTTATATGCAACTTATTGTACAAACGACATAAACCTGGTAGTAGCAGGTACTTAGATGTCGAAGCTGAACATCTCTTGAATGGGGTACGCCGGCGAGTGTACATGGTAGGTATTAAAGCTTGTGATATTGGACTGCTCGAAGAGGAGAGTGCGCAAGTGAGAAGTGATAAAAACAACCACACCCCTCCCCCCTTCTCCCGCCAGGGTCTCATACAAAACCATGCGAATGGTCCTCGGCGTTTCTGCATTCTGCGACCCGGTTTGTGTGGCGACTGCTCGAACTTAGGAACCTTCAACTTCCACGACACTCACTACTAGGTACTTAACTACCTCTTGGAAAACCCCGGATTGTCGCAAACGACACACCATATCTCAATACGACCGGCAACCCGGATTCGATCATTCGTTAAGAATCCGAAGGTTCTCTCAACGTGTTATCCTTACGACGACTCTTGAGATGAATTTGTGATTCTGGAGACACGTACATCACCGGTTATTTGGCTTCCCGCGCTAGACACACAAATCATTGAAACTGGCACTGGATGTCTTTTTCGACTTGCAAGATATTACACAATTTAATCTTGCCGGCTGCAGCTTGTGGGGCACTTGAGATTCAGTGCATGGTCGATGTTTATTCATGAACATGGCTACTATGATCAATGAAAACATGTTGCTTCCTAGTATCAAATGCTCAGTATGCAACGCCGAAGTGGAAATTTCCCTGATGGGGGATCATGTGTGTGGGACAACATTAAAGGGTAAAATGTTGCGCTGTCAATATTCCAAGCGCATCGACTAAGTGCAACTTCATAGGGCCTGTTCAATCAAGGTCTATCCAAAGACCTTTTATACTTCCCCAGATAGATCCTAATATTGCAAGTATGACGATCATCCAATATTCTCTACTCGATGTGCGGAGCTAACATATCCCAGATTCGCCATTTATTGATATTAACCAACTTACATCATTCAGCAGCATATCAGCACATAGTCCTCGAGGTGGACAGTCTCTTGCTCCATCCGCAGGACCGCCAACACGAGAGCCTGACTCTCCAACCATCCCGTCAAGCGACTACTATGCCTCTCGTCTTCCTTACTCACCCGCCTTACCTCCATCGCCAACCTCGGGTGGTGGTGGTAAGAATTTGTTAGCAAGGATGAACACCATCGCCCCTGGACCATTTGGAGTGCGGAGGGGGAGTAACGACAAAACAGCTGAAGCACCTCCTTCGTCTAAAAGTATGAAATTTCCACAAAGAAAGTCCTCGAGGAGTTACAGCATAGAGCCACTACAGGCTGTTGCGGCCTCATTTGGAGAACAAGGCCAAACAGGCCATGGTGGTGGTACTCAAAACCGGGAATCCGCACATGGGATTTCACCGACAGACAGAAGCACCGGCTATCCCCAACTAACCCCTCCACTCTTGCGTCGCTCAGAAACAGTGCCACTCCCACCGATGTCTGAAGATAGTTCGCAGCCTCCCAGCAAGTCGATTTCAAAGCCAGCGCGAAGGCCTCCTCATCCCGAGTTGGGGTTGCCACGGACTCCCTCTCAGTATCGGCATAAGGTGAAATCTACCACGGAGGTGCTACCGCCGCCTCCGCCGATACCCAGTCCTACAGAGGATTCAACTGTGAATCGACCACGGAGTGTTGACAAAGACCTAAATTCGGCTGATCAAGCACCACAAACCCAGCAATCCCCCACCCGAAAGGAGTTGCCCATGAAAGTCCGCGAGATTGAGAATCCTTTGCACACTGCTACCCTTTCGGAGTCCAGCACCACGTCTTCGGAGTTCTCACATCTGTCGAACAGTTCTCGATCAAGCCCACCAGCCTCTGAGGTATCCATAGCACCAAGAATGAGTGGTCCGAAGTTCGTTGATCCAAAGACTTTCAACCATCAGGAGCATAAGAAGCCTGTGATGCCTAGCAATGGAGGCGGTCTGATAGACAATTTGATGAACGAACTGCATACATTGGATACGCGGAGGCCATCCAAGAAGGATCGTGCGCCGTCCCATGAACCGCAGCATTCTCATCCACCAACACTACAATGGCGACCAAGCCAACACCATCAACCCGACAGTCCCAAATCAAGTGTTCCGCTTCCCCCAGGAACGGATGACATGTCCTCCCATTCTCCCACAAAGACAGCACAGGGCAGCAGAGGACATAAACGGACACTAACCTCCAAAGGCCCCTGTCGCGGATGTGGGGAACAAATATTTGGCAAATCAATATCATCGGCAGATGGCCGTCTCACCGGTCGATACCACAAACAATGTTTCAATTGCCAGACTTGTCGCCAACCTTTTCAATCTGCAGAATTCTATGTCATGGATAATCTGCCTTACTGCGAAAGACACTATCATGAGCTGAACATGTCGTTATGTGCGGTTTGTGACCTGGGGATTGAAGGGCCATGCTTGGAGACAGTGAGGCGCGAGCGTTTTCACCCCACTTGCTTCACCTGTTTTGTAAGTTCTTTTTGTGCAATCCATGTATTGTGTTCCTGGAACTAACCAACGAAAAGCAATGCCGATGTGTTCTCGGAGACGATTATTTCGAGGTCAATGGGAGACCTTTTTGCGAATACCACGCTCATCGATATATGCAACGCCCACCCCGCCCACCCCGCCCACCGCCGAACCGCGGAGCCTATAGCGGAGGCTTAAGGGTCCCTGCTCCCATGCCGAAAGTCGAAAGGCGGAGGACCCGATTGATGTTTATGAATGGAGCGGACGCACCTATTCCCCCAGGGATGGGACATCGAAATCAATTTTAATTCATTCTTTTAGTATTTCCTTTCAGTTCCTCTGTTTTTAGGATGCGTGGAGTCACGGTACGGCTGGATTATGGCGGATAATATGGTTGGTGTTTTTCGGATGGACACAATTAGGGGGGTTATTTCTGCGCATTTCACTTATGCTGCATTACTGCGTCATCATAATGAACGAGTATTCCTTTTATTCCCGCTTAGTCGTTCATTCCATACGTCCTGTTTTCTTATGTTGTGCATTTTTCACTGGTATAACTATCGGAGGTGGGGGATGATTGTGCTTTAGTTTTTTGTGTTTGTCTCTGCTACCGCAGCCTTAACGGTCTTTAATTACTTTACTTCTTGTGTATTATTTCTTGTCTGCCTATAACTTTGTATTATTGACTCTTTCTTGGGATATGTTTGGGCTGGCAGCCCGGTTTCGGCTGTGTATGGGGTACTGGTGTGTGTGGGAATATGGGGCCATGAGATATGTTCCTTTACTGTGAATACCGTTTGGCATAGGCCATTGTATAGTACGAAATGAGTTTGCAAAGGCGTCCGATTTTTTCAGTGTGGTGTCGAAGGTACGAAACTGGCTCCGAATGATCCAATTCTAAGCATGCAATCATGACCCTATTCCACCGTGCAAAAAGTAATTATAAGTGCCAGTACGAGTTGCAGGAATGCACCCAAGTGGAACAGTAGGTAAGTACGCGCATGTATACCAAGTATCAGAGTCTTACCTCTGACCGAGATCAGAAGTCACTACTACCTCACGCAAACCGTATCCTCCGGATTCAAGTCTCCAGAAAACCGTGTCCATCTACTTAAGTGCCTATAAGATGAACCCAGTAAACGTGTCACTTTTACATCTGCATCCCCTTTTCCCCGTCTGCATTTCATTGATCATGGATCTTGTGCTTCCCACCCATTATTTTCTACGAATTATTGATTATGATTCTGTTCTCAGAGTGCCATACACTCTTGGGGATGAGCTGGGGGTAGGAGATGAGGGGGCCCAGAAGCTGGCTGTGCCAGGAGAACGTGTATATAGGATTTTCTTTGTCTGTCAAAGGCCTTAGGCCTCTAATTCAGGAATGATTCAAAACAAAACAAAAATGCCATACACATTCCCAGTTTTTTTTTCTCTGAACATACGTACGCTCAAGTACGCCAGCATACGTTAATGTACGTGAGTTCTCCAATACAATTAATTGCATGACATACATAACATGATATATATAGGAAACAACATATCATAATGCCTGAACTTGCAGGGTGCAAAAAAGACATTGACTGCGGCCTGGCATGAATCTCACGATCCCAGTTCCCCGACGTTGTGGTTTCAACTTTACGCAGCCGCTCGATTGGCCCGTGGTCGCTTTGCCGCGCAGTATTAATGGATAGTACCCGCTGCGCTTTAGAATTCATCTACCGTCCCCTGTTCATGCCCATTTATCAGCAATCCACAACGATATATCATCAAGACCCACTGGAAGACGATGCCACCGTACCTTGTTGCCGCATACCGATATCACACCTCCGCATTCATGCCCGATAACGCCGCCGTGTATGTGAATCTCGGGAAGAGTCCAATGAGAGTAAGTGTAAGTTTGTTCCCCACTTTCAATGTACTCGAGATACTAGACATCCAAAAAACTGCGCCCACAAAATAAGTAAATGGTACCTTTTTTTGGTCCTCGGGGCTCGAATTCAGTGATTCTTGGTGTGGTCGTGCATTTAGCTCGAAACTCCTTGGTTTGGTTTTTTCTGTAGCTCACAACGAGCACAGTTTTTTTCCCTCTGGCTTTCCTCTCTAGCTCAACACTTATAGCATACAGCTTCACTTCGTCTCTTAGTTTGACAGTCAACTCTCTTTCATTCTCGAGTGTTGTCAAGAAAACACTCATACACTGCGTCAGCCGATGAAGACTGTACTCTACATGTTCGTGTCACGTTCTTTGGCCAGTTAGTTTTCATCACTACACTAAGAATCATAGGACAAGCTAACTTTTGCAGCAATGACGCCCAACCGAGCGTTCAAGGGTCGTGGGACAAGTAGAGTACTCTGCTAAAACTCGCATGAAACCCGCTGGGTTAGTTGATGAGTCCGGTATTGTCGAATATATATGTTGCGACCATCCGTGCACCAGCCGGAACGTATGTACGAAGCCAAGTTTTGCTCATTGAACGTCCTGCTAACATCCTGTAGATCCAGCTGGGAGACGGGAGTATCGTCCGCCCACAGAATCCTAGCGGGCTTGATACCACTTCATACTGGAGATACTGTACCGAGCGCGATGCTTCGACGTTTCTTGTCACAGAGCGTCCGTATGGTAGGAATAAACAGCGTTTTTGTTACAGTCACAGCAAGGCCGTATGAGAGTCATTTTGTTTGAATCTCCTGTTGTCACAGCGGCTCCGTCAGTAAAAAAAAGTCGTCACTGACGAAAGCTCGTCCCAAGCATCACGCTCGGTATAGTAAACTCCCAAAACTCCTCTCCGATAGTCGTCGAGCCATCTCTACAACCTGACCAGGCCTTCTCGATACTATTTCGCAGATAGCTTCAGGATGCGGAGGCCGTCGTAATCGTTGTGAAGGGATCAAACTTGACGGTGATCTTGGGTCTGCGACTGACATTAAGCGAGACCCGTTTGCCTTCGCACTGGGAATTTTCTGGCGTCCCGTTTGAAGTATCCATGAGATTTGACCGTGGACTCACAAAAAACGACTCTTGGGACCAATCCAGCTACATCCTCAATGCAATAGCACGCGCATCGACTGCCCCAACATTCGCTCTGCTCAGCGAGACGCACTGCGGAGCATTTGGCATGACGAGGCTTATATTATGTAATGGCTTGGCGGGAAATCGGTTAGCATTGCTTTTTGTAACGAGGTTTAGAGACGTCCTCTTAGACATCATCAATAGAGAAGTTTATTGTCAAGTTTGGCTTCACAGTGCTTGGGCTTTTCAGCACTTATTGCAGAGTTTTCTTCAAAGTTTGAGCAGAAAATTTAAACTTTAAAGGGTTATACGATGGTTGGGTTGTATTATGGACAAGGAATCGCCTTTTCCAGCCTTTGTCAAGACATATTATACTCTAGAAGCATATTCCTGTCATACATTATGTGAAATATGTACCATGAAACATGCCATCTCCGAGCTCCATACCAGCGTTGATTTACTTTCGCCACTCATCACTGTATTGATCTCATTCACTCGTAGTACTTTCCATTCTAAGGCTGCTACATTTATGAGACGCACAGCCTGGCAACACCGCCTCGTCTTATCGAGATACTCTAGACGGAGATGTGTATTTAATAGTGCGCACTGAAACCCCACCCTACCTAGTCGATGTATGAAATATGTAAAGTAATATGATGAAGATCATACCATGCATACGTATGCGCACGCGGGCTTGATTTGTCATTCCCCCGGGTCTTTGAGAAAGCCTCGAGTTCCAGGAATATTGATGATGCAGACTTTAATTGATTGAGACCCTAGTTGTACGAGATGAATGAGACGCAGGAACGATCTGATCCATCGGCAGAGTGAGTGATGCACTGTGAATCGGTATTCAAAGTAACAGCCCCTGTGGAGCAGTAACTTTCACAAGCCCAATGCTCTATCGGTGTTTAGTTTTCACATCTATCAGAAGACACCCGTGGTCTTCAAGGACACATTCCATGTAAAAGAACCGCCAGAACTCCAGGACGTTGTTAAAGGTCTCACAAAAACTTTTAGTCCCAAATCCTCTACATAACCTTATGATCCATATAGAAGAAACCTAACCACGAAACCCACCCCATGAAAAAGAAAAGAACGCCGAAGGGAAGTGAAATGGGCGTAAACTCATTCCAAAGACAGTTGGACTATGTATTCAAGCACCAACCATAGCCCAATCCATGAAGACACAAACAGGGGAAAAGGTCACCAGCTCCCAAAAAATTATACTTTAGCCATCTTCTCCACCTCGTACTTGAAATCGAAATAAGGCTTATCGAAGTGGTGAACACGAACGTATCCGTCCTCACCACCAGAGGCGTAACCGTTACCCAAGGGGTGGCAGGCAACCTACACCCATCTGGTCAGTAACATCCCGGGGTGAATTACAATTCCATAAGGAAACCCACCGTATTCAATGGTCCGAAGTGTCCCCTAACCCGTCCAATCTCATCTTCGAAAATCTTGTGGAAGAATCTGGCCTCAAACTTTCCTTGCCGCGAAGACGTGGTGGTGACTTCCCGGGCTTCTTGACCACCTCCAAGAATAATGAAATCCTTTCGCGCAGTGATTGCGGCGGAGTTGAGTGGGGTATCGGTCTGGTAGGTCTTGAGAGTCTTGAGGGTGTTGGTTTCGATGAGCTATTGGTCCAACCGAGTCAGCATGCGGTAATAGAGACTGAATGAATACTCTCCAAGTACCTTAGCAGATTTGTCCTTGGAAGCAGTGACGAAGTACGTCCTGTCAGGCGCCATCTGAATATCGGTGATTTGCATGTCGGGCTCGTGGGCTTGCACATCCATAATAAGCTCTCCAGTCTTTCCATCGTACTGACTAATGCTTCCGTCTTCGTGCCCGGTAATGATGAACTTATTCAGGTAACTCCATGCCGCAACTGTGGCTTTGCTCTCCCTAAAAGTGATGGTGAAGAGAGGACTATCTGCTTGCTCTGCATTCACATCCACCACAATAGGGAAGACAACAACTGTACCAAGATGACCCATGCGCATCTCAGTTACCGCCAACAACAAGGTACCATCGTCGGAGAATTCAACACGCTTGACGGCGGTGGGGAATTCCCACGTCTTCAAGCACCGGCCGGTCTTCACTTCCCACAGCTTGATGGTATTGTCGGCAGCACCCGTGGCAAGAAGTGTTGTTGTAGCATCCACATCCACAGTCCAAAGGGCTCCCTGGTGACCGTTGTATGTTCCGAGGCGCTCACCGTTCACTATACGGCGTATCTATCAGCGCAAGTCGAGGAGACCGAGGCGCAGATGCGACAAACTAGAGAACCAAGCGCAAACTACATGATCCTTTGCGGTAGAGAATAAGAGATCGCCTAGTCCATATGTCAACTCCGAGCTCAGATGAAACCTAGTGGCGGGGTACGGAAGTTACCATCTTTGTTGTACCTAATTGAATCGACAAAGGATTTCTGTCAGAACCACCCATACTTCCAACAGTAGGAGAGGCGGTTTTGGGGAAGAATGAGCGGGGAACAGCTCGTACTTGATCTGCGTCAAACTACGCTCCTAGATTTCTAGCTGTTAGCGAAATCTGAGAAAGTGGTCAAAATTTAGGAATCATAGAACTTACATGTCCCTGGAGTAATATCGGCCGCATGATTGCGAGTAGTCTTGTTGGAAATCTGAGAAAACGAGGTGGCCGGGAAATGTGGGTTTGAGCTGCTTCGTGATATCGATCTTTGAAAGGTTTGTGCGGGACTTGAAAGTTTGTGTGGGGATTCGGTGTGACCAATTCTACCGCAAACATGAGTATATTTGAGTCACAATCACTCATAATCACTCAACAGCACATACAGGCTGGCCAACCCAGTCGCTCCCAACACGCGGGATTTCAATAACGCTATACGGTGCTTTTCTTGTAGTTTTATTATTAGCTATTAGAGAATCCACCAAATAATCGAGTTCTCCGGGCGAGCGACCAGCACACTACGACTTGGAAGACCCCACCTCCAAGAGCACTTTCTGAGTCGCCCCATTGAACTTCCGATATCCCTTGCAGCCTTGAGCTTACTTGAGGCATTTTCAGGTGACTTGGCTACATCGTGGGTACGCTCAAGGCCTAAAACAAGAAGTCCAGGTACCCAAAGAAACCGTAATTATCAATTATCAACAGCTCCAAGGGCTCCATTCATCAAAGAAAAGCTTCGGGATGCCTATGTTTACGTTGATGTGAGGCGAGTATTAGGTTCTATGGTAGCTTTCTTTGCGTCAGTGCTCTTGTGAACCCACACAACAGCCCAGTGCTCAGAATCAGCACTTCGAAAACGAAGGGCAGACTTTGGATTCTTCCAGAGTTTAACATGCGGGATTTGTGTTTGAATATCCGGAGTTCCAGCAGTAGAAGAGACGCATGGACTCGCTCGTGTCAGTATGTTAAAAATATTGCGTCGATGTAAGCAGAGGCCCATCGGTGGAGTTATGTCAAGGTGGATAAACGTGGTTCGTGATAACTGCTACCTGGAACCCAACACCAGGCCAGGCAAACCGGAATGCTGTTTGAGGGATAGTTCACGGCTGGTTATATTTATGGATACTAACTCTCGTCGTTCTCATGATCACCCTACAGATTCGTGCGTTTTCAGCTATCAATATGCCATCCCCCTCACAGATCGCGGGCCACTCTTCCGATCCGCATAGAGGACCATGCGGGCTAGACTATAGACGTTGGTTGCTTGTTGTGCACTTTTGTCTACATCAAATCAACATATCCAATACGCTGCATTATCTACTCTACCTACCTGATCAGTAGCTTTTTAGTAATTCCTTAGTAGTAATCTGGTTCTTCGTTCCATTGGGTCGGCTTCCGATGACCACGGCACAGGTTACATTGGATTGTAGGTGGGAGCTATAGTCACGAATTTCATTCACGCAATCTCAATCGCAGCAAACCAACCATCCAACTCCAGTACAGGCTGACCAAGTAGAGCTTCACCATGAGAACATAATACATATAAGAGTAGAAACAGTAAGAATAACTGAATGCAATAGAAAATCCCATTTTTCGGGAATTCTGAAAATCATCAACAATGCCCTGAATCATACCCTTCCAATCCGAACAACCTCAACTCCCAGCACTCTTTACTCCGGATGAGGAGAATCGTTGTTTACACTACCGGTAGTATTCGGAGATTCCTCAATCTCATGAATACTCTCGGCCTTGACTGATAAGGTTTGCTGTGAGACTTCCAATGGATGTTGACTGGGCTTCCATCCAGTTCGAGGATATGCGACAGCCTTACGCTTCCCTACTCCGCATTCGAGGTCGCTTTGAGAGTTCTTAGATCCTGATGAATTTCCCAAGGAACCAAGACCAGCAGCGGTAGCTGGGGCTGATGCTTCGACTTGAGCGGCAGCCCACATACTAGAGAGAGGAAGGAAGATAGCAACCAATGTCGGCGTGAGAGAACTAAGACCATCTATCTCGACGATGCTATCTGCCAAAGAAAAGGCAGCTATTCAGCAAGTTAGCTACTGCCAGATCACATGTCGCCGTTGAAAGGGAAACCACACCAGGAATGACCATAGTCTGACAGCCAACTGTGAAAATGATCTGAAGAGGACCAAATGCCCGCAGTCCCAGAATTCGACGCCGGCGTATAGCATATCCAAGCTTGATGACAAATATAAGGCAGAAAATGCAAATGGACACAGCAAACGTTGCTTTCGCGGCTGGGTAGGTCCAATCTCCAGAATAGACACTAACTGCAGGTTCCATGATTTTCTTCGCACTATCGACGGTAACCTTGAAGAACAATGCTGTCGCCGTCATGGCAATAACGCTTGTTCCAAGAGTCATTGCCAGGTTTAACTTTGGGGATGAACCATAGACAACCCTTAGTTGCAGGATGAGCGAAAACTGCACCACACTCTTCAGAAGCAACGAGCCCACGGTTGAAGCTATTTGGGTGTACCGTGCCCCGGAAGGAATATCAGAGCAGTCGCCTGACATGAACCGATATGCGTCGAAAAAGGGTCCAAGATAAAACTCCATTGCCAAAAAGGAACGGAAGATAACAGTGACCAGAGCCAGAATGTTGCAAGCAAAGAGCAATGTTCGGCGCTTTTCCCGACTGGTGAGGAGTCCCACAATCGCCAGGAGAATCAAGCATGCACCGATTTGAGCTGCAAAGATACTGCAATAGGCGAGAGCAGCTTGGTTGGCGGTATTGAAGTCTGAGAGAGCTAATGTCAGGTTGGTACCGTCTCGATAAAATATCGTGATGGGTTGTGAATGAGGGTCGAAATTAGGACTTGTTGGATCAACGATCTCGCTCATGATGCTTTATTGAAGGTTTCGAAAGGTTCTGGGAATCGAAAGGATGAGACCACAACGTAGTTCGATACACGTTGGAGATTTGGAAGGCGAGCTGAAAGTGAAAGACCAGAGAGGCGGAAATGGATGATGAGAAGTGAAGAAGTCTCGCTCAAGAGTCCAGGAAAGTGGGTCTGATATGTGTTTGAAAATTGAATGTCCATGTTTCGATAGACCGATGGCAGCTTCAAACAAGACAACTCAAAATGGCCACCGGCGATTGTGGTATGTTGAATCGCAGAGGTGGCGTTGTATTTATGCCCTTAGAGAACAATATCAAGACTCTCTGCTATTGTGCCTTGCGCCTTGGGCAGCCGCCACCAACGCAAAATCAGCCATGTGAGCCTATCTAAACTAATCAGCAATGGAGAACTTTGGCAGAAGAAATTACAGGTGATCGCCAGTGTAGACGTTTACAGGAAAGACATGCTAGATATCGTTCAGACCGTTGTACGTGAAGCGGATTCTTGTCGGATCGCCGGTATGGCAGTTCCTTTGATGCTAGGCCTGGTATTACTACTTAGTACTACATGGTATAAGATAGATAGAAAGATGCAGACGAATGGAATGCAATTAGGGCTCATTCGGTTGCTTAGGTTTAGAATTTACTCCCGTTGGAGCTCGAGCTGAAGAGTGAAAAAGCATGACTCGCTTGGGCTTTACCTTACTGTTCATGGACGGCTTGATGATGAGACGAATTTTCAAAACGTTCGGCTGTATTGATATCCAGCGGCCGTGCTCTCGTGCCCAGACTTTTCTCTCGTCACTCGCTGGTATGCGAGCGCACAGCGGCCATCCCAAAACCATTTGACATACTTCAATTGTTGAATTCATGATATTCCGACAAAGCTCATAAATCTCCCATTTCACACACTTGTTAAGTACTTAAGTTATATAGACCTCATAAATTCGCTCATATGAGATGTGCAAAGGTACTCCTACATACAAGATTACTACTTAAGTACTTGATACTTAGTAGTGCTAAGGTGTCGTAAACACACTCGCTTTGGAGGAGTTTGGAGCAGATTTTTCATTCATGCCTGCCAAGCTGCAAGTCGCGGTCTTTGGTAAACACAGGTTTTGAATGATAGCTCCAATGATTCCAATATACGCTGAATGGCCCCTCGGAGGTGAACTAACTTTTCGATTGTCGTTGAGCTTAAGTCGCACAAACCCTAATGTACCTCTTAATTTAGCTTCACGGCTTGGCATATCTGGATGGAAGCTTGTAACTCATATCATACTCGGTGCGAACTCTAACTGAACACTTCCATCTGTCAAGATAATTCCTCTCGCTACTTTCATCGCTCTCTCGCTATCACGTTTACGAACCATATCACCACTATCACCGACAGAACTCAAAACACACGCGTCTAATCTACCATGGCCGCACGGAATAGACCGCGCGCCCTCCCGAAGGATGAGGCCGATGCTCACGAGGAACGAGACCTCTGGTCCAGGATCGTGAATGATCTGAAGGACCAGACGCGTCAATCTAAACGCATCAACGAGATTGCAGATGAGATAGCAGCTGCCGAAGCAAAGTTCGACGCTGATGACAGTGGTACTTTAGATGTAGTCCAATTATCGAGCTCAGTACTAACCAATGTACGGCAGAAATGTCAATGAAGGAGATGTTACATTTGGAGCAACTATACAAGGAGCAACTGAAGCTATCCAATGAAGAGCATTCGTAAGTTCTTCATATCGTCCTCTGCGTATTATATGTTTGACGTCGTTGCTTCGTCCGAGTGATATCTCGAGAACTAACTAATATCATTAACTTGGAATAGGTCTCTACGCAACGTCATAGAAATCAACGATCTTCTGATTGCTCTACGCACCGCTACCGAAGGTGGTGACAGAGGAGGAGGTACATCCCGCCATCTCCGCACGCGTTAACTGCTTTTTTTTTTCACCGCCCCATTTATCTGCAAACACAACTGGGTCCGTTTTTCTCCCACCCAGAGCCCTGCTTGCATTTATCCCTGGAGCGAGGTGGTTGGGATAGCGGTTTTATTATTGTTTGTCAAGAGAAGCTCATGCTTACATCGTTGCCGGTTTATTTATAGTCTCTCAGCAAAAGAGGATCAAGCGGAAACATGACGAATCAATATCAGCGGATAGTCCGTCTAGTCGGAATCCAAAGATGCAACGGAGTAATTCAGCGGCGCCTATGGAAGCCTTGCAGATACATTCGGAGGTGGCATATAGATTACCCAAACAAAAAAATGCGGAGGGCGAGTGGATACAATGTACCATTACTGCTATTCTTGGGGGAGAAGGGTTGAAGCGGAAGTAAGTTTTCATATTGACGCTGTTAATACGCTCAGGTTGCATCGCCTAATCAAATACTCTGGATTTTAGGTATGAGGTTCAAGATCCAGAACCAGACGATGCCGGCGGGCACGGCAAATATAAAGCATTTGCGAGCGCATTAATACCAATACCCAGGGACTCAGCAAACTTACCACCTTATCCCGTTGGCAAGCAGGTCTTGGCTAGATATCCAGAAACAACCACTTTTTACAGAGCAGAAGTCATGGGCACCAAGGTATGAACCTCTAGGATGATAATTTGGAAGTTATATGCTGATGGGCCTTCCATAAATAGCGTGATGGGACGTGTCGGCTCAAGTTTGAAGGTGAAGAGGAAGTGGGCAAAGAGACCGAGGTCGAACGACGGCTTGTTCTGGACGTTGGTGATAAGCGGTAGCAGCTATCTTCTTTCTGGTGTTTTGGAGTGCGGATTTATGTTTCCCTATTTAGTTACTACGAATTCATGAACCTACCACTCGCTGCAAAACTGATCCGCGCTTTTGACACTCGCTGCTGGGGATTTGAAGTTGGTAGCGATGTAGGCGCCGCTATCAGTAGGTATCTTTTGATGTTACGTACCCCGAACCCCGACAGCGACTACATGTCAGTCCGTGCTTCCGACTGACTTGTCACACGTCTTCGTTTTGGGGGTGAGCTACCTACCCCCAAACCATCTATCCATACACAACGATGGACTATGAAAACGTGCATTGGCGCCATAAGCGTGTTCGTCCTGATGACGCTTAAAGGCCCGCAGAGCTCGGCACTGCATGATGCTAAGGATTGATAACTGTCGGATATGGATCGTATTACCTGGACGGACAAACTCACCTTTTGTGTTGCCTGTGCAGCTTGCATATATGCATACCCCACTTCAACGGCAGTTTCATATGTGCATTGACGCCTTGCATTTTTGAAGAATTGAGGCAATGAGGAATAGCAACCCTGGAAACCGGACAAATTGAACCAGCACAAAATCCCCATGCATGTTCCAGGCCCATGCAGCATTATGCCATGAGTCCGTGTAGTTCCTAAGAGGGTCTGGTCGCCACCTTTCGATTAAACTTCACCAGTCGATGATTAAACCTGCGCGAACTCGAGTACTCCTTCTTCCGGCGACCATAACGGCCCCCGCATCGAAGAAGCAAAGCTCTCTCCAAACAAAAGTGCAGATTGAGCAGACAGCTATAACTAAACGGGACCAATTCCAGGTGCATATTTTTGTGGATGGATTTAGGTTGTGGTATCAATCAGAGTAATAGATATCTGTTCTCGTGCTCGGATTTTTCGCCTCACTTGCAAGCTAGCTCGGTGAAAAAACGTAGGGTCTAGCAAGCGAGAGTAATATCGGTGTCTTTGTGTTTGCAGGGAATACCGCTCACTCATGATGCGTTGGACAGCTAGAGTAAGGGCCATAGCTGGTGGTTGAAGTGTACAAAAGTGGCGGTGGATGAGGCAAGGGGTTGAAGATTCCAAAGCACGGAGTTCCCAAAAACGACATGCCAAGCTCTACATTCAACGTCAGGTCTCGTCTTTCCACAGTGATATCTTGGGCGCACACCTACCGATCAATGTCGACTCTGTCCATCCCGCCCACCCTGCACCCGACCCTAGCAGGCGACAAACTACCCCTCCATCATCTGAAATTGTAGCGCCGCTTGCTATTGTATCTTCAACGCAAGGGGGTGCCATGCCAGACCCCTACTCCTCACTCAACACCCAAGATAGGCCCCCACTATCCCCTCACGCGTTTCTCACGGCTAACGTAACCCACTGGCGCGCCTCCATGCCCTCACCAACGCCATGCGCACGAACCACACCACCCTCCGCCAGCAAAATGACAAGGTCGTAAAAACTGCGCTGGCTATGGAAGCATCCTTGAAGCCTGTTGAAGATGGGCTTCGCATTGAGATGGAAAGGAAGGCAGCCGAGGATGCGGCTTCAAGAGTTGGCAATTCCACCGCCAATATGGAGGATGAAGAAGAGGTCAATGAGGGGGTAGTGGGAGTATGATGGGATTGTGCCAGAAGCAGGCAAGATATAGGTCTCACACACTGGACTATTCACGACGCCTGGATGAGGCAAACGAACATTCAGTAAAACATGATGGTAGAACGGTTCAGCATGTGAGTATGAGATATAAGCAGCCGGTTATTGACATTGGGAAGGGCAATTGAGTAAGATGGTGGTTGTCCAGGCCGAGGAAGAGACCGTGTGATGCTTTTGTTTCATATTGGAGTGGTCTATTTTCTGCGTTATACTCTTGATACCCTTTGATTTGCAATTTTCTCTTCAATCATGGTTCATCTACTGGGAGTAAAGGGCGCAGAATGGGTATCACTCTCGTTCAACCCTCCTTCATCAGACCTTGCCACTACTTTTTCCGACCCCCATCCTTTCTAGGGCGCTTTTCGCGTTGACGCCCATTATATCGAGTACGTGGCAATGAGTGACTGGGCTTTGCATGCTATCTGGTCCGACGATGAATATATCTGCTCAACCGGAGTATTGATGTGTAAGGATGGATCCGCTCTCTTGCACTCTAGTATGTGCAGGATGCGTCTGAGCGGTTCTTATTCGTCTGTCTGGTTGATTGAACGTCACTCCATGCGGTGTTAGGTCTTTAGAACGAATAGAAGCTCCTCCGACGGGCGCGTATGCAGGTAGCACGAGCTTCAACAAAACTGAACTCACCGGGAAGATAATGCGGTACCAGGTTACCTCTAGAGACTTTGATGAGATGCCCAGACGGCCAACAACTCCCATTTGCCCGCTTCCTCGGAGCGACCCTTACGTCGCATTTGACTGTTGATTTTGTATTTGCTCTTTCTTCTTCTCCCTTCGGGCTTTGCGATGGATAAGACTCCTGACATCGTCAATGGCGGTTGTTCGTTGCGTAATTAAGTGTTGAGCTCCAATGTTTGGTGTGGTTAACGCGGTGCATCTTAGTGCACTTGCTGCGGTTGGGTTACGACTCCTTAACATTAAACACCCCTGGTTTAGCGAATAATATTAGGCGGCGGCCTTCTCTGTAGAGAAAAAAAAAACGGTCGCCTCTCGATTTCCAGTTAAAGGACTGGTCCTGCCCTAGACTACTTCCCAGACTACTCTCAGACTACCCAGACTACCCAGACCTGTCTGCGTCAGTCACCACTCGCCCCGATCTCCTGAGCTTGCTGGACATTCACTCGCATCTACCATTCAACCTGGGGTGCTGTGTTTGCGAGGTGCGTGTTTGTTTATGTTTCTTTAAGCGGTTGACGGAGAACTTCAGACTAACAAGAGTTAATGCGTTCAGTTCTTCAATTGTACCCGAGGCATCTTAACTTGTCGTGTCTGTGGGCAAAGATACCACGATGCATCTCCCTTTCCTCCCTCCAGCTCTCACAGCCAAGAAACTGCCGCCGAAATGGGATCCGTTTACTCCGGCCTTTTCGGCTCTCTCTCGAAGCGCAACTACACATCCTGTACAGACGATAGTAATTGTCGCCCTGATGGCATCTACGACGTACATCCAGTTGTTGGAGCATAGCTTGTTTGACCGCAGTTCAAGCTTCTGGGGAAACAACAAGAGGTCGGATCTGATGGATGGTAGTGTGAAGGTTGCTGTTGGTGAACAGACTGGATGGCAATGGAAGGAGAACGGCTCAGATGAAGTATCTGACGCGAAGCATCTTGCGTTGGTGTCATTGTCTTTCCCTCATTGGTCTTTGGAAACTTCTTCACCGATTATCCCGACTACCTCTGCATCTGAGCTTACCTCCAACGATCCTTCAGTGAAGGTCTACTCGGTTCCCTTCGAGGAATTGGCCGGCTTCATCAACACTGTCAAGACTGTCCCATCATCAAGCGCCGACACAACTAACGGTGACGATCGAAGGCAATGGGTTATGCAAACTGGACGAAGAACGAAGAATAGCAACGGTGGAATTATTGCGCGCGCCGAACATGCACTCAGGGAGCTTTGGGATATGATTCAAGTAAGACTAGACCATTAATGATGGAAGCTAGCCACTAATTATCGTCAGAATGCCGAAGCTCTCGATGTTGCAATTATGACTCTCGGATATCTCTCGATGCATATGTCGTTTATCTCCCTCTTCCTCCAGATGCGCCGCCTTGGATCCAACTTTTGGCTCGGTGCGACAGTGCTCATCTCCTCAACCTTCGCGTTCCTCTTTGCTTCTATTGTGACGCATAAGCTGGGCGTTCCTATCAATATGTTGCTTCTATCCGAAGGGCTTCCATTCTTGGTTGTCATTATTGGATTCGAGAAACCAATTACGTTGACCCGAGCCGTCCTTGATGCAAACATTGACTTGCGCAAGAAGTCTCCCATGAGCGCATCAATCCAATCTGCAGTTGCAGCTGCAGTTCAGGATAAGGGGTTCCTGATCGTCCGGGACTACGTCATCGAAATTGCGATCCTCGCTGTAGGAGCGGCATCTGGCGTTCAAGGTGGTCTGCGGCAATTTTGCTTCCTTGCCGGATGGATCTTGGCATTCGACTGCATTCTCCTATTTTCGTTTTACACGGCTATTCTTAGCGTTAAATTGGAGATTAACCGCATCAAACGTCATGTTGCCCTTCGTAAGGCCCTCGAAGAGGATGGCGTAAGCCATCGGGTGGCTGAGAGCGTTGCGAAGTCCAACGAGTGGCCTCGGGCTGTCGGAATCGACGAATCAACTTCGGTTCTTGGTGCCAAGGTTAAGGATTCCTCCGTCAAGAACTTCAAAGTTTTGATGGTCACTGGTTTTATGTTGGCGAATATTATCAACATGGTTACCCTCAAGTACAGAGAGACTTCAAGCTCCAATGTCCTAGCAACTGGCGCTGAATCAATGGCGCCCGAGATTAATGTCTGGAAAGTTGCTGGGAAGCCTCTTGGTCAACTACTTAGCTTCCACAAGCCATTGCTAGTTACTGTCTTACAACCCATTGAGTACCAGCTTCAACATCTGAGCATATATCCTTCTTCCATTCCTAATGGATATGATGCCGCTTACAATTATCCCGGCTCCGTTGCTTATGATAGCCCGGACCTCTTCACTGAGGGTGCTGGTCGCAAAGTGATGGATTCGATTTTGAGAAGTCTTGAGGATCCTGTTTTGAGCAAGTGGATCATAGCTACTTTGATTATCAGTTTGGCTTTCAATGGATATCTCTTCAACGCGGCACGATGGACCGTAAAGGAACCCCATACCGAGGACGAGACAAAGAAGGAAAACGAGAAGCCACAGGTTATTGAGCGCATTGTCACCGTTAACTGTACGTGTGGAGGGAAAAAACAAAATACAAACGAGACGAAGAAATCGGCGTCGGAAGTGACTGCGCAAATATCGAGGACAGTCGCAGAATGCGAGGCTTTGCTCAAAGAGAAGCGTGCAAAGGAACTCACAAATGCCGAGTTAGTTGAGCTTGCTGTCCGTGGAAAGATTCCTGGTTATGCCTTGGAGAAAACTCTTGGCAATGCTAGCAGAGCAGTTGTTATTCGGCGGGCGATGGTTTCAAGAAACAAATCTACCATTGACAAAGCCGGATTGCTGGAACATTCACTTCTTCCCCATGAGCATTACGACTATGACCGTGTGCTTGGTGCTTGTTGCGAGAACGTCGTCGGATTCATGCCCTTACCTCTCGGTCTTGCCGGACCTATGAACATCGATGGCGAAGATTTCTATATCCCTATGGCTACAACTGAGGGTGTTCTAGTCGCCAGTACTTCTCGTGGTGCTAAAGCTATCAACCTTGGTGGCGGAGCCGTTACAATTCTTACTGGCGATGGTATGACTAGGGGCCCTGTTGTCCAATTCCCCAGTGTTCGCAGGGCTGGTACAGCCAAGAACTGGATTGATTCTGAGGATGGACAGAGGGTGCTCAAGAAAGCATTCGACTCTACATCTCGATTCGCCAGATTACAAACCATCAAGGTTGCTATTGCTGGTACTTACCTCTACATTCGATTCAAGACTGTCACTGGCGATGCCATGGGTATGAACATGATTTCCAAGGGTGTCGAGCACGCCCTGTCCGTAATGCAGAACGACTGCGGATACGAAGATATGGATATCATTTCTGTTTCCGGCAACTACTGTACCGACAAGAAACCTGCTGCTATTAACTGGATCGATGGGCGTGGAAAGAGTGTTGTTGCCGAAGCTATTATTCCCTCTCATGTTTGCAAGAGCGTCCTTAAGTGCGGGGTCGACGACCTTATTTCTCTCAACACGGCAAAGAACTACATCGGGTCTGCAATGGCTGGTAGCGTTGGTGGATTCAATGCCCATGCTGCAAATATTGTCACTGCTATGTTTTTGGCCACTGGCCAGGATCCTGCTCAAAACGTCGAGTCCTCCAACTGTATCACTGTCATGAACAAGTAAGCAATACACTTTCACGATCCGCCAAACCGTAACTAACCATGAACAGGACTCCAGAAGGGCACCTCAACATCTCTGTCTCTATGCCCTGCATTGAAGTCGGCACCATCGGCGGTGGAACTATTCTTGAGCCTCAGGGTGCTATGTTGGATCTTCTCGGTGTTCGCGGTGCGCATCAGACGAACCCTGGTGATAACGCGCGGAGACTTGCACGTATTGTTGCTGCCGCTGTTCTCGCCGGAGAGTTGAGCTTGAATTCGGCACTTACAGCAGGACACTTGGTGAAGTCTCACATGGCTCACAACCGAAGCCAACCCGTTACCAGGACCAACACGCCGGCGCCGGTTGAAGCTCCCAAGAGCCCGGTTTTGGATGGGGAGGTGCCGAAAACGCTCGCTGCTACATTAGATAAGCAGCGAGGTATTGCCCGGTAAAGGAGAGAAGAGGGAGTAGGTAAAATATTGTATAGTTTATTACATAGGGGTTTGGTAGTATGATAGAAGAGTTGAGGGAATGCGTGTGGAAGACTTTCAAAATGTGCTGATGGGTTACGATTAGCTTTTTGTTGCGCATTACTTGCTTTTAACTAACGATTGGCTTATTATCACTTGTATTTTTTTTCTGGCATCGTAAGGGGGTTTGCTTGCTATGGTCTCGGAGCGTTCGGTCTACTTACTCTCTATACCTCTTCCTCTTCCTATTTTTTCATCTTCATCCTCTTTTTCTCTATCTTTTTTTGTGGGGAAGTATCTCTGCACTCTTAATTGTGTGCGTAACGATTTCTGTATATAATCTCCTGGGCCATATTCTGCTATCTCGTGTGGAAATTTGGTTGGATTGACTATTGAAAGATTATATCCTGTCTTTCTCGTGTGGCTAACTGGAGTTGGATTAAGTACACATGAACTTTAGCATTGAAATGAATTCTTAATGATCCTACGTTGGATGAACTTCGTTGGTGAATGATCACTCTAGGCCTGACTTGTACAATTTTGAACGTGTACAATACTTGTGTCAGGATTTTCATGGAGAATAAGAAATGAACGGCAAGAGGCTTCCGCTTTGCGATGAAGTACGAGAAGAATCAAGGTGAGAATAGCGAAGCAGCGTATCAAGGACGCGGAACAAAAAATGAGCACACGGAGTCAATTTCTGGGTCGAGTGATGCCGCATGATCACACGCTTTTATCACTCTCCGATTCCTGGGTGGGGTCTCCCCAATCCAACCATTTGTGAGAAATGCCCGCCCTGTGTCGGTGAGTATGCTATTTACAACTGCAACACCCCCAGGCACAGCATATAACAAACCTGGTATCCCACTGCCAACATTATCTCTTTTTCTTCTTCTCCTTCTTCTCCTTCTTCCCCTCAACCGCACCTCCACTCGCTCCCGGCGCGCCGCCAGTAAGCCCACCCATACCCATTCCCTCCATCATCTCCTTAAAAATGTCCTCCGTAACGCCGGGCCCACTCAGCGCCGGACTGTGAAGCGGTAGAATAGTCCCCATCTTCCAACCTCTAGGTACAATGGGAGGTTTCGGCGGCTTCCCATCGTACGGTACATTTGGGATCCTTAGCTTCAGCGGTGTTTCGGGCGTTGTGGGATGCGCCTTGAGGTACTCTCCGACTGCTTTATGCAGGAGGAACTCTGTGCGCGGGCGACTCCATTAGCCTCTTCCTCCTCCTCCTCGGGGAGAGAGAAGCACTTACTATTTTTGAAAAGACGATGGCACGGTTCCCCATCCTCCTTGAGCAGCACTCTCACACGACCAGGATTACTCCAATCCTTTGGGTGCGTCTTTCCCGGCTCAAACACAGCCTTCAACCCCAAACTTCCGCACGCATCTGCAATCTCCCTCGCAAGTGGGTTCTCCACTGCGAGCTCCTTAGAGACCTTCCGTCCGAGCGCGCGAGAGCGTGTGATATCGAAGTATACAGGGTAGAGACATTGGTAGTGCTTGAAGTCCTGCGACTGCGCGGCGGGGAGGTATTGCGTTTGTGTCGTCATCGGGATTATGTCTGGATCACTGAGGATGGTAGGGTTACGTTGGGACGCCGGTCGCGCTGAGGAGGACGAGGAGAAATTGGGCGTGCTGCTGCTGGGTCGTGGAGGAACGATATGGCGCCCTGGTTGGAAGGTGTTGGTCGGGATGGGGAGATCGGGGGCGTCCTGGGTTGAGATTTCAAAATCTTCAGGGTCCGAGTCTTCAATTTCTTCGATTCGGGCTTGTCGTGACATGATTGCAGAGGTTAGGAGATGTCGACCAAACGGTGTCTTGGAGCTTCAGTGTGGGGTCACTTGCGGCTGAGAATCACAGCTTACACTCGGAAACACGTGACATAAAGCTATGCATATTCTAACAAAAAGGAACTACTGAGTTACTGTGCGGACTTCAACCAGAAGAAATCCCAATATAAGGAGACAGATGCGCGGGCGGAGAGAGTGGAATAAACAAAGGAGACAGGCGGTGCAAGATACCGGTGGTTAAAACCGTGAGAAAAACTTGAAATGTCAACGACAAATTCCGAATAACGATGAACGATGCAGTCAAAACAAAACTCCTACCCCCAGACGGAAACACGAAAGCACGAAAACAACCCACAAAAACAAAAGAGATGAATATTTCTCCAACTAAAGAATAGTACTATCAAGACAACACTCAGTCCTCCATATCAAGATCGATAGCATCAGGGTTGGCGGCGGCGGCAGGTGATGCTGTGTTTGCAGGCTCAACATTGCCTGGTATTACTCCTGTAGATGCCGCCACGAATCCCTGCGGTGCTCTCGCCTGTCTCTCTAATGCCTCCATTGCATCCTTCTTCTCCTGGTCTTCGCTAGCTGACTCCTTCGCTTGGCCTCTTGCTAGTGCTTGCGAGGCGATAAAATTGACGTCCGTATTGTACTGAGCCTGCACACTTCTCTTGATCCGCAGCATCTCCTTGAAGGTGTCTTCGTTTCCGTGCTGGATCTCGAACTTTTCCCACTTTTCCCAGAAGGTTGGGCTAATTCTGGGGTCAGAAAACTGACTTGCGTGACCATAGATTGCACGTGCGCGGTCGATTTCTCCCAGGCGTCGCTCCATCTCTGCAAATTTGAGGCACATTTCCTTGGCTTCCTTGTCGGGAAGAGCGTCAATAGCACGCTCATAAATCGGACGGGTAGAGGTTAGTCCGAAGTTGGAAGCCGATTTGGTGATGTAGAACTCAAACATCTCAAAGCGGTCCTCATCAGAAACAGCGCGAGTGGCACGCTCATATATCCGCATAGCATGACGAGCGAGACCCCGCTCCTCTTCAAGGTTGCCATACATGAGATACAGCGTTTTGGCAAACTTCGGAGGACACCCCTCTACAGCTTGCTCAAACAAGTCACGTAGCCGCTCAATATCAATTTGACGGCTCACTGCTTTGGTGAGATACAGATTCCAAAGCTCGAACGCTACAGGATAAGAGAATAAATCAAGTCCCCGCTCGTATATCTACCAATTGTTAGCATCTTTTCCAATATCTGGTAGTAGGGCTACAAACCTTGAAGCTCTCCTCGAAGTACTTGTTTTCCTCCAACAAGTTCGCATAGTTGACCACAGTTTGGGGTGTTGCTATCCTCAACTCAAAGATTCTCTCGTACACAGCCCGAGTTTCTTCAAGAGTACTAACGCTCTCCACAAGATCCACATAGAAGCTCCACAACTTCCAACTCTTGTGAACCCGTTGCTGTGGCGTCAGTGTCTCATCGAAATAGTCGACGGTGCTTCTCTTCGGGGCTTGGGTAGCTTTAGCCATAATCTTCACGGCTTCATCAAAGTTATCGTTTCGCAGCTCCAGTTCGGCCCATTCAATCCACATTTCGGCTAGTTCTTGAACGGATTTGAAGGGCACACGGACAGCCTTCTCCATGATCATTCGAGCCTGTCGGATATCTCCATGCTTTTCGTAGAACTTAGCATAACCAGCCCACAGTGAATGGAACTGACCAACTGCCTTCTTCGGGTTGACGGCAGCTACGGCATCCGTATACGTTTGTACAACCTCCTGCTTGTTGTCGCCCCACAGTCCGACACGCTTCTCCCATTCGATGACGTTGTTTGGGTTTTGCCGTAGAAGTACATCATTGACAAGGAACGGCCGCCGGTCCATAAGTTGCTCGAAGCGCATCATCCGAATATCCAGGTCTAAATCTGCATCCTCGTCGACCTTTTCTTTCTCCTGCCGGGTGGCGGCAGCCTCCATGAGACTACCAATGACTGACTCCTCGAATTCGGTGTAGGAATCGAAGATCTGCGTGAAGTCACGAACGGTCATGACTGTAGTAATGCCTTCCTCGAATGCATCGCGAGCCTGTTCAATTCTCGTTAGTATGATTAGAAGCCTTTAGTCCCCGAGAAAAACGGTCTTACCCTCTCAAAGTCACCCTTGGTAATCCAGTAAGTCCCTAAGCTCGTCCACAGTTTGCCCCTCTGATCGCTAAATTTGCTGATCCCGCTGCGAACAATCTGCTCAACATCGATACTGTTGATCTCTCGTGCATGGGTGACGAGCAAGTCACATAACTCACTCCACATCTGAAAGTGACTCTTTGCCTCCTTGCTTTTGAATCTCGGATTGTCCAATATCTCAATCCACTTTTCCGCAGCCTCTTCGTACTTCCCCTGGGACACCAGTAGCTCAATAAACTCCTCCGCATCCTCAGGATGAACTTGCATGTACCGCCGCCAAATCCTCACCGCTGTCTCACCAGATGCAGAGTTGGCAAAAGGGAGGTACAACTCCCATATCCGGCCGTGTTGGGTAAGTGGTAGCGCTCGAAGGGCCCGATCGAATGCCCGCCTGGTCTTGGAGATCAGACACTGCTTGAGCAGAAAAGATAGATAGTCAAGCCAAATTCTCGGCATCTTGCTGAGGAGGATCAGGGACCGCTCGAAACAGTCATTGACTTTATTGTATTCTTCGTGGTACTTTGCCGGATTAAGAAGAGAAACGTGTTTAACCCGGAGATCCAAATACTTCGTTATCCGTTAGCATCGGCATATCGTAAAAAAATAATTAATGTATTACCATCTTCCATATCTTATAGGACCGCGGCAATGCCTTGCATGCCCGCTCATATACAAACACTTGTTCTTGAATAGATCCGGTCTTAACCTTAAACTCAATGTATCTCAACCATGGCTTAATGCTCGAATAGGGATCGCGCAAAATCTCTTGCTCATAATGCGCGTCCTCATCTGATATTAAATACAGGTCTATGGCGTTCTGCGAGGTAGTGGCGGCACCGGACGTTTTTGACAGTGATTTCGAGGTGGAAGTGGAAGGCGACGGATCGACCTCCATTGGCGCTGCGGGGACCAGGAGCTCTCCCGGCATCGCAGTTATCGAGGGTAAAATCGGGATGTCCCACTAAATGTGAAGGAAAGTTGTTGATTGGTCGATGATCCAGACGTTTGCAGGAATGCTGCGCTGGCAAGCAGTGGGTGGGTTAAGAGATTGTCAAGCGAACGGAAGGGTGGAAAGTTGGTGATTATGACGCCGAAGCCATGGGGAAGCGAGTGTCATGAAGTGCTGGAAAGTGTCGCAAGGTCTCTCCACACAGCAGAGTATGAGGGTGAGGTTATCGTATTCGGAGGAGTCGGGGCGCGGGGTGTCGCTCTCGACTGTCGGTTGCGAGAACTCCAGACATTCTACATACAACGCGGCCGGCGAGTGCCAAGAACGATAGTCCCGCTCAAGCCCTCACCAAGACTTAACTTCCAGGAGTTCCACAGTTCCCTTGGTTTTGGAGTACACATCCCAGCTTTGGTTTCTCACGCTGGCGCTTCGTACTCTCCGCTTCTCCAATCATTAGGAATGTAAAGAATTTTTTTGTCAGACTTCGTCACAATACATCACTCGGTCTTTCAAATCCTGCACTTTACTGGAAGCTGTCAACCCTGCGTCCTTGCCACTGCCACCCGATACAGTAATACCGTACGTCGGGGCCGACAGCTTCTGTCGTTGTGGACTTGCATCGTATCAAGCTGCAGCAAGGGTGAATCCGGAAGAACCGTACGTTGACAGGCAGTAAATAAATAAACCACGAGATCCCTCAGGATAAACATCAGCAGCAGCAGTGCTACATAAACACACCGCATTCTCAAAGATAGGGCGGGTTAATTAGTGGATGCCAACACATCGAGATGGGACCATTCCCGGCACACATCGTCTTATGTTTTGGGTCACAAGCGTGGAATGTGTAACTGTTCGATGATTACATTCCTGATTATTAGCCAAAAGGAATAGGCCTAATCGTGCGCTGTAATGTAAGTTGTGATGGTGGGTGTGGGGTGGTCTATTAAGAATATTGTGTGGAGTCCGTAGTCTAGAAAAATTAGCGTCAATGTATTTAGAAATGGATCGCAAAACCTCTCAGAGGCATTCAAAGTCTAAGTGCTTATTCGTGCAGTTTTTCCGCGCCTTCAGTCAGGGTCCAGTCATTGATAGTCATTCGTACTGCCCCTCTTAGCACGAAAACTGGGATTGGGGTTGGAGGACGAAGGAGGTGATACGGCCGTGAAACAGGGTCAGTAAATTCGCAGTGAGGTTTGAAATAGGACCCCTTGTCACAAATTTGTGTCCACGAATTCGAAGCACCATAGGCGGCACTGAAAGCCGAGATAGACCGAACGATACCATGATTCGTTGTTTAGAGATAATAAGTAACTCTCGCCACATTATGTTTATCGTCGACAGCGAGCCATCGTAATAAAGTAGAAGAAAACGGGGCGGACGCGTAGTCGTGGCTGACGAGGAGTACATATATGTACTCGACCAGGGATGAGGGAGCGCTGGCCATTCATTCTAACTCTTCAAAAGTCTATTCATCCGGCTCAGCCATTTCTACCAGAAAAAAACAACCCCTCAACAAATGCAACGGAAAATGAAAACATAGAGGCCACAACACTCAATGTGCCAAGGTCCCAGACCCGCTTCAAGAACGTAGAGCATTAATCTGTCGCCAATTGCAGGTAGGCGATTACGGAGTGCATCGTCCCATCCAGCGAGGGTAGAGCGAGCACTCTTTAACGGTCCAACGGCCACACATCCACGCCAAAAAGCGCTCCAACCCAATACCGTATCCCCCATGGGGGGTTGTTCCGTACCTTCCGGGTCCATATTAGCACTTGTCACTTAATGTATACATCCTGGAGAGGACTCACTTCCGCTGGTCAGTAAACCAGTAGTAAGGGCCAGCTGGAATACCCTCGCGTTTGTACGCAGCAAGCAGCTCGTTCAAATCTTCCATCCTCATGGAGCCGCCAACGATCTCACCGACACCAGGCATCAAACAATCAACGCTTTCCGTAACCCTAGGATCCTCGAGATCTTTTTTCATGTAGAAGGCCTTAATCTCGACTGGGAATTTTGTCAAGAAAATCGGCAAATTGATCTCATCAGTCATCTTCCGCTCAGCAGCCTCTGCAATATCATCACCGAACTTGTGTGGCTCTCCATCCTCGTTGGGGATGCCATGCTCATTGAGCCATTTGATGGCATCAACGTAGGTCATACGCATGAAGGGACGCTGCGGTGGCTTGAACTCGTAGTGTTTTAGCTCCATGACCTCGCCTCTTTCAAACCGCTTTTTTTCCTCGCGGTTGGCCTCCTCGTTGAGTTCCTGGATGAACTTTTTGATTTGTGGGTCGTTCCACACAGTGTCAATGGTGCGGCAGATCATCTCCTCTAGATGGCACAAAAGGTCGTCGAAAGTTATGAAAGCTAATTCAGCTTCTATGTGGGTGTATTCGCTCAGATGACGGCGAGTAAGGGATTTTTCGGCACGGAATGATTCTTGAATACAGAAAACGTCGCCAAGTGATGGCAGGCAAGTCTCGAGGTACAATTGCGACGACTGAGTAAGGTACGCCTAAAATATGATATTAGAACACTTCAAGACCTGAAAAATATTGCGGATAAACAGCACCTTCTCCCCATAGTAGTCAAACTCAAAAAGAGTAGAACCACCCTCGACTTGAGTTTGCACCATGCACGGAGGAGTGACCTCTAGTAAACCAAGCTCATCATAGCTTTTGCGGAATGCCTTAACGACAGCCGCACGAACTTTGAGGGTGGCACTGGCGATATCACCACGGATGGTCAAATGCCTGTTGTTGTACTTTGTCTGTGGATCTGCGTCGGGTGCAACAATGTTGGAGATCGTCTCATCACCGCCTGGTGCCTTTCCAATGATTTCATAATAATCGACGATAAGTTCATGTCCATCAGGAGCATGCGAACCATCGGGAACTGTCTTGATCTCTCCATACAGAGTGATGGTGGTTTCATATGTCAGAGTCATCGCATCGTAAGTTTTGGTAAGATTATCCGCGAGAATGCACTGGAGCAGTCCGGACCCATCACGCAAGGTGATAAAAATCATGCTCTTCTGGGGCCGCATACGATGGACCCAGCCGGATATCTTGACGCGGATGTTGCGGTTGTTGACACCGTCCTTGATCTTAATCTTCTTTGCCTTTGGTTTGCTGGGGTCTTCGACGAGGGCAACGGATTTGGCAGCCTCGAGCTGTGCATCTCTAGCAGCCCTTTGATCCGCTTCCTTCGCGGCAAGCTCCTGTTTCCTTGCTTCCTTCTTCAAGTGAGCCTGGTATGCGCTGGTGGCCTTTTTGAGGGCTGCTTTGGCAACAGGCTTGTATTCAGTGCGCGTCTCCTCTGGGGTACCTGTTAATGACTTCCGTGTCTCGTATTTGGCTCCAGGAGCGGTCTGAGAGTTGTGAATTAAAGCCCCCAAAAGCGACTTGAATGGAGTGTCCTTGGTTCCGAGAGTTTCTTGATCGTCGATTCCAGCATCTTCGTCAATGTACACAACTATCGGGGAAGATTGAGGTTAGTTTGAAAGGCGAGCGACTTGAATGGCTCGGGAAAGAGGCACCTTTGGAGTCTGAGATAGCAAGATCCGCGGCCGCGGAGACAATCGATCCGGCTGTCTCGGCCATGATAGGAGTTTTTGACGGACTATGTATAGGTTTCTCGATAATCGTCCGAAAGTAAGAGAACTGTCGAAGGGCAATTCTGGAAGGAGGTGTTTATCGTGACCTGGGAACTGTGGTGGGGCCTCAGAAACTCAGAAACTCCCCGCATTGACTCAGACCCTTGTCAACCCTAACCTTTCATGACGGCGACTTTCTGTAGCGGCTAGCCCCGGCACCATTTCCTGTCCTGGATTTTTCATGCGAAAAGTATCTCGAAAAGCAACAAGTCGAGAGTACTTTCACACCCACTTGAGCTCTTATCGTCTTGTTAACGGGTATCCTGTCTGAAGCTTCGTCGTATTTTTGAGATAGGGCGACTTCGACCACAAAGATTGGAGCCTTTGAGGATACTATACCGAGCACGATGCTTCGGACGTCACGTATCACAAAAGCCCAATCCGAAGACATTTTATTGAGGATTTCGTCCACTCTTGGTCAGTCGGTATGGAAAAAATTTGTCACAAGAAAAATCTCGTCCGAACCATCGCGCTCGCTTCAGTAGAGCATCAATCCATAGCTGGCCATCAGATCCTTTGCGAACCGATCGTGTTCTGCACGAGGTAAACCAATCGTGACGATACCTTTGAACCCATCATATTCGAACCTGCGGCAGTTAGTTTAGTTTTACTAGTAAGGAAAGAGAGTTGATGTAACCTTGTAGTCCCTCTAAAAGGTGCTACCTCGCACGAAGTGATCTAGTCTATTGATGGTATTGATGTCCAAGTCTTTGCCGATGCCAAAGGTTAGCTTCATCCCACGAAGGGACAAGTTATTCGAAGCATCAAGGAAATGTCGTGAGACTGTTGTTTTGAACGGTGATGTGTGTCGGTCTTGAGAAGTTTTGCCTTCGTCTGCACACGTTGCTTGGGTTTGAGATCAATGCTTAGTACAGCTGTAAGTGTAAGATGTGGTTGACTAAGAAGAAAGGTCTTATCAAATTTGCATCCTCGTTAACACTGAGGAGTGGCTTCGCAAGGATGAACAGATGGTAACAGCTAATCTTGAGAACAGCAAATGTGAGGTTACCGAAACAATCGAAACTCTCAACATAGCTCGCCTTAGTATTCCAAAGCGAGCGAAGTCAGAAGGAGACAATCTCTCAGTTACGACTATGGAACACTTGGAGTTTGATGAGGAAATCGACATCGAGGACTCGGCAGATTTTAAACCTGAAAATCCCATGGACCCAACACCACTTACTGTATCGAGTATGATGGTTCGGACGGTATTTTTACTGTGACAGATTTTTCCATTACTGAATGCCCAAGAGTGTGGGGAATCCTCGGTGGCATCTCTTCAGACGAGGCATCTGTGACGCGTGACTACAATACATACAAATGCAAAAGCGTCGAAGCCAGTATTTTCAAGAGTATCAAATACAATCATCACCGCATGGACAAAACCGCCCTCAATAACATGCAAGTCTGGCCACAAGCCCCTAAAGATATATGGAAGTTTAAGTGGGAGGACATATTGAATCGGGTTCCTGATAAACATAAGGAAAACGTAATGGAAGTCTCGTTCACACCACTCAACGAATACCTTTTTGAGGAATTTGCTCGCAAACGAAACATGAGTTATCAGGGGGATATCCTGTTTGGAATATTAGAGGATTCTCAGGAATCAACCTCAGATCGACCGCCCGGTTATCTATAGACCGGCCCGGTCAATGCTCAAAAATGCCTGGATACCTATCTTGGCGCAGAAATTTGTGGATATCCATGGGTATCCGCAGATGCCTGGTGCTTAAGTGGCAAATGACGGGTATCCATCACTATCCGCAGGTATCTGTGGGGTCCGGACGTCCGGGTGGACCTGTATCATCTG
>MU122107.1:520889-729156 GCA_014904905.1 Wilcoxina mikolae CBS 423.85
TTAAAGGTTTGTTTGGGTAGTTACTTTAGTGAAGTTTCTTCTGGTGGGAGTCGCGGAAAATTTGCATGGCTATCTATTTAGGATTTACTCAGGATACATTGACCGGAATTATCGGCCGCGCGGGGGGCTGTGCAAACAAGTGTTCTGGCTTCGAACAGGACACGTCTCACAAACTTCAACGCGTAGCCTCACGAATTGGGGATGATCATGTGGATCCGCGTAACATTCGCGTTCGATTCGAGTCATAGATATATAGCCTCGCATAATGTGACGTTATTAGCGGCCAATTAAATTACTGCGGTTTTCTGACTCACAAGAAGTGTGGCTATACGGCGCCTAACCCGGGATGGGAAAGCCAATATCGCAGAACAACAACGCCGCAGGCGTACAACAAAGGTGAGAGAAAAGGGATATAAACATCTACTACTTCTTGTCTTCTTTCCTTTCTCTTTCTCTATCAGCGAACTATAGATTCTCCTCGAGACTCCTACGCAGCAATTGTTTGTTTTTTGTTATACTTTTTGCTTCGATTATTGCTCTAGCATCATCAATTATGGTTCGCAACTCGAAAACCCCCGCTATCACCAGAGGCTCGAACTCGAGGATTAGAAAACTTCAGGAGAAGGCTGCGGCCGATGAAAAACGGGAGTTGGAAGAACAAGAAGGCCTTGAAGAAGAAGCGGCCGAATCTACCAGACCTACATCATCTTCTTCAGATCTCAAGGCTCTCTCTCTCGACCCCTTGGCTAGCATAGTACGACCCCATCTTCTTATTCTCTTCATACCAATTAACACACAAACAGAATGGTATCAAACCCAAAATTCTTCTCGCGGATGGAGAAACCCGGGAATCAAAGTCCCGATCCTCGGCAGACAAGAGCTACACACAGAAAAGGACTATGGACCACTATTATTGCAATTGTCCGGCTTGGAGGATGGCTGGAGGTGCGGTGGATGCAAGGACTTGCAAACATCTCATGGCACTGCTCGGGGGTGCTTACGAGGAGGTTAGGATTGAGAATGCTGATCCTGGTGCTTCTGAAAAAATGCCCGGGAAGAAGAAGAAGGGGAAGGGTGATGATGAGGAGGAGGAGGAGGAGCAGGAGCAGGGGAAGAAGCGGAAGGTGGTGGTCAGAGCTTTAGCTCCGAGGAAAAGGAAGAGTCCTTCTCCGGTTGACGATGACAATGATAACGAAGAGGAGGATGGGGATGAGGACGAGGCCGAATACGAGGTCCCGAAGGTAAAGAAGGCCGTCGTGACAACCTCCAGAAAAAGGAAGAGCCCCACTCCAGATGATGATGACAATGACGATGTAGAAGAAGAAGAGGAAGAGGAGGAGGAAGAAGAAGAAGACGCACCACCAGCAAAGCGACGTACCTCCAGCCGCAAAAAAGCCTCTCCATCTCGACTCAAGGACACATCCTTCAAACCCTTACTCGCCCACAAATGGGATCTCGAAACCGGCAAAAACCCCACCGACTGGTGGATATCCGAAAAACTCGACGGGGTACGCGCAATCTGGCACGGCAACAAAGGCATGTTCCTCTCCCGCGAAGGAAACCCCTTCTACGCCCCAGACTGGTTTACCAAGCGCCTCCCCCGCGGCAACGTCATGCTAGACGGCGAGCTTTTCACCAAGCGTGGCGGTTTCCAGGACTGCGTTTCTATCGTACGAACCCAGAACCGACCAGACAGATGGAAGTTCTCCGTTACCTACCAAGTCTTCGACGTACCAAGCATGGCCGACGCCCCCTTCGAAGACCGTCTCGAGTGGTTAACAACGAAGTTCTCGGGGAAAGGAACAATCCGCTGGGTCAGCGTCGTTGAACACGAGGTCTGCACATCCCGAAAACACCTCTTTGAGCGCCTAGACGAGATTTGCGATGCTGGCGGCGAGGGGTTGATGCTCCGTGAGCCAGGCTCCCACTATGTTCAGGGCCGCGCACGGTCTCTGCTAAAAGTGAAGCGGTTTTTTGATGCGGATGCAATAGTGAGGGGACACGAGAGGGGGTCGGGAAAGAACTCGAATTGCACGGGTGCACTCCGCGTGGAGATGCTTGATAATTCGGGAAACCCAACGGGGAAGATGTTCAAGATTGGAACGGGATTAACTGATAAGGAGAGGGTGAAGCCGCCCAAGATTGGGAGCGTGGTGATTTATCGATATCAGGAGTTGTCGAATAGTGGTACACCAAGGTTTCCGAGTTATGTTGGAGAGAGGGCGGATTAAAGCATGTGGAGGGAGACTTTTGTTTATGGACAGCATGGTTTATGATTAATGATTCCTATCGTCTGTATTCTAGTTTGATTTTGGCTTGCTTGTACTCTAGTTCCATTGGGTTATAGTTGCGTCGTTCGGGGCTTCTTTCTGCGATTTAATGAAGTATTATGAGCTGCTAAGAGACATTTATGAAGAAACGCACTTCCTCTGGGAAAAATATGATGTTCACACATTTACGAATTGTAGTGATGATTGTGGAGACGTGGGCTGTCTGGCTGAAAAACGCTGGTGGAATCATGATGTAGCACTCATGACATGATTGGTTCCACGTTTTCTTCCCCGCAGCACGTGTTGACGGCGGGGAAGCACTGGTTCCTAACGAGGCTATGAGAGGCCTAGGGAGTACTTCGCATCTTGGAGGAGTATAGATTCCAGTGTAGGTAGATGCCGATGTAACTGGTAATATGATGGAGAGACTGGATCTTGCACTGACTTGTTTTCTTTGAACATCTGCAAGTGCAGGCAGTGCCGTTGGGTTCTTTCACGCCATCTGCAAATCTGAAGGCTGACGGAGGCAGGAGGCAAATTCATTCCCGGAAGGAAACATGTATAACTGTATGGACTAAGAGTCAAAGAGACGCCTTCAATGCCTTCCATTCTCATCTATATCAATGATATAAGAAGCCACCCTTGATGCGCAGCTAGGAAGAAAAAAACAAAAAATTACAGGTTGAAAACCCCAAAATAAGCCCAGAATAAAAAAAAGAATCCCTAAAAAAAGAAAAACCCACCCAGAAGAAGGGGATAAAAAAAATAAAGAAAATGCACCTCCACCCAACAAGCAACAGAATACTATCATGCAGGTCCACCACCACCGCCACGTCCCTTCCCTCCCTGATCCAACAACAACTTCGGCTTAATAAAGCTCTCATCAATTTTCCTAAACCACTCTGCCTGATCATCGCTCGTGCCGCTGAACACGCCTGCAAGCTGCGATAACGCACTCCCTTGTGGAAGTGGTGGTTGCGATGTACCACTACTACTACTTGAACCGTCTATTGCGCCCCCCATTCCCGGCCTCACTCCTCCTGTGAGAGTGTTTCTTCGTGGTGGTGGAGGAGGAAGGTCACTGGAATCGCTATCTACATCTGTGTCTTCATCATGAGTTTGTAGCAGTTCCCCATTTCCACTCCGCACCATAGTTCCCCTGCGGCTTCGACCACTCAGTGCGGACGGAGAACGCGAGGGTGGTGATGGTCGTTGTTGACCAGATGAGTATCCGCCGGGACGCTCGCCAACATCTCCCAATGGTACCACAACAGCGTTATTTCCAAACCCGTCGAATCCATTCGCACCAGATTTATAGAAGCGACCAACAGTCTCGATGTCGAATTCGTCGTCGGAATCTGGTTCCTCCATAACGCCGGTTCTAATACCCAAGATCTCCAGCATCCGTGAGGTTGTGCCGCCAAAAACGATAACAGTGAGTACAACCACAACTAGCACCGTGGCGCGGAGAGAGTTTCCGTTGTCGCCTGTAAACCCTGCCGCTAGAGCCACTCCGACTGCACCTCTAAGTCCTGCCCAGAAAAGCATTGCTTGATAACTGTGCGGGAGTTCTTCTGCGACTGGGCTACCACGTGCTTGTGCGCGTTTGCGAATTACGAAGTTGATGAGTTTGGACAGTGGGAAGACGGCGGCCCAACGGGCGACGCAGATCCCCACAGTGGTGACTAGGATCAAGACGGGCCTGAAGACCAATTCGGTTTCGGTGAAGAGGGAGAGACCGAGGTAGATGAAAATGAAATTCTCCGAGAGCTGAGCGAGAACTTGGAATAGGTATTTGGTGGTGAGTTGGGTGCGGCGGGACATGTTGTAGTAAGCATAATGCTTCAGTGTGATACCGCAGAACAGGAGAGATACGATGCCTGTATCACGAATCAGTTGTTGATGCAGAAGACTGGAATTCGGGAGTGTTGCGTACCAGACATATGGCAGCCATTAGAAAAGAGATATGACGCATACGCAACCAACAAAATAAAACAGCTCTCAATGCCAGGAAATCGCCTCATATATGTATGCTTCAATAACAGCGCCGTCCCAATACCAACAAAAACGCCAATCATCAAGCTGATGGTGAATACAACGAAGAACACGCCAACTCCTTTAAATAAACTCCCTATGGTTGCCTCGCCGGCGCCGTGGAACTGTTTTGCCGTTTCAAACATGACGATGGCAACTGCATCGTTCAAGATACTCTCTCCAAAGATGATGGTGTAAAGTTTAGGGTCTACTTTATACGCATTGAAGATTGCTAGGATCGTAACCGGATCTGTAGCTGACAGTGTTGCGCCTACGCTGATGGCCTCGACGAAGGTGATACTGATTGCTTCGAAGGGAGTAAGAGCCCAGATGAAAATGATGATGCCCAACGACCATGCTGATATGAAAGTTCCGACGAATGCAAAAGTCAATATCGAACCTATATTCCGAAAGAAATTCGCCTGTCACAGTGTCCATTAGCGCCATCGGTGCACCACGACTGAACAACTTTCTACCCACCTGGTGTAATTCGTACCCCGAGTTCAAAATAATTGGTGGTAGCAAAACGTTGAAGAATATTTGATAATCGAATTTGACAAGACTTTGTAGATATTCTCCGGGAGTGAGTCGAATAATAAGACCCACGAACATTCCTGTTCATCACCCGTCAATATAAACCCTACCCGGCATCACAAAACCGGACGTACCTGCAAAAATCGACACAACTGTTTCATGCACCGCTTGTATCTTTTTCAACTGTAGATAGTAGCTGCAAAAGAGCGCCAGCAGAACTAACGAGACCTGAATAAAAAGTGCCCATGACGATATGATTTCCTTTTTCTCCACATCCTTAGGCTCTACAGTTCCACGAAAACACCGCTATTAGCATGCTCTCCCGGTAGAAACACCAGCTGGACCAGGTGCGGGGGCAGCGAGTGAGGTATGATGACATACCATCGGTATCTGGTTCTTCGGCTTCGCGCTCTATAGTTCCAGTCGCTGGTTAGCTAAAACTTCCGGAACGCCTCAGTACCGGGTGTATTCCGGGTGCCGTCGTGGAGCAAATACTTAACAGCCCGTACAGCATCTCTGATGCCATCTCCGTCATTAAGTCCGTCATGTTGCGTGACAAAACCGAGTACTGGGCCAACCGGCCTGGACTGATTCGAGGGATAGACGCAGATATTCAACTCTATGGCGTGGGTCGGTAACGAGCGGTGGTGGAGTTGGCGGTGATGCGAGAAAAGTTGTTCCCAGAGGTCGATAGTGATGTTTCGGGAAAGCGATGATGCTGTCGCTATTGTTTTCGGTTGAGCCGGGGGGATCGCCGTCCTAAATTCGTGCAAGGAAGCTTCTGGGTTCGCTTGGACGTCTCCGGAACAGAGTTTGGAAGCTTTATCTGGACAGCGAACGATGGCGATGAATGTCTGAGGACAACGAGCGGCTCCGGAAGAAATTCACACATGCTGGTCACTTCTATTCTGTGAGATCAGACGTCCAAGTAAGACTGATACGGCCTAGTCACCAGACGAGGCACCACAGCGCGCTTGCTAGGAATGGCTAGTCTCCTTTGCCTGGTTGTCGGTTGGGCGGGATTAGCACTTGACGCTATATAGTTTATTTTATTTTTGGGCTTTGACGATGGGCGATTCTTGAGGGCTGAGGGGTGTCCAGTGCATATGTCAGGCAAACAATGGCTCTCGGGAGTGCTGCTTCACCGTTTCTCGGTTCGCCCTACGCTCCTGCTACCCTAGTTTCGCTTCTTGTCAGTTCCCGTCAGCATTGTGATTAGAAGTTTGGGCAAGGTATGCTGTAGGCCCGACAGACTACACATATAGGCTTCCCGCAGGCTTTGGAACACGTCCAAGGGCTTACTGAACTTCACTCTGCTCCGACATCAACTTTCCAAGCTACGAACCGAAAGCCCCAAAGCTTGTCATCCGAATTGGAAATCAACTCGACGTCTTGGCGCGACCCTAATGACAACAATCCATCCCTGAGCTCTCTCTCCTTGGCCTCACACAACAGCCATGAAGTTCCGAATAGCAACGTTCCTCCTCCCGCTGATACTACAGCTATCATGCGTCTTTGCCCAGCACACTTCCAACTGGGCAGTCCTAGTATCGACCTCGCGATTTTGGTTCAACTATCGCCACCTTGCCAATGTGCTGTCAATGTACCGGACCGTGAAACGACTCGGAATCCCGGACTCACAGATCATCTTGATGCTGGCAGACGACGTTGCGTGCAATCCGCGAAACGTGTTTCCGGCCTCAGTCTTCAACAATGCAGACCGTGGGCTGGATCTCTACGGTGACAACATTGAGGTGGATTACAGAGGATACGAAGTGACGGTCGAGAACTTCATCCGGCTGTTGACGGATAGGGTGGAACCGGATACGCCTAGGAGTAAACGGCTGCTTACCGATGACCGGAGCAATATCTTTGTTTACATGACTGGCCATGGCGGGAATGAGTTTTTGAAGTTCCAGGACGCAGAGGAGATTAGTGCATTCGACATTGCCGATGCGTTTGAGCAGATGTGGGAGAAGAAGCGGTGAGTGATCATTGCCAAAACGTTACCCTCATCACGGCGCAAGCCCGCTGAAGCTCTGCGCCGCCATCATGTTCTTGCTACTACTGGGATATATACTGACTGATTTGGACAAAAGATACCACCAAATGCTCTTCATGATCGATACCTGCCAGGCGAATACTATGTACTCTAAATTCTACTCTCCAAACATCCTTGCGACGGGTTCAAGCAAGATCGACCAATCCTCATACTCCCACCATGCGGACAACGACGTCGGTGTTGCAGTTATTGACAGATACACGTACTACAATCTTGAGTTCCTGGAGAATAATGTTAAGAATGCATCGTCGAAGCACACAATGAAGGATCTCTTCGATTCATATGATACCAAGAAAATACACTCTGATCCTGGTGTCCGGACCGATCTATTCCACCGGAATCTGGACGAGGTTTTGATCACCGATTTCTTCGGGAATGTACAAAACGTGGAAGTCGATGGGCAAGGCGAAGATGAGAAATGGAAAGTTGATGTTTCGGAGCTCGCCAGACTAGCGGCCAATATCACATCGCCGGGACGCAAGAAGGTGAAAGAAGTCGTCATTGAGCCTCGAAAGCCTGCGACGAAAAAGCTTTCGGCGTTTAAGGTTGAAGAAAAGGCTAGTTGGACGCAGAGTGTTGTTGGAGTTTGTGCACTGGCAGCTTGCGCTGTTGCTTGGTTTGGTGGGTCTTTTGTGCCGAAGTAAAAACTGAAGGGTATAAGGGTGCGTTATGGTGGTTAAGGGGAGGCCTTTGTGCCGGGCATAGGCGGATGTTATGGGTCAATTTTGGATATCCAGTTGTACAATTGCATTACTTTGGCCTTAAAGGTCCATTCGTGTATCAGTATTTTTTTTCGGGGACTCAATAATATGATTGTCCCATAACGCCAATAGGAGTATATACAAATCGTTTGCCACAGTCTCCCAATCTCTTCATCCCATCAACTGCAAAGCATCTTCCGGTGGCCACCTCGTTTGACAAAAGCTTAGACAACGTTTGATGCTCTGTAAAAACTTTCTTGTAACCTCATCACTCATAATATGTGCTGCACCCTCCTTCTGATTTTCGTGCAGCTTTTCTCTCGCAGATCGCTCGTGAATACCCACCATCGTAACACCAATAGGCCATGCACTATCGTAGAGTTAGCATCGTCAACACCACCAACACTAGAAGGGGGGCAAACATACGCATTTCCGATGCTCAGCTTTAGATACACATCATTCGCCTTGACATATCTCCTCTTCTGCGCCTCCACAACAATCTCGCACACCTTCTCAAAAACATTCGGCCGCAAGTCCTTCTGCTTGAAATGGCGAAACAATGGTTTCATATACTCCTCCGCCTGTAACATCGCATCCGCTGCCTTCTTCCCCTGAAAACTCTCCTTCACACTGAGCGGCCGCTCATCCAGCGCCTTCCTCCACTCCCTTACCACAAGCCGGAACCACGCGTCCAACTGTCTATACACCAACTCAGGATCCTTCTTAACATTCTCCGGATCCAGCCTCATCTCCTCCTCCGAAATCAAGGGTGCCGGAGAATCCAACGGATCCAGCGAAGCCTCATGTGCCGCCACCAATCGCTTACACCGTTTTATCCTCCCCACTGTACTCTCACCAAACAACCTCGCCGGGTGTCCCAGCTCCCTCAGTTTCGACACGGCTTCCGCATCCGTCATCTCCTCACCCGCATCCACGTCTCCCTCATCTTTTTTTGAAGGCTCCGAGGATCCACGAAGTGCTTCCTCGCGCTTCCTACGCTCTTCGGCAAGTCGTTGTTGTTTCTCTTTTGCTTCTTCGCGGCGTTGTGCGGCGGCTGCTTCTGCGGCGCGTTTTTCAGCGGCGCGTTGAGCGCGTTGCGTGCAGAGTTCAAGCTGTTTACGTTCGTATTCGGCTTGTCGTTGGGCTTCAAGTTCGCTGCGTTTTAGGTATTTCTTTGGGGGCGCGTCGGGGGTGCTAGAGGTGGTGGTGGAAGAAGGGGTTTCTTTGCGCTTTTTGGAGATTTCGGAGGAGAGGATTGAGGCGAAGTCCATGGTGTGGTGGATGTGATGGGCGGTGTTTTGGGGGCGGGTTGGGAGTTGGTGATGATGGCGGCGGTGGTGTTGGAGAGTGAGATGAGGTGAGGTTGGACAAATGTTCACATGTCGTGATTTATTAACCGAGAAGGTGGCCATTCAGTTTTAGAGTAACTGGTAACTATATCAAGAATTCAATATCGAAAAAATTGCTTTTGACAGATCCAGAGAAAAAATGCGTCAACAGACAAGCTGTTTCTCGTCTTCTCTCTGTGGGAATTGGGCAGTAGAAGACCACGGAGAAAGACCGTGGGCATCGATAGCGATCAAATGCGATCTCCTCGGGTAAGCCGCGCATCTGCTTTCTTGTTCCTAACCGGCAATTGTGGGATGACCTAGGCAAGCGGGGGCGGGAACTACTACTGTCTATCTGTCTCCTTCTTCTTCTTCCCCACAGTTCTTTCCCCACTCAAATCATCTCGTCCACCAAACATGACGATTGAACCGACAACAACTGCTGCAACCAACGGTACCACCACCAACGGTACCACTACCAACGGTACCACTCCGCCTGCCCCACGCAACGGCGATTCCACAACATTATCTCCAAACACACTGCCGCCACCGCCAACACTTCCGGCGGTCTGCGCCCGAATCCACAAAAAGATCTCCGACTTCCTTTCCACGCCGCCCAAAACCGAGCTTGTGGAGCGAGTACAAAAGCAAACGCGGATATCACTTGACGTCGTATCTCGAGCGCTGGCAACCTACTCGTCCGTGCTCCCCCTTCCCACCATCTTACCACCTCCCTAACCTCCCCCCAACAGCTTCGATGAACTCGCCATCTCCTACAACGGCGGCAAAGACTGTCTCGTTCTCCTCCTCCTCTTCCTCTCCGCCCTGCACACCCACCCACGGCAACCCACACCCTCACAAAAGATCCACAGCGTCTACGTAATGTCTACGTACCCCTTCGCAGAAGTCGACGCCTTCGTAAACTCTTGCATCAAGGAGTACTCCCTTGACCTCCACCGATACGCACTACCCATGAAAGCCGCATTCGCAACATATCTCCGCGAGAACCCGGTCGTGAAGGCCGTATTTGTGGGCACAAGACGAACCGATCCCCATGGTGAGTTTTTGAGCCATTTCGATAAGACGGATCATGGATGGCCGAGTTTTATGAGGGTGCAGCCGGTAATCGATTGGCATTATCAGGAGGTGTGGAGTGTATGTTCCACCGGAGGAGGTTGCAAGAGGTGAAAAAAATACTGATTTTGAGGGCGTTTGGTAGTTTCTTCGTGAACTTGAGGTCCCGTATTGTTCTCTCTATGATATGGGGTACACGAGCCTCGGTGGGATGACGGATACACATCCAAATCCGGTGTTGTTGGATAAAGGGAGCTCCGCGGAGGGTGGGGAGGCGCGGTTCCGGCCGGCATATGAGCTAGTAGAAGATGAGCAGGAGCGGTTGGGGAGGGATAGATGAATAGACGAGGAGGTTGCGGGGGTGTATTATTGGACTTGTGAGAGTATGGACGAGCTGGTTGGGTCCGGAGTTTTTTCCGCTCCGCTGGTTGATTGGGCGGTGGGGCGTCTTTTCATGTCTGTATATTGGCTTTTCCTTTTTATTTTCCTGATTTTGGCCCTGTTTTTTCCATACATATATCAAAGATCGTATTTAGATGCAACGAGCCGGTTAGAAGTATTAAAACATATATTCACCTTTACAAATTGCTGGAAACCACCTCAAACAAATCACGTCCGAACTTGTTGAAGTTCATAGGGTTAGGTGTAACAGCTCACTTCACACTTTAGTTCCATCACCCTCCACCATCCCCAACAACATCACCGCCATGTCATCCACCTACACCCCCGCCGCACGGCTCGCCCACACGCACCTACAGGACATAGTCTACAACCACCTGACCAACGCCGCGGACTGGACCTCCGTGACCGCGCACCCGGCATCATCCACACAACCCCGACCCCTCCTCACTGGAATCCCCCCAGAACCCGTGTACACGGACCCAGACGTAGACGCCAACTTACCGCCCACCGAAGCCGCGATAAAGCAGCACGAATACGTTCTTCCCGTTGATCTCCGCGAGAAATGGAGCCTACGGAAGATGGCGGAGATATTTGATGCTATGCCGGAGGGGTTTTGGGGTGTGGATGCTAAGGGGGAAATGAGGAAGAAGCGGTTGCTGATGGCCGTGGTGAGTGAAGATTCGACGGTAGTGTTCTATTTTGTTCATGATGGGCTTGTGAAGCCGAGGCAGAATTGAGCGGAGAGGGGGGAGGGGGGGGATGGGCGTTTGGAACATCTTATCTTTTTCTTTTTTTTTTTTGTTGGGATGGATGGATGATACACAGTGGAGTTACTATATGGCGTTTCTTAGGAATAAAAAGTTCACTTGCTGATTCCATATTATCTCGAAATATGAGAGCCAATCAGCGGACCTCGAAATACTGAGTGAATGATAGACATCCTCTGAACGAAGGCTGGTCCCAAAAATAAACTATAATTGTATGGTATCCCTATTCAAACGTCACAACTTGATGTTCAGATCCTTATAGTCCAGCAGCAAAGCGACTGCTGTAATCACCGCCATATATGCTGTTAAAACACCCATAGATGCTGCCCTCCCGGTATCCAGCGTCTTGAGCGAAACATTCACAAGTCCAGTCAGAAGGTTCGCCTAGTATATGTCAGAGTTTGTTCGTACCGTCTCAATTAAAAGGATAGTACGTACCACCAAGAAAACAGCAAGACCGTTTCGGTTAAATGCATGCAATACCTTGGGTACAGCAAGCGCATATGCCTCTTTCTCATCTGCCACTTGAATTTGCTTCTTCTCGAGAAGTAGCCTTTCAACCAAGTAAAACCCTACCAATTGCGCCGTATTAAAAGCGTTTATCCAAAGGAAATACGGCAGATTTGCCAATCTCCTTGAAATACCAATTCCAAGCCCCCAATACTCCGTGGCTCCGAAAAACGTCACAATCCAGAAAAGCGCCATGCCCAGCATGGTCTTCAACATCTTGGACTGCTTAGGGTTGGCGGCAGGGTCTCGGGGAAGGGCATAAGTTCCCGATGCCATTCCGGCCAAAAATATTGCGAGATAACCGGCGAAGCTGCTAGCACCTTCTTTATTCATGCCCAAAAGGCCATACTTGTGTCTATCACCGATGAGGACGTATTCTTCCAATCCTGTCGTCTTCAGGACGATCTGGTACCCTCCCGCGACAAGTAAGCTAAGAACCACATAGATTGTAGTCGGATTCGCTTTTCCGGTGGGAATTGATTGTAGTAACGCAACAAACGGGGGTAAGAATCCGAGTGTGAAGAAGAAATTCCAATGCACGCCATACTCGGTGACATGTTCGGCGTAGTCGATACCTTTAACCATGGCCAGTCGGACAAAACCTAAGACTAGAAGCGGCAAGGAGCTCCGCATAGCGGTTTTCATCCTTACCGGGAAAGAGACTGAATTGGTTCCGGAAGTTGCAAGATGCTGCTTCACTACCGTCCGAGCAGAAACTACACCGGACGAAAACACAAAGGATCCAACACCAAGGTCCATCAATGATGTACCCCAATTCTCAACCTTTGCGAAGCGTCTGGGGAAAATGTGGAAGTCAACCGCTAATATGGCGACACAGGTAATCACCATCATCGACCCACGGTACACCGTGATGAATGCTTTCTTAGGGAGTGGATCCTCCGTGCCGGCATTGTTCGGTTTTGCGGCTTTGGGCACAGGTTTTGGTTTTGTGACCCTGGACGCAGGTTTTGGGGTTGTCAAGTAGATGAGGACAGCTGGCGACAGCGCAAGTATATTCAGGAGTATCGGCTGGGCGGAGTAGAGGGTAGTGGCAAGAAGGACTGCACCGCAGCTTAGAATAAAGTCGAGGGCGATTTGCGCGGGTCCATAGGAGACGAATAAACGTAGGCGTGACTGGAGAATCGCGAAAACGATATACGTTACCTAAAAAGTATTGGGATTTAGAATATTACTAAGAACAACGGTGGTCAGGAAGCAATGCATACTGGAGCTATGGCAGTGACCAGATTAATTTCGGCGATGGACCCTCCCGTAAGGTTCGATACGAAAGCCTCCTTCCGTTGCTTGTATAACTCTTCTGGCGTCTTCATGTTTGGCGTCGCAAGAGTAAGAGATAGTGGACGTCTGAACGGTAACTATAACGACAGCTTAGGGTTTGGGTTTACATACAGCTTGTGCTACCGATCTCGTAGTTACGGTGCCACTTCAGGGGAGCTCCACTGTTACGGACGACCACACACGTTTCTATCTTTTTCGAATTCCCATTTACGCTCCGAGTTCTAATAGGCATTAATCAAACATGGCAGCAGCAAGTGTGAATGGCGATGTTCCGGTGGTCAACGTTTTCAGCATGAACTGCTGGGGAGTAAGTTTCTAGCCCTCAGCTCACTCAAACCCCACCTAACGGATCCTGTGATAGCTCAAATACATAGCTAAACATCGCGTCGCCCGTCTCAACGAGATCTCACTCCGCATAGCTCGTGCTACCCCTTCACATGACATCGTCGCGCTTCAAGAGTTCTGGGTTTATAGCGACTACCTAAACCTCCGCGAGAAAACGCAGGGCGTCTTGCCTTATGGCAAGTTCTACTTTTCCGGCGCGATCGGTGGCGGTCTCGTTATTCTTTCCAAATGGCCGATCGAGCAGAGCAGCATGTATAGATATCCTCTCAACGGGCGACCTACGGCGGTGCACAGAGGAGATTACTACGTGGGCAAGGGGGTAGCTTGTGCTTTGATCAGACACCCAAGTGGGAGAACTATCGAAGTTTTCAACACTCATGTTTGTGCGGCTTCGCCTCATGTAAGAGTATCGCTGACGTAGTCCGGGTAGTTGCACGCTCCATACGAGGAACAAGACACCTATCTTTGCCATCGAACAGCTCAAGCATGGGAAATTGCCAAATTTCTTCGTGGCGCCGTTCAAAAGGGAAGCATAGTGATTGGAGCAGGCGACTTCAACATGATCCCGTCTTCCCTTGCGCATCGGCTCATCTCCACCCACGGTTTGGTCTCGGATAGTTGGCTTTCGGCCAACCCAAACACTCCCGACATTCATCCTCCTGGCGCGAGTGCGCAATACAATATCGAAACGCTGGGGGCAACGTGCGATAGCGTTCTTAACACATGGAGAATGCCTAGTGACACTCTGCCACCGCCAGATACTGTTGACCCATACGGGAAGCGGTTGGATTACGTCTTTCACTCGCCGACGAATTCTTCGATACGTGCTATAAAGGTCGGTATGACGGAGCCGATGGACATGCCTTCTCAAACGGGCGGCAAGGGTGGAGCTGGTAGGAACTGCACACTGTCCGACCATTTCTCAGTAGAAGTCCAGGTCGCATTGGCTCCGAATCACGAACAGCAACGGGCGTTAGCGGCGGCGAAGAATCCAAGTCCCATACCCACAGAGTCCCTTGTTGACATAGCTGGCCCCGCGAGAGCACATGAGGCGGAACTGACTCAACAGGTCGGGGAAAAGGAGGGCGAGAAGTACTTACCACTTGGCATCATTGACGAGATAGTTGCTGTACAAAGGGAATATACAGCACGAGAAATCGACGAAAAGAGATGGCGGATTGCTCATTTCTTTGCCTCACTCCCTGTGTTGATTGCTATACACGTCGTTGTTTGGTGGACTGAGCACGCTGCTATTGCATTTATGCTCGTGTTTGTTTCGTGGCTTGTCGCGGTCACCGGAGTGATCAACGGCTTGATTGGATTTATCTTCATTGGAAGTGGTGCGTGCATAGTTCCCTTACCGCAGAAGCAGCATTATAAACTAACCACACCTTATAGAGCTGCGGGCCTTGACGGAGTTTGCGGAAGAGATGACGATGTATAGACAACTCGCAGAGAGGGCGGCATCCCAGGGTAAATTTGGTGGCCAGGAAGCTGGTAAAGGAACATTTTCCATTGCGTACGATTCTTGTGGTTAACATCACCCTCGTTGGTACAGGTTCCTAGTGTTGGATCAGCATTGTAATTCACGGGATATTTTTGGGCTTTCATGAGATACTTGGCTCTATGGCGCTTTTGGAAGCGGCCGGGTCTTGTATTATACCAGTAATACATAGCAGCTGAATCTGCAGATAATTAATTTAAGATGTGGATTCTCTACTATGTGTAATAGCTTGGTGAAATTGGTGCTGATATCGTAAATCACAACTATTTCCATCTCTCAGTGCAGTGCAGGTGGTGGGTATCACAGTAGCTGCTTGTCCCAGGAAGAACTACTACCAGCCCTCTTCCCATAGCTCCTTGTCGTATTTTTCGGTCAATCTCTCGTCGTTACCAAACCTAGGCAAGCGTTAGGAATCTATTGAACCAGAGGGGGATAGGATAGTACTTTTTCTGCCACTGAACGAATCCTAGACCAAAGCATTCAATCGTCAACGAACCCATTTTGGCAGATCATTTCGAGAAAAAATAAATATGATACCCACCTCCATCGAGAACGAATACTTCCTGCTGCTTAACTGCAGCCGTCTCGTCCCGCTCTTTTGCCTCCCCATCATCCTCCCACTTCATCTCTTTCGCAATCGACTCGAGTCCAAACATTCTTTCCCGCTCCCGCATGTACTTTTTAGCAGCACTTGGCCCGCGCTCTTGAGAAAGCGCGCAGTGAAACACGACCTTCTCTGTGCCCTTCAGATTACGCACCAGCTCGGGAGTGGTGTAGCTTAAAGTGCCAGATGGAACATGGCGGGATCCCTTGATGCATATATTCATAAACTTTTACCCCAGCTGGGGATGAGTGGGAGCTTACATACCTTGATGTGGCCGCCGATATGGTCAGAGTCGCGAACATCGACGACAACTACTTTCTCTTCAGTCGGCTCGGTGAGGAGAAGAGTGCTGAGGCGTTCGGGACTGATGCGGGCTAGTTTTGAGGCGTTGGCTGACATGGAGATGATGCGTGTGGCTTGAATTTTGACGATGTTTTTGAAGGGTTAGGTGGGGTTGAGGATGGCGGGGGGCTGAAGAGAGGTCTGGGTGTTTTCCTCAGATAGGAATGATACGAGAAGTGAGCGCCATGGCCATGATACCGTATCACGAGCTTCTCGGGATTTTCGATGTGCTGCGGAAACGCGAAGCTTTAAAACCCAATGGGTGGAAATCCCGAATCCAGGGTGTTTCAACTGCTCGTTTCTTTATATATCTTGCAGCTGGGGCCCCTCAAGCCCGGGACATCTACAACAGCTGTTTGTTTATTGCTGCATTTTCTGCATATCAATGAAACATTTGTTGCTTTTTTCTGTCTGCCCGTCATTTTCCGAGCTTTTTAATCTACACGGCCTGTGCTGTGTTGTGGTTGGTGTTGACTCAAAGCCCCTCCAAAATACATTCAACCACAATAAGTACCCTCCTTCTCCGTTCACTCCCCACTACAACATCACACCACCAAAGGTTCGAAATATATATATCCCATCTTGCACACACACACACCATGGCCGATACCAGTCCAGAAGATGTTCTCGCTCCACTCTTTGCCGCACTCGGTCTCAACGATAAAGCTCTCGGAGAAGCCACACGGAACCAGAAAATCGCAGCAACATGGACCCAGGTCCTGGAGGAGGCAGGAATCGATGGCAGCAGTAGCACTACCCCCACGGATCCAAAAGTCGGCACGGCATTAACCGCTCTCGTTGCTGCGACGGCGAAGGGCGATGGCGCGTTGGGTGGGAAGAGAGCTTATATCATTAGGGCGATCTTGGAAGGGCGGATCAAGTCTAATGTCCAGGTCGATGCCGCAGTGAAGTATGTGAAGGGAGTGAAGGGGGATATCGATGATGCAGCATTCGACAAGGAGTGCGGTGTTGGTATGCGCATCTATGCTACAAAAGGTGTCTGGAAGCTGATGGATTTGCAATAGGAATTGAGTTTACGCCTGAGACTTTAACCGCTGCAGTCGCGGACTATATTTCGAGCCACAAAGCCACGATTGAGGAGCAACGGTACAAGAGTGTGTCTGGAACCCTTGTCGACATGAAGACATCTACAGCATTGAAATTCGCACCTCCGGGAGACCTCAAGAAAGAGGTCGACGCCCAGTATCTAGCACTACTAGGACCCAAGGATGAGAGAGATGCTCCACCAAAGAAGGCGCCGAAAGTTGCTGGCGGTAAGGCAGATCCAACAAGTAAGGATGCGGAAAAGAAGGAGGGCACAGAGGAGATTTCGAAGGACCGGATGTTTGTGGAAGGGTTTTTGGCCAGTCTACACAAACCTGGAGGAAACGAGCAGATTATCCCGGCACGGATGGAGGAGCATCTTAAGGCAACTGGCGGGAGAGTTTTTACGCGGTTTCCCCCAGAACCTAACGGATACCTGCATATCGGTCACAGCAAGGCCATTGCTATAAATTTTGGTTATGCACGTTATCATGGAGGCGAGACGTATCTCAGATATGACGACACCAATCCCGAGGCGGAAGAGGAGAGGTACATCATTGCGATTAGGGAGATTATTGAGTGGCTTGGTTTCAAGCCATTCAAAATCACCCATGCTAGCGATCACTTCGACAGACTATATGAGCTGGCCGAAGACCTGATCAAGCGTGATAAAGGATATGTTTGCCACTGCACTGCGGAGGAAGTCAACGCCCAGAGGGGTGGAAAGGACAACCGTGGTCCGAGATTCGAATGCAAGCACAGAAATAGGCCAATTGAGGAGAGTCTTGCCGAGTTCAGGGCAATGAGGGATGGAAAGTACAAACCAAAGGAGGCAATGCTGAGAATGAAGCAGGATATCTTGGGTTCGGGAAACCCCCAGGTAAATTCCAAGAAGACATCTGATTGCGACGCCGAAGCTTACAATGTGCTAGATGTGGGATCTGACGGCGTACCGAATCTTGGACGCCCCTCACCCCCAAACTGGAGATAAGTGGAAGATCTACCCAACATATGACTTCACCCACTGTCTTTGCGATTCTTTCGAAAACATCTCCCATTCCTTATGCACCACAGAGTTCATCAACTCGCGTGAATCTTATGACTGGCTCTGCAACGCTCTGGAGCTTTACAGACCACAGCAGAGAGAGTAAACACGCTCCTGTGTCCATAATGATACCAGAAAGAAACTGACTGTACTAGGTATGGCCGTCTCAACCTGACCGGTACAATCATGAGCAAGCGAAAGATTATGAAGCTTGTCGATGGTGGTTACGTGCGGGGATGGGATGACCCACGGCTGTACACCCTGGTTGCCATCCGCCGTCGTGGTATTCCTCCTGGAGCAATTCTGTCCTTTGTGAATGAGCTCGGTGTGACTACCACCCACTCCAACATCCAGATCAAGCGCTTTGAGCAAACTGTGCGCAGATATCTTGAAGAGTCCGTACCTCGCCTGATGATGATTCTCGATCCACTTCGCGTCCGCATCGAGAATCTTCCAGCAGATCATCTCGAGGAATTCGATGCTCCCTTCTTCAAACCCAACGACACCAAGATGGGTACCCACAAATTACCCTTCACCCGAATCATTTACATCGACCGCTCGGACTTTAGAGAAACCGACTCGAAAGATTACTTCCGTCTTGCACCTGGTAAATCCGTGGGGCTGCTAAAGGTTCCGCATACAATCCGATGCACTGCTTTCAGCAAAGCTGGGGATGGAAGAATCATCGAGGTGGTCTGTCATTACGAGAACGACGTTCCCTTCAAGAAACCAAAGACATACATCCAATGGGTTGCAGATGCACCAGAGAAGGGCTCTCCCGTTCCGGTGGAAGTTAGAGTCACAAACCAACTCTTCAAATCCGAAAACCCCAACGACAACCCCGATGGGTTCCTGGCAGATATCAACCCAATCAGTGAAGAGATCTTTAAAGACGCAATCATCGAGACTGGTATCCACGAAATCCGTCGTCGTGCGCCGTGGCCGGAACAGGAAGGGGAGAAGGATAAATCCAAGATTGGACCGGAGAGTGTGAGGTTCCAGGCTTTGAGGGTGGCTTATTTTGCGATGGATAGTGATAGTACGGAGGATAAGATTGTGTTGAATAGGATTGTTACTTTGAAGGAGGATGCGGGGAAGAATGCGTAGATAGATTTTATGCATAGAAGGAGGGGCGTTTTAGGATGGATGGATGATGATGGGCTTTTCCTAAAATAATTGGGTGTTTCGTGTGTTTTGTGAGCGGGGTGTCTTTTTTATATATCATTGGTAAGGCCGGAATAGAAGGGAGGTAAATCATTCTGGGGAACTTTGGTGCGAGATTTACATCACAAGTTTTTCCTCAGAATAGCAGTAACAATTTCAGTTTTATGAGGTAAAGCGAATGATTAGAGGCCTTGGGGTTGCAACAACCTTAACCTCTTACGAGAACATATTTGCTCTCCATACAAGCACCAGGGAAAGTTATTGCTCAGTGAGGTCTGTGCTAACCGCAAAGCCCTCTTAACGCTTTCTTTCAATTCAAGTCCCGTGTCTAATTTTTATCCCAACAATCGCCGAAAGAACCAGAATCACAGAAGATATGTGGTATATGACGCTACTCGGATGCGACCGTTTCCCTCTCTCCAAGTTGAACCGCCTGCACAGCTCTTACGAGCTCCTCTTCCTTCAAACCCTTTGTCACAAGTCTCGCCTTGACTTCCTGAACAAGTTCACCCAGTTTGACATCGACACCATTCTTTTCTGGGTGTCCATCCGGTAGTCCCATCTCTTTGATCTTTACCATACCAGCAGCCAATTCGTCTTCCCCAAGAACTACAGCGTATGGGACACCATTCTTTTCCGCACCCGCAAATTGCTGCGGTAACTTGGGCTTAACCTTATAAAAGAACTCCGCCTACATTTGTGTCAGTCTCCGAGTAAGAAGAAGTGGACAAGAAGAAGAAAACTCACTTTGATACCAGCATCCCAGAGCGTCTTACAAACGTCCATGCGCTCTTTTACCAAGCCATTGAACCCCTTGCCTCCAAACGCCATGACATATACGTCAACCTCATTGCCTCGGACTTCTTCCATCATCCTTGCCTTCGTTATCGAAAAGATCCGATCAACGCCAAACGAAATTCCGACACATGGTATTCTTCCCTTCGACGAGTTTGCAAACATTCCTACCAACTCGTCATATCTTCCACCTGCAGCGATAGATCCAACACCAATTGTGTCATCATTGGAGCGGTCCGCGTCAGGATCGTCGTCCTTGGGAGGCTTAGGTCCCCGCCTTTTCTTTTCTGCGGGTGCGCCGGCGGCTTTTGCGGGAGGCGCGGAAGCTTCTGTTACAACCTCGTAGATGACACCAGTGTAGTAGTCTAGACCACGCGCGAGGGAAAGGTCAAAAGAGAGGACGGGCATGACTTCGAAAATCTCGAGATAGTCGATAAGAAGCTCCATTTCCGAGAGCCCTTCGGAGAAAGAGGGATTTGCGGTAAGTTCGGGAATTTCTTTGAGTTCTGTGAGGAGGTCTCGTCCTCCCTTCTTCTGAACGTATTGGCCAATTTTGTCGGCAACCTCGGGTGCGAGTCCTTTCTCTTCGGTCATTTCTTTCTGCACATCTTCCCATGGCAACTAGAATCTAATGTCAGGGTTTGGTTGAAGGGGGGGCTCTGGTAGGGCGTGGTACCTTGTCCAGCTTATCCACTGCACTCGAAATTTGTCGAATCTTCTCCGTTGGTACTCCGCACACTTCAAACAGACCGTCGAGGATCTTCCTGTGGTTGATCTTGATAGTATACTTCCCGATATTGAGAGAATCCAGAATCTCCATTGCAATTCTCAAGACTTCAGCATCAGGGAGCATAGAGTCGTACGAACCAGCAATGTCGAAATCACACTGGTAAAACTCTCGCATACGGCCTTTCGACATTGCGGGCTGATCGCGGCGGTAGACTTTTGCGATATGGTACCGCTTGATGTTTTGGACCTGGGGATTCATAGCGAGCCATCGTGCGAAGGGAACCGTGAGATCGTAGCGGAGGGAGCAGATCTCACCGCCTTGGTCGGCAAGGTCGTAGATGAGCTTGGAGTCCTCGCCGTATTTGCCAGTGAGGACTTCGCGGAGTTCAAAGACCCTATGTTATGAGTCAGCGGTCATGATTCACACAATCTATTCAGCCCGCAAGAACAGAAGAAGAGTAAGGGCCGGCAGACATACGGCGTATCAATAGTTACACCTCCATGACGCTTAAAAACACTGGTGATGTTGCTGAAGATCTTATCACGGATCACCATATCCTTTCCCTCCCAGTCCTTTGTACCCTTGGGTACCTTCAGGTCGATCTTGGCCTTCTTGTCTTTGGGTGGCATTGCGTCTCGTAATGGTAGAGGTTGCGGAGAATCGCGGCGGATTTGTGTAGTAGACAAGTGACGTACCACGAAGGGTGATAATCGAAGGAGGCGTAATTGTGGTGGTGGTGGATGAGATCTCAGGAGACTGAAAAGGGAAGCAGGACAGCGACGACTCATGGCGGGACAAGAATAGCGGGGGATAGCATTCTACCAGTAATGTGACGTTATTAAACTAACCCACATAGAGCTGACTGTGGCTGGATTCTGTGGCTAGTGATTGTGGCACCCCCGAGAATCGTCACTTGCTGCGGGTGGGACGATTCAATATAATCATCCAGCCACAGAGCAGTGTTGAGTCTTGAGGTCTTCCCCCGAGGCTATTGCTTCCATCGCAGCAAACATAATCCTCATAAACGCATCCCCCTACAATAATGGCGACTCCAGAAGAGTCAAAGCCCGCCGATGCCGATATAGACAGTGAGCGCAACCCCCCCCATTACTAGGCATTGCTGACTTCGTCCTACAGCTCAGAAACAGCTTGATTACTGGAACAGTGTCGATGCGACTCCCAACGGTTTGTAGCCTTGAATCGTTTCAGTATCTCGCGCTGACAGAGCGCCAGGTATGCTCGGCGGCTTCGAGCACATCAGCCGTGTCGATATCCAGGGTAGCAAGAACTTTTTGGCAAAGCTACAGCTGGATCGAACTCCTCCCCTACGTATTGCAGACTGCGGAGCTGGGTACATCTCTCTTCTCTATCTATCATACTTCGGAGCATCATCTGAAATACTCCCGGCAGAATTGGCCGTATCTCAAAAGGCTTCCTCACGAAAATCAACAATACGGTAGTTGTTGATATTGTCGAGCCGGTTAAGAAGTTCACGGACGAAATATCAAATCCGGGAAACTTTAAGGAAGAAAAAGCGGCGGGAAAGATCGGAGAAATCTATAATGTGGGATTGGAATCTTGGACACCGGAAAAGAAGGCGTATTGGATGATATGGAAGTGAGTCTTCTTGGACCTGATACTTATAGGGATAGAGAAAATGCCAATCTTAAGGGAAACAGCCAATGGTGTGTAGGGCACTTAACGGACAGTAGCCTGGTGGAATACCTCAGACGCTGCGCAGACGGCATCAGGGATGGCGGGGTGATTGTGGTAAAAGAGAACATATCAAACTGTCCAGATGATGTATTCGACGAATTGGACAGCAGTGTTACCAGGTTTGACCATCATGCGGTTTGACTTGGGGGTGGTTCTGACTTTCACAGAACCGATCAGAAGTTTCGAACATTATTCAAGGATGCAGGACTGAAGATAATTAAAACTGAAGTACAGCGAGGGATGCCGTCGAGTCTATTCCAGGTACGTAGTTACGCTCTTCGGCCCGTCTAGATATCCTAAGCCATGAACTCCATGTACTGTGTTCTCTGCGTCCTATGCATTGTATGATATGGCCCTACAATACAACAGAGCGGCCAGGTATAGCGTAGCGTTTATGCTTTGCGATCGATGACTTCCAGCATTCCTCCCACCAAGTGAAGCGATCCTGTAACAAGAACCTGGACATCGTCATCCACTGAACGTACTAAGTCCACAGCCTCTTCGATAGTTTTCATAACATGAGTCTGCGCATTGTGGTCCACGTTGTGCCATGCATCCGCGAGACTCTTCTGTACTGCTAATGCAGTCACTGCTGCAGTATCGGATCCCACACTCATCAGATCTATGATTCACGTTAGGCCCACCAGTGCGAGTAGCCTAGTAATCGGGTCCACCAACCAGGCTTGTAGCCTTGCTCTTTGAAGGTGATATTCGTGCAAAAAACTGCATGGTCAAATATATTCTCGGTGTTCACACCAATATTCTGCTTTAAAGAGGTGGCGAGAGCGCCGAGGAGCATTTCGGGCGAATCGCGGTTTTGTTGGTTGAATATTAAAATACGCTTTCGAGATTTATCAGATCTGTTATAACACTTCAGCATAAGGCGCGTTTTGGTAAATTCAGACGACCTCCCAGCATACACTTTCCCAGCGAACCACTTTCCTGCAGCATCAAGGCTCTCCATGGTATGTGCCCCATCAATATTCCATTCGATTCTGCCCTCATGCACGGCTTGACATCTGCCTGCCCACTCAACATCTTGCAGCCCTTCCTGGAACTCCTCTGGCAGGGTCCCCTCCGGAGATATGTCAATTGGGTGACCCAAAGCCTTCAAGTGGGCACCAACCAATGCAGCTGCAAGTGATGCATTGCCCATCTGGAAGTCTGCAGAAAGCCCCAACTTCACGCTGCCATTTTTAATATCCGGATGTACCTTAACTACCTCAAACTTTGATGCATATTTTTCTTCAGCCCTATTACTTAATACTTCCATTGCGGATGGAGGTTGCTCCACAGTAAATGCAGGCGAACCACTCTTGAAAATGCCAGCCTTGTGCCATGCAATGGTCTCAATTGTATCACCAAGCACGCCAACATGGTCAATTCCAAGGCTCGTAATTCCAGTTACCGTCGGCTTCTCGATAATATTTGTCGAATCATACTCTCCACCCACGCCAACCTCAAATATAGCAGTATCAACACCTTCTCGGAGATAAGTGTGGAAGGCCATAAGTGTGAGAAAGCGGAAATAAACCGGCTTGTCCTTTGGATCGAGGCCTTCCTTCTCTGCCGATTCTTCAATCTTGTCCCAGACTTCGAAAAAGTATTTTGCAAATGTCTCCTCCGAGATGGGCTCTCCGTTGATCTGGATTCGCTCACGCACTGCACGGAGATGTGGGGACGTGTAGAGTCCAGTCTTTCGTAGCACACCAGCCCGACGGTACTCAGAAAGTATCGAGGATGCGAAAGCACACGTCGAGCCTTTCCCTTTAGTCCCTGCTACGTGGATGATGTTCAGAGAATTGAATGATGAAGGTGTGTAGCCGATCCGCCGCACCCATTCAATCATCTCGGGGATGGCTTGTGCGTTCATCGACTTCCCTGATGCCCGTATCGCTGCGAGGATGGAAAAGTTCGATTGCAACGAATTGAGTGACCGGATGGCATCCTAAATTCACCGTTAACTAAATGTGGAAGCTGGGTTATGTGGGACATCAGTTTGAGTCACATCATAGGTTCGAGGAGTGGAGGAGGAGGCCATGGTAAGATATTCTCGTTTCGAAAAGAAGGCTGTGAGCTTGGGCACTTGAAAGGAGATATATTTATGGTGCATCCGTGAAAAGCAGAACCTGCGGGGTAAACAGAGGCATTTAGGGCAGCCTTAATGAAAACGATTGTACATTCATTGTAACCGAGCGTCTATAGTAGCGTCTAGCGTTTACCTGATATATGTTCGAATTGATCGGAACGATGTACCAGGGTTGGTTGGACAAACAGCATTCACCGCTGCCGCCAAATATCTTCACGTAGTTTTTTGACAGGCTTCAAAAGTGCAGTACCAGTACTGCCAGGGCGGGTCTTCTAAAGTTATTCTTTATCTAACCGTAACTTTTCTATGCTTGAAGTCGGCATCATCTTCATTTTTACTACCAAACCGTCGGGGGTCCTCTCGCGCGACCAAAAAAACCAAAAAAAACAACCGCTATAAACAAGAAACCCCTGAGAAACTGGGGGGGAACAAGTACCACCAATACGGATTTAATCGCACAGCAAAGGAAATCAATCAGAAACCAAAAAGAAACAAAAAGGTCGCACCCAAACAACAAACCCCGAGCAAAGGGTATTCAAAAAAGGGGAACCCAACATAAACCCCAAAAAGAGCAACAGACAATACTGTACAACCTCTCGTCCATCTGATGTCAAAACAGCCACGAGAACTTCACTCAAGCCACGACAGTTATCCGATGCAAGATTAGCCACCCAGACAGAGAAAACCCAAACACTTTCGCCCTTTCCTACCCCTTAAACACCATAACAAAAAAAAAGACCCAGAAGAAAAAACCAAAACGGCAGGACATCTATAGAATAATGTCTCTAAGTGAAATAAAGAATCATCACCGAATCTGTGATAATGGATCGAAAGCCGTCGATATCCGTCCTTCGTTTTTACTTTTCGCAAAGCAATTCCAAAACCTCAGCGTCTCGTCTCCAGCTCCAGTAACAATCACTTGGCCGTCAGGAGACATCGCCAGGTATAATACTCTATATGTATGCCCGGTAAGAGTCGCAACCTGACTCATGGATGGATATTTCCAAACCACAATCTGGTTTTCCGAGAAACCATGTGTCGAAACAATTTCATTCGAATTTTTCGACCACGCAAGGTTACACACCTGGCTTCCCGTGTCGATCTCGTTTATCGGCTGCCCCGTCAGGGTATTCCAAAATCTTATCTTCCGATCCGCTGTACCACCGCCAGATGCTAGGGTGCCATGTTGATGTGGTGACCAAGCAATAGCTTTAACAGCTGCAGTATGCTCTGAAAACTTGTACAGTGGTTGCTGTGTGAGTCTGTCCCAAACAAACAACTTGTTGTCATTCCCCCCCGATGCGAGCTGTCCATCCTCGCAATTCCATTTAAGCCCACAAACCTCCTGTTTGTGGCCAGTGAGTTTCGCAATATATTGATCCGGTGCTCGGACGTCCCTGTGGTAAATAGCTCGGTCTCGTGAACCAGATGTAAGAATATGATCGTTCCATGCAAGGGCGCCTGTAAACTTAGCATGATATCGAATACCGCGGGGAACGCGAAGAACTTACCAACACGGGCTGTATGGCCTGTCATGGTGCGTAACCGGCGACATTCTCTTGCATCCCATATTTGCACATAACCCTTATTAGTTCCTATCGATACATGTGATCCCTAATCAACGGATCAGTGTATGTCACGGGATAAGACTGACATGCTTGGCACAAACCCGTTGTATCCAAGAAACACTCGTCACACTGTCCTCTGTTCCCAGATCACAAAGCTTCGTCACCTTCCCCGAGTTTGAATTCCACATATACACACAACTACCCAAGCCCACGCCCAATATATTTGTACTCCCCCAGTCGACCAGATTCAGGTAAAAGTCATCCGCTAGCTCCGGCGCATCTAGTACCTTATATGGCACCTTACTGACCGCTCGAGGCTGCTTCCGCGGCGATAATAGCATCTTTTGGCTGTCGTATCGTACAGGTGACAGTGAGTATATCTCAGACCGCGTATCCATGTTTGGCCCATGTCGAGACTTTGTAGTTCCAGTTTTAGGCGACATGTACGTGAACAAATTTTTTGAGGGAGTTGACGGGGCATTTGTATTAGTAGCAGTTATTGGTGGTGTTCTGTTTCCCACAGGGTCGATACGCGCTGATGCGGCGGAATTACGGATATTAAATGATGGAAGATCGGCTTGCGGTATCTCGTTGTGAAATAGTTCGGACCGTAGAAGATGGGTGAATGTATTATTTGCTTGCTCATCTGCGGGTAGAGGTGATCAGCGCAAGTCAAATAGTGATCGGACAGGGATAGCATACTCTTCTGAAAATGCAACTCGCCCTGAGGTGTACGCTTTGGCGGTTTCGTTGGAGTTGACGGTAATAAGCTGAAGCTAGCTTGTAGATCCACGCCCTCCCTATTTGGTATGAATCTAGCACACAGGATCAGCGCTCCGTATGCGTCTATCGCCAGGCCAGTCCGTCGCTCTCCAAGCTCAAACACACCTATCTTGATATACAATCCGCTGTCTTTTCCGACTAGGCGACGGCGTCGGTGTAGCCACGGCATCCTCCAATGCCGCCCTTAAATCATGGGGATCAGGACCATTGGCATGTCTCGCCACTGGCGACCCAACCGGAGTCTTTGGCTTTGCTGTGGTTGTAGCATGGCGGACTCGGTTTTCAAACTCTCGATTCTCCGTTCCTCGCATGGCACGAGAGGATGGTGGCATGACCGCGGACCGGGAGTTTTGTTGACGTTGTGGTCGAGGCGATTACAAAGGCGACGGATAACAATTCGTAAGACTGGCGACGGGAGTACGTGACGGCGATGATTTCCAGGCAGAAGAACTAGCTGATATCTATATGAGAGGGTGGTGTTGTGTCGGGGGTACCTAGGTAGGTGTAGATGTTGAGAGATAGGTACTGGGTGAGCACGGGGATGGATCTGGCAGTTCGGAGGTGTTGTTGTGAGCGATGAGAGGGGGTTGTTGTTGTGGCTGGACCCCTGTAATCCCCATTAGAGTAATTCTAAAATCTGCAGGCGCCGTATTTTCATAAAACAAAAACAAAAGAATCCCAAAGCGACCATAAATTTATTTATCAGAAATCGGTGAATTGTCGTGATGAACGAGTGGCAAAGGGCACGATCGCGTCCGTCCAACAAGCTCTGGTTCCTGCCTGCAATCTTGACGCGAAATGCACAAAAACAACAACCTTGAACCACAACAAACGGTTCCGTGACACCTCAGCTTTTTCTCAGGGCACTCGCTGCGCTCGTTGGCTAGCAACGCCGCCCTGTAGCTGGAGCCTCGCGCTCAGCAGTGGCTAGTAAATACTAAGCACTCGAGCAGTTACTTCCAACACAGTGCTCTCCATCAACACCTGGAATTATAAAAAACGTCAACAGGATGATAGGGGTGCGAATGCCCTGCAGAGCTACTTAAGTCAGTGCCAGCGCCGTTTTTCCACCAACGACAACTGCAAAGAGCTATAGATAATGATAAGAGAGCCTTCAAATTCACGCGCGTGATACAAAGATGGGAGAGCTTCGGTTTAACAAACTCCTTCGCTAAGCCTCCGCATTCACTTCCCCGCCAAACTTCCCCGCCAAACCCCGCCCTACTCCTCTGAAACCTGAGTCCGCAACGAACGTTCAAACCATGTCTGCAGCTTCTAAGAAGTACGCACTTGACTTCCTTTCCTTTGTCAATGCTTCGCCGACTCGTGAGAGCTTCTTCCTCGAGCTACTCCTCCTCGGCTGACCAAACTAACAGCTTTCCACGCCGTCGATTCCGCAAAGCAGCGCCTTCTAAAGGCTGGTTTTTGTGAGATTAGGGTATATCTATTCCCCACCCCCACCCTGCATAACAAAGAAGCTTGCATTCTAACCCTAGAATAGGAACGAGACTCCTGGAGTAGCACGGTGAAGAAGGGTGGACGCTATTTCCTTACCCGCAATGGCTCTTCCATCATCGCTTTCGGTGTGGGGAAGAAGTGGAAGGTATGTCCAGATATTAAAGACGGGCGAGACATTTCCTGACTTTCAAATTTAGCCCGGGAATGGCATGTCGTTGCTTGGAGCTCACACGGACTCCCCAGCCTTGCGGATGAAGCCGGTCTCCAAAAAATTTGGAGAGAATGGGTCATACATACAAGTTGGTGTCGAGACATACGGAGGTATACGTCCCTGTGTTCTCATCAACTGCCACAGAATCTGACCCACTTATAGGTGGTCTCTGGCACACATGGTTTGACCGAGACCTTTCCATCGCTGGGCGAGCCATGATTCGAGGGGAGGGCGGTAACATCATTTCCAAGCTCATCAGAATCGACAGCCCGATTCTACGAATTCCTACACTCGCCATACACCTCGACCGACAGGAAACCTTCGCATTCAATAAAGAGACCCAACTCTTCCCCATTGCTGGTCTCGCTTGTGCAGAACTCAACAAGCCTGCCAACTCGGAAGAAAAGAAAACCAAGGACTTCCAGCCGCTTGCCGCCATCACCGAACGTCACCACGCCCCCATCGTCGAGCGAATTGCCAAAGAAGCTGGTGTTTCTGTTGACGATGTAGTGGACTTCGAAATGATCCTCTACGACACGCATCCATCTGTTCTTGGCGGTCTCAGCGACGAACTTATCTATTCCGGCCGTCTTGACAACCTCGTAATGTCGTACTGTGCGACAGAGGGCATCATCGAATCCCTATCATCCTCCAACGCTCTTGATGAGGAATCCGGAATCCGTCTCATCTCCCTCTTTGACCACGAAGAGATCGGGTCCATGACGGCGCAAGGGGCAGACTCCAACCTTCTCCCAGCAGTGATCCGTCGTCTTTCGGTCCTCCCCGGGGATTCTTCTTCTCCCTGCCCACCGTCCTCCTCTGCCTACGAGGAGTGTCTCATCAAGTCGATGCTCTGGTCCTGCGATCAGGCTCACGCAGTACACCCAAACTACCCGGCCAAATATGAGTCTTCACACAGACCAGAGATGAACAAGGGCCCCGTTATCAAGGTCAACGCAAACGCACGGTACGCGACCAACTCGCCCGGTATCGTGTTAACCGAGGAGGTTGCAAAACTGGCGGGGGTTCCGCTGCAGTTGTTTGTAGTCAGAAATGATAGTTCGTGTGGATCAACCATTGGACCTATGCTCTCTGCTGCATTAGGTGCTAGGACGGTAGATATGGGGAATGCGCAGTTGAGTATGCATAGCATTCGTGAGACTGGGTATGTTTCTCTCTTTCCACTTGGACAGGAAAATTGTACTGAGCTGACTGGGAAATAGTGGTGCTCATGACATTGAGCATGCCGTCAAGCTCTTCAAGGCTTACTTTGAGCACTACTCGGTGTTGGAACCCAAGATTCTGGTAGATCACATTGATGTATAGGCGTACTTTGTAAACCGTGTCCATTAGACCGACTATACTGGCTCGTTATCACAAAACATGACTATGCAATTATACCAAACACCTGACATGACCAAGTCATGGTTAATTAATCGGTGAAGGTCTACCTGATGGATTTCTGATGGGCATATACCTATAACGATGGGAAATTTCACAATACATTGCCCGTTCCCATATGAAAGTGAAATGTAACGTTAAAACTACTGTGTGGAAAGTATTAAGGCACAAAAAAGGAACATACTCCAATATAGCAAAACACAGGAAAAGTAAAAAAAATCAGGAAAACGAAGTCCAAAGAAAAAGCCCTGATGTCATACAAAAAGCAAGAATAGGGAGACAATGCCAAATCAAGCCCGGCAGGACAAACCCCCGTCGTCATTGCTCTCCTCCCATCCATCAAAATCCACCGCCTGCGCTCCCCGATCTACGTCCCGTTGTTAGAATTGTCTACTTGAATTGCTGAGATTCATTGCCGGAAGAAGTACGGTAGGAAAAGCATTTGCCGGAGATCGACCAGTCTAAACGTATTGCGATATCCATCTGAAGCCCTCTCCATAACCTGTAGCAAATCCACCCATTAGCATCATACCCCCGTCTCTCGCAAGAGCTGAATGACATACCCTGTCTCATAACGACGGAGCACATAAAGACTTCAATTGGCCTAATACCCTCAAGCGGGATCTTGCCCTTGCCGGTTGTCTGGTACAGTCCCAACACGCCCCTCAGCTCTTCCTCAGAGATGGCAGACGGGTTGTCGATCTTGTTGCCGAGGATCAAGAACGGAACCTTGGAAAGATCTTCCATTGACAAGAGCGCGTCCAACTCTGCCTTGGACTCGAGAAGACGATCGTGATCTTTGGCGTCGACGAGGAAGACGATGCCGGAGACTTCAGGGAAGTAGTCTTTCCACAGACGACGGGCTGGGAATGCGGCATTAGTGGAGCTGCAGGATGGGGTAAGGGGAATTGGGATGCTCTACCTTGCTGATGCCCACCGAGGTCGAAAGTCGTGAACTTTACGTTGCCGATTGCTAGCTCCTCAGAAGCTATGAATAAAAGATTTAGCCAAAACTGCACTCTCTGGGGCGAGGGCGCGGTAGACTCACTGGGATGAAGAGTTGGCTGCAGGATAGCGACACGATCGTTCTGTAGTAGCAAGTCGGCGAGTTAACATTTCAGTCCGACCAGATGGAAGATCAAAATCTCCTTTAGTCGCGAGAATAATACTCCAACAACCAATAGATAACTCAAGGCGGTAACAGGTGGTACAAGTAAGCACGAACCTTCAACATGTGAAGCAGCGTCGTCTTTCCAGCATTATCGAGACCCAAGAAAAGCAACTTCGCATGCTTGTTCATGAGTCCAAGCGACGACAAAACATCGTAAACTGTACACCATAAAGATCAGCTTCTGCCCGACATGATCAACCACCCATCTTTCCGGGGGGTGATAGCTTAGCAATGCCGCTGCTGCTATCTCTGTCGACTAGGGAGAACATACACCAGTTAACAATCCACATGGCTGCGAGTACTTTTTGTTGTGTATGGAAAGGAAGAGGTCGTGAAGGTTGTCGTGAACGCGGAACGTCGTTTCAGTCGAGGGGATGGAGTGGTAGAAGCACTTCCTGCAGTAGTTGGTAGTTGATAGTTGGATATCGATGGCGTGGCAGAAAGCGAGAGTTGGCCTTTAGCGGCCCAGCTCCGGTACTTCCCTCATGAGTCTCACAACACCAAGGCACGAGAATGCCACGTTTCAATGTAGATTATACCAAGCTGATTCACCACAAATGATTCCTTTGGAATCTTCGTTATTCAGACATTTCTATGTTCCGATTTGCATTGCATCCTACTTAGATGACGTATCACGTGACACATCAAGCAATGTCCAACTTTCTTGTTCAAGTGAATACTTGTTGTATTCATGATATAACTTTGGTGATCATCGAAGGCTTTTGAAAGCTTTAGTACGTACTCTGAAGCCTTGAGGGCATGCGTTACATGAATCGATTGGTCCAGCTGGCAATATTTGGAGGGCTGATCACCGTCAGGGACACCCAAGTGATCTACAAAGTTGTGAGGTTTGATACCAATCTCAGATCATCAGATAAATCAGTTAGCCACAACAAGCCACTTCAAGCCTGCCCTGAAGGGTTGAAAATTCGCCAAGCCAATCATTGCAGTCACTCCACACACTAAAATCATCCCACAAAGGTGTCAGAAAAGTTCCCGCTCTACAACGACAACGGCAAACGACAATACAATACCGGAGTACTTCCCGACAAATTTTCAGCAAACCAAACAACGGAAGTGCAGAGATGGGTACGTTTCTCTCTTTATGAACCTCCTCTGAATTCACTGACTGACGAAATACCGAATTAGCCCCCTCCAAGAAGACCAAGAAGACCGGTTCCGACAGCATCAACTCGCGCCTTGCGCTTGTTATGAAGTCCGGAAAATACGTCCTGGGATACAAGTCGACGCTGAAGCAGCTCCGTTCCGGAAAGGCTAAGCTCGTCATCATTGCCGGTATGTCTACGATCACGGCTTTGAAGCAGAATGAATTGGCTGATTGGAGTGTAATGGATAGGCAACACCCCTCCTCTCAGGAAGTCCGAGCTTGAGTACTACTCCATGCTTGGCAAGTGCAACGTCCACCACTTCGCTGGTAACAACGTACGAACCTCCTTTCTCATTGCTTTCGGATTGCGTCTCGACTCTCTGGAGGCCTGGATTTCGAGAAGCCCATGAACCGCGCTGGCGCCTATGCGGCGAGTGTGTGGATCGTACATCTGGGCCTTCATCCCTGAGAAGAAGCAAGACCTTCTGCTTCGGAGGGAACCGGCCTTGCTGACTCGACTATCCGGGGGACAGATTGAACTTGGTACCGCTTGTGGTAAACTCTTCCGTTGCTCCACCATGGCTATCCTTGACCAGGGTGACTCCGACATCCTCTCCTCCAACGCTTAAGCGTCACGAGTTGGATGTGAAAAACAAATAAAACACGGAGTTTAGGGGATTTGGAATATTTGTACTCTAGGTTTTACGGAATATCTGGATGGTCAAAACAGGTCGCCATACAAAATTGTTGTTCGACCACTGGATGGAGTGACCCTATTTCGCCCTCGCCTCCGCAATCTCTGCGTCTATATCGACTTTGAACTCTTCTGTCACGGTCCCATTGCTCCAAGCCCTTATTCCGTTCTCTTTCGCATCCAGCAAACACTCCTGCTTATACCACCCAATCCCGCTTCCCCACCACACATGTATCCCGGTAGGCGTGAGTCCAAGTGTATCCAACCTTTTCAGATCTTCTTCCGACAAGCTTGCAATCGTAACATCAATACATTCAACCCTCTTAGCCCTCGACTTCTGGTAGAATGTCAACGCGGTACCACACTGTCCACAAAACTGCCTCTCTACATCTCCTTCCGAGGAGACATAGGTTTTGAGGTGTTGCGAGGAACTATCCGACCAGATAATGCACTCCGTAGGGATGATGAAGTATGCGGTTGCGAGGGAAGTTGTAGCACGGCGGCAGTCGGTACAATCTATTGGCCTTTAGTACGCCTTATCAACTATACTGATGATAGGAACTAACGGTCATGGAATGCGATAATATTTCCGCCAAAAACTTTGGTGAAGGCCTCAGTTTGGAGGGCACGGGATGGATCGAGGGTATAGCTGCATCCGTTGCAGAAGCAGTGACCATGAAGAGGCGTATTCCATGATGCCATGATGTGATGATAGAAGATTATTCCTTGGGGGGTTTCGGGAAGTTATATAGCTTTTGATTGTTGGATACACGAGTTTGTTTTACCGATCGGCAGGTTCTCGTATTCCTCGTATCAGGATGCACCCTCAAGTCTTGTAAGTCTTGTCATGCAGTTACGGATGCCCGCAGCAAAAACAGTGGCTGCTTGTCACGAATCATCTTCAAGCTCCTTACAGCACATGATATTTAGCTGTTTACGAATCATTATCGATCACACCACTACCACCAAAAAGCTACTCCGTTTAATTCACGTTCGAAGCAGCAGCACCTCACATACAATCTAGGTTTGTAGTGCACCCTCCACCCTTCATTCCTTAGAACGAACTCTCACTCTTGGGGCGAGATGACCCCTACTTGGAAAGACATCCCCGATTGACGGTCGCTTGATCACTTTAATGAGAATCTGCGTCCGGCGACTCGTGAGTGGGCAATTGGATTTTAGTAAATCAGCCCCGAGAACCCATGGCCAGAGCACCAGGTCTTATACGAAGTAATTTTTCTTCATTTTAAAAGAGCTTGGGACAAATAAATCCGACTATCAAATAGTTGAGCTGGGAAGAATTACTGGATTTTACCTAGTTTTATCCCATCATGCTACTGCTCTACGAGTGCGAATGCTTTATTCATCAGATGAGAGCATTTTAATGGGAAACCCCAATTTTTTTATGAGGGATGCCTTCTAGCCAATGGACCCAAGTGTGGAAGTGATATAACACCCACAACGATACCAGCGGCGCCAATTTTAGCTTAAGATACACAAGATAGCCTCAATTGTCGAGAATAGGAATGCTTGCTAAATTGTAAAATCAGATATATCGAGTGACAGGATGATATGCAACCCTAATATCAATGCGGCTCGTACGGACCTTATGCCATTCTAGTAAGAGCTCTCAACGAACCACAACTCCAACCGCGCTGCAACAATGTGGAGACCAGGCAACTGGTCCACTCCGTCCCCTCAACCTCCACGATCCGCATCGCCACCCCTACAAATCAACAACAATGCCATCCCGCAGCGCAGCTATGCACCCAGTCCGCTTGGCCGGCGTCCTACAACTGGCCCTGTACGGCCTCCCCTCAACCACCGCTCATCAATGCTAAGCCTGGCGGGTGGAAACACGCCGAATATGTCCACTACATCATTACCGGGGCAACTTATGCAACAGCAAGGCGTAGGGTATAGGAAGGCTGTTTCGATGCCACCACCGCCGGGAGTGAGGGATCCCATGGGTGTGTTGGAGGGGATTTTGGGAGTACCAGTAGGAGTGAAAGAGAAAGCGGACACTGTGGACGAGATCCCGAAATTAGAGTATGGTGAAGGAATTGACTTCGGAGGGTTGAGTTTGGAGGAATTTGTACAGGCTGGGACGGGGGATGGGAATTCGCCAAAGATACGCGAGTACAACGAGCAATCAGTCGAAGATTGTAAGCTTTCCGTGGGGTTGTTTCAAGAGTTGATGCTGACGCGGCACAGATGAGAACGAGAAAGATAAATTCCAGGATTTACACCGAAGTATCAAAGCTTGCGACGAGGTGTTGAAATCGGTGGAATCATATCTATCGGCGTTTCAGACTGATCTGGGCACTGTTAGTGGGGAGATTGAATCATTACAAAACCGCTCTATGAGTCTCAACAAACAGCTGGAGAATCGGAAGGCGGTTGAAAAACTGTTAGGACCGATAGTTGACGATATTGTACTCCCTCCGAATGATGTGCGACGGTTGGTGGAGGGTGATGTAAACGATACCTGGGTCAAAGCTCTTCATGAGACAGATCGCCGAATAAGCGCTATCGAAGCAAAGGATCCGGCAAAGGTCAAGGCTGTGCGAGAAGTTCTACCAGAGCTGGAGAAAATCACCCACAAGGTACTACCTGAAGTTTCAACTAGAATGGTTGGATTTAACGAGACCAGACGATTGAAAGGGTCCGAGATTTTTTCGTATCAAGAATCAAGGCGCTGCGGACTCCTGGAGCAAATGCACAGCTTATTCAACAACAGGGGTTCCTCCAATATCAACAACTATTTCACTTTATGGCAAACCATCACTCGCAGCTTGCAGAGGAAATTGCACAAGCATACACCAATACCATGCGGTGGTATTACTCAACATATTTCCAGAGATATCACAAAACATTTGAGAAACTGAAATTACACACAATGGACAAGAATGATGTGCTCGGTCACGAAGAGCCTACACGAAATGGTGGTTCATATTCAGTTTTTTAAGTCTGGATCAGTGGCTAATCTGTATAGGCGGTATCATGCCTTCTCTGAAGGGCTCGTCCGGACCTACATACGACCCTTTCAATATAGGTCGACGTATTGAGATACTGCGCAATCGTACGGCGCCTATCATGACCGCATACCAAGCAGAAGACGACAAAACAACGCACTACCCCGAATACCATTTCCGCCACTTCAACGCAGCGCTCATTGAGAATGGTTCCTCGGAGTACACCTTCATCAGTGAATTCTTTGCGCATAAGAAATACGATCAAATATCATACATGTTCAACCAGATCTTTGAGCAAGCCTTTAACCTCGGAAAAGCGTTTACAAAAAGTCTCATTGACAACACCTTCGACTCTCTTGGCGTCCTTATCTGCGTGAGATTAAACCAATATGCCCTCTTTGAGATGCAGAAGCGTCGTATTCCCGCGGCGGAGGGATATCTGAATGCGACCAACATGTTGCTGTGGCCGCGATTCCAAATCGTCATGGATGCGCACTGCGAGAGTCTCCGCCGAGTCAACACCAACAGCAGAATGTTAACAGCCGTATCCGGGCCCGCATCAAGACAGAGTGCAGCGCCTCATTTTCTGACGCAACGATTCGCAAGTCTCCTACAAGGAATATTATCGCTGAGTGCAGAGACGGGGGACGATGAGCCCGTGCAGAATAGTGTGGGGCGACTGAGGAGTGACTTCGAAGCATTCTTGACCAAGCTGAGCTCGGGGATTAGCGATCCGAGGAAGAGGGAGAGGTTTTTGTTCAATAATTATTCGCTGATTTTGACAATTATTGGGGTCAGTAGCCACAGTAATGTATGTGCTTTTGAGAAGACTGCTGACACCCGGACAGGATACAGATGGTAAACTGGCAGTGGAGCAGAAACAGCATTTTGAGACGTTGAAAAGTGCATTTCGGGAGTAGCGGGCGGATGTAGTGGGCGGAGGCGTGTTGGTAGGTTGATGGATACCCGTAGCATTTGGCAGGGCGTTTTGGTGTTTGTTTCCTTGAAGTCATGACGGCGGTTGCATCATGATTGCGTTAGTCAGTGATGCTACTCTATGAGAGCCTCGCAGGCTCGACGGAGATCACTGCTAGATATGTCCATTTTCGTAATTTCGCACTTTGTCCAACCGTGATCCTCAACATTATTCAAGCGTTTCACTTTTGTTGCCAACATTTTCTTGCTCGAATCAACCGCTTTCCTGCTCATCTCAAGAGAGGGACTCCAAGGTCACCAAAGATAGCGCCGGGTACTATGTACAGTAGAGTACCTGCACCACAAAAACCCTTTTCTGCCTCAACAGGTTCCAAATTCCGTTTCGCATCGACGTTCCCTGTCTTTCTTCCAACCCATGCGACCAGATAAGCAGCAGCACTTTTCGCCAGAAACTTATCGCCTGCAACGTCCTACAGCTACAACTACCGCGCAACTTTCCACAGATAGCTTACCACACCTCAGACCTGTCGCGTATGCAAGATCTCGCAACAATTTATCGATTTCCCACGCTGCAAGGGAGAAATAAGGCCCATCCCTGTCGAATGTGATTTCGTGCAACAAGTGGGTTGATCGGGCCGAACCTCGAAAGTTGGGATTCTTATCGGATGAATGAACGAACCACGTATGCCGGAATTGGCCGGTCGGCGGTTGGGGCAAGCGTTAGATTTCCTCGCGCATCAGGCATGTGCTGAGGGAATCGACAAGGTCCTGCATGCGTTCAATGCAACTTACCTGCTTAGACGTTTAGATGGCGATTCATCGCGTCGATACGCTGCCGGTATACACACTGCCGAGGTTCTGGTGCAAATGTGCACTCCCACCAGGCTTCAAGCTCCAAGTGAGCTTATATGATATGTCTCCTGTGAAGATTTACTAGAAACCAGCACCAAGGTAGAGTATGTACTTCAGACAAGCCGAATCCCCCCACCGGCAATTCACAACAAAAGTGCTAATGTGTCAAGTTTAGCACTTAGTATCCACCAGGTCAAACAACCTGGGGGCAACTTGGGGGCTTGTTCAGTAGCTTCGGACGTGAACTCGAGTTGGGGGTTTTATTCATGATGGTGCTGAAGAGGAACCAAAGCGGCATTCTTTGGGTCGAATGTTCGGTTGATCTCAGAAATGGGCGCATAAGTCGCTCAAAAGGCCGAGTTCGACCCAGAGGTATGTAAAACTCCAGAACTGCCGAATGGAAACTGGCTTTTCATGGCTTTCGGATGTGTTATGTAGTTAACCCCCAGAATGCAAAGTTCCAACCCCCAAACCCGGATTTGTATGGCATCTTTAGCATACCTACACCCGCCGGCCGGGCGCGCCCCCCAAAGTTTACGGCACCGCATGAACAAATTTAGGGAGAGCGCACCGATGGGACAACAACAATCGGCACACCACGTTTACCTATGCGCAATCTCTAGTGGTTACAAACACATACACTCTAGGTAGTCCAGAGCACGTTGGGAGATCAGCATTTGTAGCTGAGAAGTTGTCCTGGCATAAGCACACGTCGGCTGAACAACTATGGAAGGCTGGCCGTCGGTAAGGGGGCTTGCGGGCTCATGATTGCTTCGTTGCCATCGGGGGATCGGCCAAACATCACATTGGTGCAAACATTGATGCAAACATTAATGCAACGTGAATTCGAGCTGGCCAAATTAGGGAATAATCAGGAATCTGATCGTCGCTCGGATGATGTTATAATCGTCGTCCGGTCGGTGAAGCTGTCATTCATTTGGGCCCGCGGGGTATGTATCCCACTTCATGGATGGTGTACACTGACGTTGGTTTATTGTGTAGAAGTGGGGAGAGGGGTTTCTAACTACTTATTCATATCATACGTATACCAATGATCGTCCGGAGAGAAAGTGAACCGTGCTATTGCGCCGTGCAGGATGGCCTCCGTTGTTGACCGCCACCAAGGGTCCTCGTCCCTTCCATCTGTGGCAAAATCAAGCACTCGGGGCAGTTGTTCTGATGAATAAAAGCTTCACAAATGTTTTCGGATGGACAGAGTCTCCCCTAAACAACCTCCTCTCGACTTGGACTAAACAGTCAGGTCGAATCAGCGCATGACGCTATGTTACGTATGGTAATTATGCCAATTGCTGATGCAGATGCCAACCTACACGATTCAACCTTGTGAGATCGTGGGCAATTAATATCACGGCGAATTTTTTGAGTACAGGTGATCTGTAGAGGTATGACGACGATAGAACTCTTCCGCACAGACCAAGATTGTGTTGCAGACAAGTTCGAAACTTATCTGTTTCTTTACTTTTCTTTCTTTCCTTCTTCCGTTTCTTTTTTCACGCCGATTCTTTTCTTTTCTTATCCGAAATTGTGGAGCAACGAATGGTATCGTGCAGCTCATGGCCCATGGAGGGGGCCGCCAATAAGAAGGAGCTGCGTGGGGGTGAGTTTTCCCCGCATTATCGTGAGACGAGATGGGGGATGTCGTGCAAAGCGTATATAGCGTAGGCGAATGGCGAATGCGGGGTTTCATATGATCTCGTGTTTGGGGTTTGTTTGTGTTCGCTCAAAACTCACAACCCCCCAGGTGTACGGTGTTTGCGCTGTGCCAAATAATGTGAAGTGGCGTAATTACCGTACTATAAGTTACGCCAAAGCTCGTTGTTCTGAGGGAATTCGTGGAAAGAAGAAAGAAACGGGTCAGCCGCCGCGAGCGAGCACAACAGCGTCAGAATCTATCATTGGCAGTAGCCACACGTCGTCGAGCACACGATAGAAAGTGTTAATAATGAATGTTGTGTTTTTTTTTAGCAGTGCGGTAATTGTTATCAACAGCTTGCTGCGTGCTGCTTGCTACCTCACCTACCGAGTGTCCGTATGCAGACTCCCAGAAGCAAGCAGGGCTAAGATATCTAGGTACCTACATTAGCAGGAGCTGCTATGTATTCGGCACCTCAGCTGTTACTACTGCTGGTGGGGCAATATCACGTACTCTATCTGCCTTCCTTCCTTCGCCGCTCTCTGGCCTGAAGCTGTCGGGAATTAGAACGTAATGTCCGCCAGGGGAACTGGAATTGGATGCCAAGGGGATCATTTTCGGACTCTTATACTCATGGTAACCGGAAATTCTGAGTGGCTGAGACTTGCCTGATGTGCAAGTTATCGACTGTAGAATTTCCGGTTAGAGGAGTTCCAGCCACTGCATGTTTTGGTACCTTATCCCTACCACGAAAACTTTCACCAACTTTATCATCCTAAAGTGATAAGCCTTCGACCGTGTATAACAGTATAATTGTCACGTGCGTGGCGAAACACTATCCGGAAACAAAGCACACAATACCGAAATTGCAGCACACGACATCATAAAGTATAATAAATAGCCTTGAAGAGAGCCGACAACTTACGTCGACACCTTACGCCCAAAGTACGCAGGCCTTAACATCGCCACGAGTCTAGCCTCGGAGTGTAATACACTCGTCCGAGACTACTAGAAGCTCTTGAAACCTACTGTACTGCAGCCTCGGCGACCTTCGTGAGCTCTAGGGGATGCCAGAGGCAGCGCAGTTAATGATCATCAGAAAAACGTCTTTCCAAGAGCAATCCAGGGTATCTGGTCACGAAGAGCTCGCCAGTGCCTGAGATATATCGTCTTGTGTTGAACTTTAGAAGTAATGGATGGTACACGCTAAGGGGTATGACCACGTTTCGTCCGAACCTAAACCCTCCCATCAGTATGACATCGGTGAACTCTGAGTGAATAGCAACTCTCCGAAAGCAGTCATTTGCTGTGAGGGAAAGAATGGGCTGGTTATTGGTGTGGATTGTGTATTGGCCATTGAGTGATTCGTGAGGACGTTAATGGAATGTGACGGACGGGTAAATCGGGTCAGAGCCGATTGGCATGTGAGGTGTGGCTGTGAGGGGGCTCTGGAGAGGGAACAAGAATCCAGCAGAGCCAAAAAAATACCAAAAGATGATGAAAAGCGTCCGAGAATGGTTCCTTTGACGTCTGATTCCAGGTCCCTTGGCACCAACACAAGTACCGATACTCGGTACGTACTCTTACCAAGAGGTAACAGGGCCATGGTGAAAGGATTGGTTCGGAACGACGTTCTGGATGTGGGACGTGCGCGTGTGAATCTCACCACCTCTCACCTCTCACCAATTCCACCTCCCTTTCCCCCACCCACCACACACACACGCATGCACACGTTTAAGGATCGCCAGCCAGTAATAGGCAGGGTCCCGAAGCTTGGGAGGTCTGCTCTAAACAGCGCATGACCCTTGAGTGTTTTGCTGCGATTTTTTTGCAGGCCGGTAACAGTGTGATCCATAGATAGAGTAAGCTATGACGATGGCGACAGGGTTCCCTTCTCGTCTGCTCTAGAGTACTCTGGAGTAGAAGGAACGTGTGCTGGCGGGGAGAATTTTGAGGCGAGAAAGGAGCTCTTCAGCTCGCTTTTTTTTTGGTATGACCGAATCGTCGCTGTGTCTCGTCTGGTCGCATTTGTCTCTATCTTCTGTCTTGCCTTGTCTTGTCGCGGCTGCCGGGCTTCTCGCATCTGCCTCTGCTGTTCCCTGTCGCTTAACCTTCCCTCCCATTCTGACCTGTCACACCGTGCTAGGGTCCACTTCCCTACACGCACTGGGGCTCCCTTCAAATTCCGTTGTCCCTCCCACCCGCTGCCTCACGCCGCTCCCTCTCTCCCTCGCAAACGTGAACAACACAAACACAACGCAACATCCCATCGCTGGTTGACGACAGGAAAGAAAAATAACAGAAAAAAACGAATTACCAAACCTCTCATCTTCTACCAACGCACCCCGCACTCCATCTCAAGCATCATCTCCGCGTGAGAGATTTTTGCTTCAACCTTCACGTCTTCAACATCACCAAATCCTCTTTATTTGAAGACCTTCTGTTCACCATGGGCCGTATACGACTTTAACAACAACTTCTTTTGGAGTCGACCACCCCGTCGCTGTGTTCTTGGAGCCGTACCGCGTCATTACACGTTTCTACTGCAGGTTGGATAGGACAATTCGATCGACAGGACCATCCAGTGGAAACATCGCCTCTGACTACTACAATCTATCTATATCAACACCCACCATTACCGGAGTGTAGTTCAGCCTGAGCGGAACCTGCGCTTTCGACTTTCGGGCAATTACGAATCGGTCCGGTACAAATCACCACCCAACGAAAACCCGGGTAGTGACGATATATCGTTGTGGACGCCTACTCTATCTAGCCTACTTACATCTCGTCGGTTGTCCGGAAATTTTCGTCTTTGGGTTGCTATATCGGTGTAGGGCAGTGTTCCTGACAGTCAGATCTCTACCTCACGTAATCAGCGAGTATATATTCCGCCCGCCATGTCCGAGCAAGGACACTACGTTTTCTCGCCACATTCCTCGTACATGCAAAACCTCCTCACCTCGAACGCGACAAATCTTCCGCCGTCGTGCGATGAAGAACTCGCCGACGAGGCTGACGAACCCCCGGACGATCGAATAAGCTATTTTTCCAGCCGCACCTCATCCTTCTCCGATGGAGAATTTACAAAGCATTCATTCTACAGCCATCCACCCCCAAAGGAATCCCTCCTAACCAGAGCGCTTATCACGAGCCCAGCTCTCGGTCCTATCGTCGTACCGAACTTCGAACGCTCCATGTCCAATTCATCCATCTGGAGTAATACTAGTGGCGCATCGACCGCGGACCTTACGAGTGACGCGGGAATGACGAGTCCATCGAGAGCAAACACACCGAGCCCGCCACCACCTATGTATCTCTCCCAGATTGCTGGAATCTTGCAAGGAAACAAGCCAGTGAACGAGCCTAAACGGGTTGAGATTATGGCGGATAAGGATGTACCCACTGAGGTACCCGGTAGAAAACGATGCATTACTTTTGCCTGTAGCGCCGGTCCATCCCGGCGTGGATCTCAAGATGATGTCGTACCCAGAACTGAAGAAGACCAGAAACACTCGGCAGAACCAGTCGCACCGAAGAAAAATTCTGCGTTAACATTTATGTGCGCTCGACGAGAGGTGTCTGAGAAGCCCTCGGTTGGTTCAATGGGGCCGCCTCCGAAACATGTCGACTTCGCTCATACCTTCCAACCCGAACCAAGAACTGCAGCAACAGCCGCCGCCGCGGAGGTCAAACCGGTTGCTGTCGCATCAAAGATTGTTTATCGAGAACCAAGGAAGCTCTATGACTCCGAGAGCGCTGCAGATTCTTGGACGAATCAGCCGATCGACAAGACCAGACTACTTCGGGTTGACGATGTGCTCAGGAAGGAGAAGGATATCAGGAAGCTGAGTGAGGAGGCAGAGGCAGAGGCATTACAAGAGGAGGGTGAGGATGATACCTTGGACGACGATGGAGCGGATGAGGACGATCAAGATGACTACGGCGAGGAAGATCAGGACGACGACGAGGATGACGAAGATGAAGATGACTATGATGGCGAGAGTGGAAACGAAACCGACAATGAAGAGGGATTTGCATCAGACGATGACTCTGATGATGAGGGTTTCTTTGGATTGCATCCTCCTATGATGCCTCCTCGCCCCGTACCATACCTGGTTTCTTCGCCTCGTCAGATACGTTCTTCAACTCCGGAATTACCCGACAGCACGGATTTTGTTTGTGGCACCTTCGATGAGGACAAGCCCCTGGAGCAAGCATATCTGTCTTGCTTGGAAGAGAGAAAACGGTCCAAGCACAAGGCTACTCCTCAAGACATTGATCCTAGTTTCCCGACTTCCGAGCCCGAGGATTCCGACGGCGAACCGGAACCGCGGCACATTGTCAAGGTTAACCGGGATGATAGCTCGTCAGACGGCAACCAAAGCAGAGGTCGAAGGGCTCGAAGTGGTGCAGCGACAGCTCACTCTCCACCTCGTGGACGCGTGCACTCGCCAGCCCCCGTTCGACGCACAGGTCTTGCCCATTCGCCTGCACCAAGTCGCCGTATTCCGTCACCAGCCCCGCTCTCTCGCCGCGGTAGTAGAGTTCTTTCGCCTGCCCCGCCGGTTCGCCGACGTACGCACTTCCAGACTGGAGGCAACATCGTCAGAGCACGATCTCTCCCTCGCAATCCTGGGTTTGCTCGCCGCGGAAAGTCGTTCAAGATCCATTCGGCTGCTGCATCACCGCAAAAGGCAACCCGCCCAATGTTCATCCGCAGAGGTGCCATGGATATTGTCAAGGGGTTGGAGAAGAAACGGGAGCGCAGGAAGGCGCGCTTTGGTAGGAAGGACAGGGACGAATTATGGAAAGCTGGGGAGGGGGTTGAGAAAATGAGGGAACTTGGGTTGGAAATTTGTGGCAAAGGACGAGCACGCCCGATCTGGGTAATTTCAGCCTGAATACTGCCATTGAGGAACCGGCAGCTTCCAAGCTCGGAAAGTGTCTTGCGCTAAGACTGCAAGGACTCGCTGTGATTGGATTATTATTTTTCTTGTGAATATTTCTTTTTTACTCTGTTACGATTAGACATGATGGGCTCTGGTGTTTTTGTGTTTTTCTTTCTGTTCTTTTTTATACATAGGTATGATGAAGGCAGGATCACTTTCAATGCTTTACATCATTTCCCTTGCCAATTCTTCTTCGGCTTTTTTTTCTCTGGTGAGGCGGGGTGTTTTTATCTTTCAACTGGAGTATTCTCTTTTTTTTTACATATTCTTTTGTCCTTCTGTTTAACTACGCGGACGAATGGATGGATGGGATGGGGTCACTACTGCACAAAATACGGTTTGTACATATAATCCGGAGGAAGACCGTTTTTAGCAGCAGGTTCAATCAAGTAATTTGGATTGGGAGATCAACACATCGAAACACAATTCATCAGTGATGGTCACACAAGTTTAGTTTTTTTCCCTGCATCTTTTGTCTCCGGATCCAACATCAACATCAGCAGGGTGGGTCGATATGCGATTCCCAGGAGTTGTGCTTTTACAGCCTCACGTACAACAGCACATATGCTATGTTTCGTCGTACAATCGTACTGCAGCTGGGTAGGGGGGACGGATTCCACAGCATGAGAAGAAAGTGTGGGCTAACCGAGCTGATTGGCAACCTTGAATTGGGTTTTTGGCATGCTCCTGGCACCCGGCTGCTGCTACCCAAGATGAAAAGATTTGTCAATCACACGCGCAGGATTTTTGGCGCCAGGCTTGAACGTTGAAGTTTATGCGGATATCCGATCCGCCACTCATCACACCTACCCACCCATCACCACGGGTGGTATGGCGAGAAGGTTCGAAACGTGGTTGGGTCTGTGGCCAATAGCTGGGAGGAGGAAACGTGAACCAGGGAAACTATGGCAGCGAGTGATGATCCATGTGCGTGCGGATCCATCCAGCAAGAGAAAGAACTTTAACTTTGCCTACGCCGGTAGTTCGATGCTCGGGAGTACTTCCATCTTTTCGGGAAACCAATGCGCCAAACTGCAGCTATTACCCAAGAATTGGATGGACATGGACATTGTTGACTGTGCGCCACAGAAAAAGAAAAAAAAAGTTTTGCAGCTATGTGCGTCACAAAACGAAGCGTTGGGAACAGGACAGAAAGGATAACTACTTCTAATTCCCCTTACTAAGAGCTATGCGCAAAGTGTAAAGTACATCTGATGAGTTGGCCGTGGCTGTGGCTTCATGCACAGAAAAAAAAAATAGTGGCTTGTTGCAGGTGATAGGGAAAAAGTCGGATTGGTATGAGAGAATCATTGGGAATCACTCAGTCTGCTCGTCCGCATGAAAATGTTGGTTCGTCCCGCAAAAGCTAGACATGCTGTATAGATAATGCACTGCTTCTTACTCCGATATTGGGAAATATAGGAGTCTTGTGGGTTATTCGTCCAGGCGTGCTGAAGAATCCTCCACTCTGAGTCTCTGACTGTGTGCCAGACTGTATTATGCATATTTACGGCTTGGTCTTCCAGCCTTCGAGACACATTCAGCTTTCAGCGAGGTTCCAGGTGTTCTAATTTTTGATCATTCAAAAACTACAGGAGCTGAACAAATCCCTTTCGAAGTTAAGCCAACCACGCCACAGCACTCGGCTCTAGTCTCTAGCTAGCTACTAGTAGCTATGTATCTAGGACCCTGCAGTCATGATCTCTGGCTTTTCTCATATAATACATAGAATAAGCCTCCTATTTACTCCTCTGGATCAACATGCCACTTGGGTATGGTTTGTTATTGACGTCGATGGCTGCAGAACACTAAGTAGTATTGTGATAACAAGAACTCATGTGGTACTTAAACACGCTCTTCCGGCGGGTATTAACCGCAGCGGCGTCTCATCATTTACGCCACATGAATATATATACGGGTATACAACTCATGGGGTTCAACAGCCACAATCATGAACTGAGGGTTAGTTTGCAGAATGGGGGCGGCGATCAAACAGCAACCTGGAAAGGGAGCTACATAGAAAGCCTAAATCCTGCAAGTGCTAAGTAGTAGATATGTGTCTGGGGGTGTGTGCGGAGCACCAAAATTTGGGGGCGAATTGTGTACCTGCGTCAAAATTCACATACGAGACAAGCACGCAATATGTGTACCACGACAGTTCCCAACCAAACCCTTTCCAACACTTGTTCATTGGGAGTATATAGATACTCATCGCCCCCTACCACATCCTATGATATCCAAGAGACGAAGAATGACAATAGTACCCACACATGATGTTTTAACCCAACCCCGAGATATATTCAAAACAGTGCAGCACAAACCCTCACTCGCCTCCCTCCATTCTGCCAACTACCGCCATAGGACCCAGAGTATACTCTGCGGACCCATGCCTACTCGGAATAGGCCCGAACGCCGGCAAAACCCCAGAATTTCCCAACTCGGAAAGGTTTGTGATGACGCTCCCGTCCGAAAAGAGGCTCGATGATCGTTCGCGGTTGGATATCAGACTGCCGGCTCCCTGAGCTAAACAGGGATTGGGCACATCGGGAATGGTTTGCTGAGGTGTGGCGTTTTCTAAGGCGTAATATGCCGCCCAGTTGCTGCGTGATTGAGCGGCATACTCTTCGATACGGGTTTCAAGGCGTTGGATGGCATCCAAATATTCCTTTTCGAGTCTTTCCCGGCGCTCCTCCGATTGTTCTCGTTGTGCCTGCTTCTTCTCTTTAGTGTCCGAGCCCTCTGAGTTTGCGGAATCTAGTCTCCCGAGGTCGACGTTAAGCTTGGTGAGACGGGCCATCAATTTCTCCTTCTTGGATGATAGAGACGCAAGTTCGGATTCAACAGCAGCAGCCTGTCGGTCAGTATTTGCCTTTTCCTCCGCTGCTTTAGCTTGTGCGGTAGCAAGACGGCGTTTTTCTGCTTGCCACCGCTTTTTCTTTGCTTCCCACTCAGGCTTTAATTTTTCTGGGGGCTGCTGCAGATCCGCCAACTGTTTTTCCATTACTTCCGTCTCTTCCTCGGCGCGTTTGATCGACTCCCTCAGAGCAAGGTTACGGCGGAACGCCCTTTCTTCGCCCCGATCATTGCCAATCAAACCCCGATGTTTCTCAATCTCTTTCCGGAGTTCACTCAGAGCGGCTTTGTGTGTTTTCCTGACGGACTTGAGGTTGGATTTGGTTTCGGTGAGACAAGTCTTAGCTTGGGCAAGGGAATGCAGGAGAGTGGTGACGGGAGAAAGCGGCCTGGACGGTTGGTGTTTGACCGAAGGGAGAGCCGATGCTTCACTTTAGTTAGCACGCATTTCATCGGACATGTAATCCACCAGAACTCACCTTGCGCAGGCATTGTACAAGCACAGGTACTGTAGAAAACTGCCCCGCCCCTTTTCACAAACTCGAAATCATACTCCGTTGATCCCGTCAATCCGGTAACATCTACTGCCCATTCATCTTCCACTCCAGCAGCATCCTCAATTGTATTGCCTAGATCCCGGGTTTTGACAAGCGGAAGTATATCCGTTTGAGGCCACACAATCCCATTTACACGAACAAAGAATGGAAAACTCGAGTCCCTCCCCGCGGCGTCAACCCCACCATTTGCCACATACCCATAGCCTTCCTCCCCATTTGTTCCACCAACTAACCCTACAACAAAGCCGATCTCGGTGGATGCAATCTTCGTTATCCACACACTACTATCCTCCCCGCCTGATGTAGCGTCATTTGACGCAGTTCCAGCACTCCCGGCATTCGTGTTCGACGCCTCAGATGAAATTTGTGTCCGCTCCACTTCCTTCGCAATATGTATCACTGCACTAGCCATCGTAGCCCACAATGGCTGATTATTTCGAACATTTTGAAGCTGAGTTTTCTTTTTCCGTTTTCCACCAGTATTGTCCCGTTCCGTCGTCGGTGGGGGGGTTGAACCAGCTGCCGCTTCCGGATCTTTATCTTTCTGTTTCGCTGGTCCGTCCTTCGCATTTGCCGGCGGTGTCCCAGAAGACGTATCGGCCGATTCAGGTCTCCGTATTAACCATCGTCTGGTAGCCTTCATCGCTGCTTGTGCAACAATATGGATGGCGAAAAAGGTTCTTATCCAAGTTACGCTCTCCTCGCGGCCAGATAATATATGCGAGACCCTCTGTTGTCGAGTAGGCTGTATACTCTCCCAAGCATCCGATAGTCTGAATCGACCCTGTACGACCTTCACACCACCCATCACTCCCGCACAAACCGCCACATTCCGCAAACTGTCGCCAGTTGAGTTCCCGGCGCCGAGCGTCATCGCAATAATGGCTTGTGCAAAATCAATGAGAAAATTCCAAGCGGAAGGCCAGAGGAAAAGCGATACCGACGCCAAAACACAATCTGCGAACATGATTGTTAGTAAAGACGGTGCGCCATTTGAGCCTTGGAGCAGAAAATTCGTAAAGGACGGCATGGATGTGGTTGTGGATACGCTGAAGAGTGTTGTTGATGGTGGTACAAATGTTTGCAGGAAGAACAGAGAGTGAATAAGTGTCAAAATCGTCGGTGGTATTTGCAGAAATACAATGAGAAGCGTAATCGTATCGAGAAGCGGGAAAGACGTGAGAACTGTTGATGGAAACATATCTGATGATATCCCCCCATTCGGATTGAGGTCAATTTTTTGATGCTCCCCCATAGCGCCATTCGCCCCCTCACCAAAGCTGTCGCTATCATCTCCTAAAAAATCATAAAATCTTTGTCCTTTCCCGTGCCACCCGTTTGCGCCGCCAACATCCGAATTCGCCGTTCCATTTGTAGTCGAGTGGAACTGTGCTGCCGCAGTCGACACTTCCGGAACTGCGGGTTGATTTGTTGACGCGACAGCGAAGACAGCGGCGCTGCTGGAAGATCGTGTGCGATTCGAACGCTTTGGTGGGGCGAGACCGCCGTGATTGTTGGAATGCAGGCCTTGACGTTTTGACGAAGAACCCGTTGAACCTCGCGGCATTGGAAGCCGGTGTAATTGCAGTCCTAGCCAGCTTGCCCGACGAGAAGCGCGGAGGAATGCAGTCTGACTGTCGATGTCTATGACTATAGTATGTACCTAGGTACTTAGTCCGTATGGCAGGCGGAAAAAAGGATGATGCCGAGTCGGTAGCGAGGTTGTGAGGGGCGTGGAGGTGGAGTGTGTGCTTTCGAGAAAAAACGGTACCGCACAAAATGGGGGGAGTCGGGGTTAAGTGACCGATTGAGGAAGTCGAGGAGGAAAAAGAAAGGAAAAGGCAGTCTCGGTTCGTTTACGTGCGGGCTGACTGACTGGGTTTTACCTGGCACTTAGTGCAGTAGTTGCAGAGAAACGAGATATATGTGGCTTTGGGCACAGAGTCTGACTAAAGGCAAAAGCGCGGCGCAGCGTAGGGTGCACGAAGCGTATGTAAGGCGGCGGCGGTCGAATATCTTTAGCGACGAGCGCAACGGGGGGTTTTAGGGCTTTAGGGCGGACATCGGCGGCATTTCATACCGAGAGAATAGACGCTGTGGAGCATTAAGAGCCAGTGATGCAAAAGGCCTCCTCGGAGATTCAGAACACTCAAATCTTCATGGATCGCACGGTAGATAGATTGTTATGGTCCTCGACACTCTTCAACCACACATGCACAATCGTCGATCACAACAAACACACCACGATTCACCACTCGACCGAGGACTGCCAATTGAGCTATCCGTCGGTCGGATATTACTGTAAGAGTCCAAATTCCCGTAGTCCTCACACATGCCGACTTATCTTCACTCAATTCGCCGAAGGAAATAGGTATCCAAGACCACCGAGTTCATGCCATATTTCTCCTCTCCCAGGAAAGACCTGTTTGGGCTGCATTAGCTGGTGCAACACGGTTCCTATTTCCAGATTATTACCATTCCGCACTGCATCCGCGTTACCACTTCTGCATTTCTGCAACTCTGTACTTAATGTAATGGTTGGATTACCCCTCCACCATACCCCTCCACCATACCCCTCCACCATACCCCTCCACTGTACCCCGCTTTCGTACTTACGTACATTCAAAGCTTGTCTGTCGATTAGGTATCTTATCCGGAGACCAAATATCCGGAGACGAACTGTATACCCCGAAACAACTTGTGCCACGTCATACTTCAATTTCTCTTTTCCGTTATCTGGTGGGTGAGAACTTAGAAGGACGCTCTTATGTGCGGTAAAACGCCACATACCAGTACAAGTACACCAGGATCTGCACTGCAGGGGAATTTCACACTTGCATATCGTCAACGGTTTATTGACATAGCTCGTTGCCCAGCCTTCAGGAAATGACCTTGCCGACATCCGTCGGATGTGTGGGTCGAATACCGACCTTTATCTGAATAGAAGTTCAAATTTTCCTAGTCCATGAAAAGAAAGATCCCCGTTATTGTCAATCGAGTTGATCGAAGAAGACCTCAAGATACAGGGAAATAGCCAGATCACTATCGCCTTAAATTGCGTCGGGTTGGGGCCATGAAGCCATTCGTAACTAAAATCAGATGATTATATGCATCTACCGAGCGTGAGAGACTCTTTGGTGGTACGAGTATATCTGGGTTGGTCCTATCTCTCAAGATTTCTTTAGCGGTTTTTCAATCCATGCCTCGAAGTACATGTGCCTGACATGATGTGACATCAATCACTAGCTGAGAATAAAGGTGCGCAACTGTAAAAAACGCGAAAACCGAGTAAGCATTATCCTTCGAGAAAGTTGAACTGGGAGATATACAAACACAGACACAACTTCGGTACCAAGTACCTGTCAAATTTCTTTTGCTGCCATGATAGACCCCGCACTGATCACACGACTCCGCTGCATGGTGTCTGCGGGGAAGGATTATCTCGACGAGATATATATATGGCGTTCGATGCTATGGTGGTACTGACATCTGTCAGGGAAACTCTATCCAGAGATGAAGAACGGTCCCGAGTAGTTACTGCTTCCAGAAGTCGGAGTATAAGCCGGATGATCGAGAGCAGACTCTGTTTGAGGTTGTCCTCACCTTAGGATGAGAGAACCAAAGCTTTCGCATGTGCTCGGTGGCTCGTTGATAAGCTCAAAGTTCAAAGGGTAAGCCGATCGATGTTTCCATTGGAAGAGATACGGGAAATGCTATTTGTGGCCTTAAGGTTGTTCAAGCTCCCCAAAACGAGGAGTCTGCATATAAGTACTCCTTGTGCTGGAAATGGAGTGCATGCTAGATCTCGATTGTCTTGTTGTAAAACGATTAGCGAGTGACCATTTGTGCAAAACACTCAGTACTTGAGATCCTCCAACCCACTTAATACATCTTTCTCCGATGTAGTAATTTGGAAACCTAAACCTGATCACATGACTAGGGTGCTTATGTAATCTGATGTCAACCTCCACGCGACAATTTTGTCGCGTTGGATATGAAAAATTTCATATCATATTACTAAAAGCCCCGAATACCCGCCATGGACCCTGTCAAGACTGGGGTATGATACAACCACTTACAGACTGCTCAGCCTTACATGCTGACTTTCATATGGCAAATCTGACTTTCATGTTTGTGAAAGGCCACGCGTTCTGGCGCCACGTAGCTTGGTGATTCACACCAATTCATAAACCAGTCTCCGCGAAACTCTGCAACAGTATTTCTTCAATTTTCGGGTTTTTGTTGATGGAGAGGGAGACGTACGGTCGGGTACTTGGCGCTCACCGGAAGCCGATAGCTCCGGGCCGAAACGTGTACAAAGATGGTTTCTTTTCATGCGGTGGTACACACCCGAATACGAACTTAGAAAGGATGTATTGACTAATCGGCGTTGTTTCGGAGTGGCTGTGTACGTGGACGGAGCTGTAAACAGCCCAACCAAGACGTAAGTCTATTGTCGTCATCGAGCCAAAGTGGGACCGCGCCAGGGCGACGACACCACCGACCGACCAAGTCTATTCAGTCTCTCTCGGAAGTCCCCTACCATTCCTTTCCCCGCTATCTCCTCGCCGTCACTCAACTGCGGCTACGCCATAAATCGTCCGCTACCGTTTCAGCATCCGTTTATTAACCAGCATCGATGAGTTGGAAAGGCTTTTCGCGGGGTGTCGTGCGGGTATGTGTTCCCAGATCGAAAACCGTTTGCCATGAATAGGGCAAGTATGGTTAACCACCATGATCTGTACAGGCACCCCAGTCGATAAAGCACAAGTTCAATATGGTATGCGCCGACGTCAAACGTCTTCATCCAACGACCCAACTAAAGCTCGGATTTAGGGAGAAAACACGAAAGATCCGGTATACCTGGACGCCGAGCGACGGTTCCAAGAGTTAGAATCAGTAAGTTGAGATCCTGGCGCTTCTACGGAATGACACTCTGATGTTTGAATTTGCAGGAAACAAAAAAGTTGCATGACGAGTCAAAGAGGTAGGCGTTCGATGCTCCCCGCTTTGTGGCGTGGCGGGGTACGCATACTGACTGGTGTCTCAGGTACTTTGAAGCCATCAATGGTAGCACACTTCCCGTTGAGCCTCAATGCACAAACTGATTACAATGTCACGCAGGAATGTTGGACCATCAGTTCGAGTTTTCGAAAGCCATTGCCGAGATCTACAAACCCATATCCGGACGAGTGTCGGATCCTGACTCCTTCAAAGACGAAGGCAATCCGGAGGGAATCCGAGCATGTGAAGAATACGAAGCCATCGTTGTCGACCTAAAGGCCACTCTTGCGCCGGAGCTTGAAATGATCGAGACTCGTATTATCCGTCCAGCGGACGAATTGATGGAGGTTGTCAAAGCGATCCGCAAGACTGCAGCAAAACGCCAGCACAAACAACTCGATTACGACCGACATCGGGCAACATTAAAGAAGCTTACCGACAAGAAGGAAAAGACCTTGAAAGACGAAAAGGCCATTTACAAAGCCGAAGCCGACGTTGAGCTGGCAACCCAGGAATTCAACTATTATAATGATTTACTCAAAACTGAGCTTCCGAAACTCTTCCAGCTGGAGCGCGAGTTTATTAAACCGCTGTTCCTGAGCTTCTACTATATGCAGCTTAACATCTTTTACACTCTCCACGAAAAGATGCAGGCGATAAATATTGGCTATTTCGATCTTGTCAGCGACGTTGAAGCCGCCTTCGAGAAGAAACGAGGCAGCGTTCAGGAACAGACCGAGGCCTTAGCAATCACTAAGTTCCGGACGCAGGGTGCTAAAATGAGGCTGAACGCCGCTAAATTCAACAAGTCCGGGAAAGAGGGGGAAGCTGCCGCAGGAGGCCGCCGTCCGGTATCAATGGACATAGCACGACCAGATAGAACCACCGACACCCCACCTCCACCCTACAGCGCGTCCACGAAACCTACTGGCCTCTTGGACAGTAAAAGCTCATTACCTGCCTCCAGCGTTGGTGTCGGAAGAAGTAATTCCACGGGAGGAAATTGGGGCGCCGCAGCCGCCGCAAAGAAAAAACCGGCTCCTCCTCCACCTAAACCGAAGCCCAAGAACCTCAGTGTTGAAACGGAGAAAGCCACGGCGTTGTACGACTTTGAGGCACAAGCGGAGGGAGATTTGAGCTTTTCGGTGGGAGATGTAATCGAGATTGTCGAGCGGACAAGCAACGCAAATGAATGGTGGAGTGGATTACTTCACGGGAAGAGGGGACAGTTTCCCGGGAATTATGTTAAACTGAATTGATAACATGCTCTATTTCCTTTATACTGCGTCTTAGAATGGGCGGTTTCCTTTATATCAGCATGCGAAGACGTGCTTGGGTTCGGCAAGAGGTGTTTATTCGTTGTTTTGTTTTTTTGTTGCCTTTGTGTTTGCATGTTCATTTTGGATCGTTTTGGCTCGGTTGGGTCACCTATGATGTGTTCCATTTCAATTCTCGGACTTGTTTGGTACATTGCCTCTGGGCGAAGGTCGCCCTGTTGCATGTAAGTATTTTACTATGATGGGTAGTGGTAGATGGTTTTACTTCCAATATATTGTAAAGCATGTACGCCTTTCCGGTCCTCGAGGTGGATGTGATATTATTTCGGGCTTGATGAGTTCAGTTGGACATCTGTCCAGCATCTCCAATTCTGTAGGCATGATAATTCGCTCGATCACAGTGGAGAGGAGACTCAAACGCCAATCAATATGCAGAGCTGAACATAATTGATCTCTTCTCGAATCCAGACATCCAGAAGGATTATCCTTAGCGAGACAATTTTTCAACCCTATTTCGAGAGCAAAAAAGTACTCTGCAATTTGAGTTCCATCAGATGATGGTGATAGGTGGTGATCGAAATGCGGGGCCTTATCTTGGCAACCTTATCCCATTGGTAGCCTTGTCCTTCACAATTCACCCCCAAACCATACCTTCAACCACCATCTCTCCTGTTACGGCTTCTCCACCACACGAAATCCATGGCCACTCCACAACCGGCAGGCGGCCCTTCCCCTCAAGTGTTGCAATGGCTTCACCGTGTTATTGCACCTGTAACAGTCCAGTCTCCAACTCCCGAGAGCTAAGCTTACCTCTGTGCAGGAGTACCAAGATCCACAAAGAACATATAGCGATGTCGCAACAACTCTAGGAGCTCTTCCCACCTTGTCACCACGGACTAGCGTCTACAGTATGTGGTAGCATCACTACTACGCGCGCATACCATCTGACAGCACTCCATAGCCCACGAGAATGGTAAATCCGAGCTTCTCGTTCATTTGTTTGGTACGCTGCCGGTAATATTTCGAGGAGCTCCGTACAACATTCCAATCTCGATATACGTACCACACCAGTATCCCAGACAGCCTCCTATTGCTTTCGTCACTCCGGCAAAAGATATGATGATACGTCCTGGGAACCACGTCGATCTGGCCGGAAAGTGCTATCACCCATACCTGGCTAACTGGGTCAACTACGCTGATGTGGGCTTTACCGGCACGAGCTATGGACAGGCTTGAGCTGACTGCGGTAGAGATCAAACATTGTGGATCTATGCGATGTGCTTCGAGGTGTATTTGGACGTGAGCCGCCGGTCATGGCCAAGCAATTTGTGCCGACGCCACCACCAAATGAGCCAGTGGCTCCACCCCCGAGACCTCCGCTGCCGCCAGAATTGACGCCCCGAAGTCCTTCACCGGCCGTTACTTCACCTCCTCAAGCCCCTCCTCCTCTACCGCCGCTGCCGAGGGAATTTGCAGAGCGTCAAAATGGTCCAATTAGTGATCCACGGCGACATTCAATGGCGCCTCCACTTCCCGCATACCCTAACCACCAGCATCACCCTCAGCCACAGCAATACCATGTGAGACAACAGCCTACCCCGCCTCCGCGACCATCGGGGGATGGAAATATTCCCCCACAATATGGGCCAGGACCAGCTTCACCAATGCAGTACCGTGTACCTCCCCCAGGGTCACCGGGGACTCATCCTGTTCCCGTATATCCTGGTGCGGCGTTTCCCCAGCAGCAGCAACAAAATTACCACCAAACGGGCCCACCACCGCTACCGCAAAAAGCCCAATCTCCCGCCCCTCCACACCAGCAACATCCCCAAACTCCACGCCCTCTCTCATACCAAGAATACCCCCCACCACAGCCGCAGCCGCAACTGCAACCGCAACCGCAGCAACAACAACAGCAGCAGCAGCCACCACAGCAGCAGCTACCCCAACAGCAGCCCTATCAACAACCGGCAGCCCCTGCACCCCTGCCAAAGCCTCCCATGGATCTCCTCGATTCACCAGCACCTCCACTTGCCATATCTCCATCGGCTTCTGACACCCCCGCCCCCCCTCCCCCACCCAACCCAGAAAAGGACTATCTAATCTCTTGCATTGCCTCAAATCTACACACTCTCGCCGCCACAACACACTCTCAAACCGCATCCGCCCTTACCGGTGCTGCCGCACAACATAGTGCCCTGTGCGCCGCTTTCGCTAACTTAGAACGCGAAGCCCACGAGCTCCGCCATATCGCGGCTGTATGCGACAGCGACTCTGAGATACTGCGCGAGCGCATTGCGATGGCAGAAGGGGTGATACAGGAGTGTAGAACCCGCGAATTACCCGATGTGGATTCTATGGTTGTTGCGGGCAGTGTGGTTGAGACGCAGTTGTACGATTTGGTGGCGGAGGATCAGGCCATTGAGGATACGATTTATGTGCTGGGGAAGGCGCTGGATAAGGAGAGGATCCCGTTGGATGTATTTTTGAAGGTAGGTGATGGCTTAGTGTGCCCAGTTAGTTGATCGAAAGAATGGGAGAGGCTGATTGGTATTTAGCATGCGAGGACACTGGCGAGAGAACAGTTTTTGAAGAGAGCATTGGTTAGGAAGATTTCGGAGGAGTTGGGGATTGAGTAGGATACGTGGGAGAAGTTATAATAGCGCCAAGCATGAATCGTGAGACGATGGAAAAGACAATCGATTATCTCGAGAAATATCATTGCGAGTGATGGAACGTGAATAGAGTTTCAGCATCAATTCTCTGTGAAGGTTGTCGAGGAGAGTGTTTTTAGATCTGTCTCTATACACTACGAGTACGGGCTATCAGGTGGAAGTCCTCGTCCATGGCATCATGAACTATCACGCCGACGCTTCCCACTACGAGTTCAGAATTGTAATTGATATTTTTCCTAACAGCAATGCTACAAATCTGATCCTCCCACCACTACCACCAGACCCGACACTCCTCCCCCGCAAATGACCATATTACTTTCTCCCAGCATAATCCTCGTTACCGTCATTGGTACCGGTCCGGCACGGATCGGCAGTGATGTGCGATGACGTAGAGGAACTTGTGACAATTGTGCAATGATGTATAAAGTAGAGTACCATACCCGGGGGCGAATCTACTGTATATTCGCCCCGGGTATGGTAGTTGGATCTACAGTCGGTCACACTGCATATAGCCTCTTTTCCTGGGAGCCCAGAGTTTCTAGTAACTAGTACAACCCGATTGTCTGGCCGAGAGATTCCTTGCAGATCCCGAAACGTAGATGTTACCTCCGTAGATGCCCGCTCCCGATCGGTTGTTGTTGTGCGTCGATGTCATGTCAGCCTTTCGGTTGGTACACGAATTTATGGTGTAGGCCGAGTACATGGGTCTGCGAGAAAGTGCAGAGGTCAATATTGCAGATTGGTGGAACTGGGGACGGAGATATCTTGGGTGACGTGAGTATGTAGAAGCTGTCATCTTTAGCGAATATGTACAACAATAATCATCCAGAAGTCGAAGGAATCAATCTAATCTCAAACATGGTTTTAGATCACGGATCTGTTACGAGGAAACTTTCGAGTTTGAAGAAACCGTTGTTGGATAGCGTGAGGGGCACCGGTGTTTCTTCGGTTTCTTCTGCAGGATATTTCGATGGACTTGGAAATACGAACTCTGACAGCTGTGTATCGTAACTAGGTCTGTGACTGTAAGCTGATACCAAGATTGTGGTTTCTTTTGCTGGGGGGTAGAATGTATATATGGCAATATATTATCGGATCAATATCCATGGTCGTATTTTTATATGGCATCGGATCTTTAGTCGGAAAAGATTGGCGAATGGACATACTGGGAGGAATTCCTTGGGTATACCAATATTGCAGGCACATTGTAGGCTGTCTGTCGTAATGGTGAACGAGGGAAAGTAGTTACTCCCTCAAATGCTTCGAAGGAGGTACAAATGCTGGGCACATATAGGAGTTTTGAAGAGAGAGAACCATGAACAGATGACTCGCCCAAGCCGTTGGTACAACTCCCTAACCGCAGAATCTGAAGCAGAAAGACATGAGTAACTGTTACGTGCAGATTGTAAGTCAGGAAGTACCTATCCGAAAGTCCCAAATCGGCGTCAGTTGGAACAGTTGTTGCACGATGCCCTAGTTATGTTCCCCGAATCCTACCCATGGCGGTGAGAGGCGACTCAGGCGAGCTCAGATCCATGGGGGACACTTACCGTATCGTCTAGGCCTTCTTTTCGGTTACTAAAAGACATACAATGGGAAGCCAAGGCTCATAATCAGCTCCACTCGGGTAACTTAGAAATTTGAGGTATGTATATCCCACCGGTATCTACTTCCGCCTCTCTTCCCATCGGCTATCAGTATCAGCTGCAGTCGGCATTCCTTCACTTGCGGCATGATCAAGCCAAGCACGAGTACAGCATCCTTTATTTGTTGTATCCGGGTTTGTGTATTACCGCCGACTAAGTGACAGCTTCCAGACCGCCTTGTCGCTTCGAGTGACGAGATATGATGAACATACGACCCATCCCTGGCAGCATGGATATGTTCCCAATCCTGCATATAGCGGGGTCTAGAGAACAACCTGCATGTGCACTTCTGAAGTATCTCTCAGCTGCAAATATCAGGAGGAGATACATGCCACCTGCTGGCTCATGCAGTTCACTCTCCAAACCCCGTTATCGAGCTCGAGTAGATTGTTCCTGCATACAAGTGCAGGAACCGTACCGGGTGTCACCCGAGAGATCTCATAAGGGTTTGGTAAAGGACTCATTCTGATTTGTCGAGTTATACAATGGGCGGAATCTCCGGAAGTGGAACCGATCAGAACTGATGTCAAACCCAGACACGTTCACCCGCGCTAACCCGTTCACATAACCCGCTCAATTGATTGACTTTCCTGGAGGGCCCGGAGGATGTCTATTTTCGCATCAAGGGCGCAAAGCAGCTGAGAAAGTGCATTGTGATCAGATTGGATTCCATTGTGTTCGCCTCTTGTATACCATTTGCAGACTAGATCGACATGAATGAAGATACGGTTTGAACCCATAAACCCATATGGTGTATCTTCTCCACGGGACTCCTTTGAACGTTCATCCAATTTCCATAAGTTCATACTCCCCGTATCTCCTCACAGGTGAAGTCAGATTAAGCAAGGGACCACGGGATTATTGAGCTTGTGGCTTCGGGATACAACGTGAGAAAAACATGCGTTACGCTAGAGTAAACACGGGAGTATCCATATGATTGTACCCAGCTGAACGGTCTCAGCGGTGAGATTCCTGTCCAAAAACCAACCCGAGAGTACCCACATACCGCATAAATATCGTCGGCATTGACTTCAAGTTCGGGCAGTAGGTACTGTGAATTCGCTAAGTGGTGAGACAATCGGAATCACCGTCGAATATGAGTTAGCAAGTCGAGATAACGGTCTAGCTAGATGTGGGGACGGGAGAAGGTATCGTATTCAGGAACGGAGATTGAGAATTGATGCCATTGCATTGCATCATATCAGTTGTTCCCATCGACGACATCTCGGGCATCAACCCAAGAAATCCGTCAAATGCAGGAACATGAATATCCAACCCAATATAGCTGCCTTACCGAACGATTGTTGACATTCCCGCCGTGGCGAGATTCTACCGATTAATTGGATACATCCTGCTTCATGCCGCTCGGCTCGGAGAAGATCAACCATGCCACTGTTTGTTGTACTGCTGGTGAGGTGAGAGTCAAAGATCAACCTCAGACAAAGGCAGCCAAGAGTTTGTCCCGTTGGTCGCGATCGTTGTTGGCAGTCCAAGGTAGTCGGTTCTCCGAAGTACTAGGCGGTCGGGTATTCCACTTTCGATTCGAGAAGTCCCACGCGGTTGGCTGCGGCCGGACGGCGAGATGGATCGTCGTCAAAATTCCCTTTTTGAACAGTGTTCGGACCGGATTAACCCCTATTCCGGAGGATTTATTTTCAAAGCCGGTTGATTTTCCTGATTTTCCCAGGGAGTCCACAAGGCAAGATTCTGTGAGGCCAGGACATAGACAAAAAGCCAACTGATCAATTGAGAGAAAAAAAACATTGCTAGGAGTTTGCGGTTTGATGTGGCGCCGATTAGTTATATGAAAAGCAAAGCCACTGGGGAGCGCTGACCAGGCCACCGATTTGGTAAACAACTCCGCCCTGCCCGCTAAACACCGCTCTATCTAAGACAACCAACACGCCGATGCACGGCAACTGTGTAAAACACTCCACCTCAACAACACTTGATTCACAAAGCGTCACTCCAACGGTGGAATTCCCAACTCAGTCGTAGCATTCTTAAGCTAAGTAGCTGTCACTTTGGGCCTGCCTTTGCATGCAGAATTAACCTAATTTGGCTGCGCTTATTTACTTATTTATTTCTGGGCGAGTAAGCGTCTGAATGCAATGCACGCCGCCCATAGTGTGGGAGATGTGCAAGATCTTTACTTCATCCAAGTGCACACCCCCCCGGGCTAGGCTGGCCTTTGGGATCGATAGCTGTCGCCCTTCCCCGTTCGACTGCCTTCACATAACTCAGACATCCCTTGGCCACCTATCAATAACAAGCGCGACAGAAGCATGGCAATCTCCATGCGAAGCGGCTTAGGATTTTGCGCCAGCCAATCCCGAATGCAGGTAGGTGCAATGTTCTAATCTGGGGCGGCTTGAGCTGTCGGTACAGCACAACAATTTTTTACAAACATGTATAAAGCCCAACCCAACTGAATAAAACCCGCCGAGGAAGACAGCTTCCCCTCCGGCCACCTCTCGTTTACGTTGCCGTTCACTCGTTCAGCGATCGACCGGGCACTCTTCTCCGTTTAATATCTAATAACATCCAATTAGCAACAATGTCGATACCATTTGCTGAGCGGGACGAATCCGCCCTCAACGATGGCTACTTCCGTGAAAGGAAGGCAATTGAATTGGCAACCGCAGAACATAAGGCAAAATCGCACGGCCGGTCTTATACCCCAGGTACTATAAGCGATATATCAACCGTCCCTTCCACGCCTTTGGATTCGCTATTCGGGACCAGAGCGGGCACGCCTAGGGATTCTTGTTCAACAACATCAAGTCGGACCGACCTCTCAGAGCACTCGGAGCATGAGCTACCCAAAAACATAACAATCCCAGAGGAAGACAGAGAAAAGATTGAGGTAATTGCACGGAATGTCATAGATTCAGTTGCCAGTTATTAACCATCATTCAGATTGTCCTAAAATATGGCGAGAAACATCGTGCACCGACAATTGACGAGTCAGAGGGCGATGAGCTTCCAGCGAAGCCTGCCCCGGCAGTTACGATTACAACTAAGAAGCCTGCTAGTATATTCGACCGCGATGTTGATGCCATTACTCCGGTGGTTATACCTTCAGCAGAGAGCGAGACGCCAGAACGGGATCTAATTGTATGTTGTATTGATATATCTTTCTATAGGGCTTCTCTTTGCTGACAGTCCATAGCTTCCTGCCCCAATTGCTGCTCCAATTGGGCAGCAAAAGCCAGCTGAGGTTGAGGATGAGGAAGAGCGGGCCGAAGCACAGGTCCCACAGCTTGACGAGAAGAAAGCACCCGAAGAACAGACAGCTACTGGTCCATCTGACGGTGCGGATGCCGAACTTGGGTTCTTCGGGAGACAAATGAACATCATCAGACAAAAGTACAACCCTACCGAGGACCCCCCGCTTGTACTTCCTTCCGGACCCACAGACGAGGAGAAGTACGGCTACCTCAACACTAGAAGGCTACCATTGTATGTCTTTGGTGTGTTGTCTTTCCTCAGTTTGTCCGGTGGTATGTGGCTCTTCGCTATATCCGCACCCCCCTTCTACTGGTTCGGAGGGTTTGTTGGTCTCCTTCAGATCTATTTGATCATTTCATACATTGTCGGTATCTGCGGGAAAGACTATGACTTTGAGAGTCACAAGAAGGTAGTGGAAGAACATGCCGTGACGCCTGGCAGTGCTCCGACCGTCGATATCTATCTACCATGCTGCAAAGAGCCCATGGAGATATTGGAAAACACCTACAAACACATTCAGGCACTACAGTACCCCGAAGGAAAGCTTAAAGTTTATGTCCTGGACGATGGTGGAATGGATTCGGTCAAGCAACTTGCGGAATCATATGGTTTTAACTATATCACTCGTGACGACAAACCTCGCCTGAAGAAAGCCGGTAACCTTCGATGGGCCTTCGCACGCACGGACGGTGACTTCTTTGTCATCTACGACGCCGACTTCTGTCCTCGAACTGATTTCCTCCTGGAACTTATCCCAGTGATGAAGAGCGATCCTAAACTTGCCATTGTCCAGACTCCTCAATTCTTCCGCACTGTCGATGGCCAAACCTGGGTTGAACAAGGAGCTGGGTCAGTTCAAGAACTCTTCTACCGTATCGTGCAAATTAATCGTGACCGTTGGGGTGCTTCCATCTGTGTTGGCAGTAATGCAGTCTACCGACGTGAGGCCTTGGTTGAGACAGGAGGAACGGCCGAGATTGGATTTTCAGAGGATGTGCATACCGGATTTTACGCCGTCAACCGTGGATGGAAGCTGAAATACGTACCATTGTGTCTCGCCTGTGGTATCTGTCCCGACACCCCTAGAGCATTTTTCTCTCAGCAGATGAGATGGTGCATGGGTTCAACTACGCTTCTTACCAACCCTGACTTTTGGGCTTCCGACCTCAGTATCATCCAGAAGATCTGTTACCTCTCCGGCATGATGTACGTCTCTCTCATATATCATTGACTCTATTGAACTACTGTACTGACATAAAGACAGGTACTATTCTGCGATGGCCCTCGGTATCTTTATCAACCCATTGCCTGGTGTGTTGCTTATGTGGGTTCGACCGGAGTTCCTCAAATACTACAACTTGGCTTTTGCAGTACCTTCGCTGTTGTACTCTCTGGTCGCTATCCGGCTGTGGGCAAAGGCCAGGTACTCGATCCACGTTCAATACATCATGGCAATTCAGCAATACGCATACCTTACCGCCATTAAGGACCGTTTGTTCGGCACTGCCCTTGCTTGGGTACCATCAGGGGATACAAAGGCACACAAGAACAACAAGTACCGGAATATGCGTATCCTCTGTTGGTGCTGGACTATCACTTACGAGGCAGCCCTAATTTCTGGTACAACGTATTGCCTTCTCACTGGATGGCCTTGGTACCACTTTGTGCCCATCCTCTGCCTTAATGCCTTTAATCTGTTTATTACTCACCGTTTCTTGTTTTGCCCTTGACGATTTCCAGGATTTTTATGCGGCTATTGATTGTAATGTAATGTGTGTGATGAAGTGTGTGTGACGGATTTCTTTGTCTGGGTTCATTAACGAGTGCGATCATGGGACGACTTCAAGAACATAGAGGGGGGGCTGGTTACGATTTCCCTTTTCGGTATATACACGCATGTGGATGAGGATGAAGGGTAGTTTTTCTTTTTATTTTTCGTTTTTCAATCTGGGCGTATATGGGTTTTCATGATTTTGGTTGTTCGTTGTCTTTCAGTTTTTTTCTGTTAGCGTGTATGTCTGAGCGGAGGGAGGCGGTCCTGTTAGCCCTTTCTCAGTCTCAAGGGTGACAGCGGAGTTAAAAGTTGGCCAGTTACTAAGTTAATACCGAGACGAACAATGTTAATACGGCATTCTATGCAATGTACACCACGTCCTCTCTCGCTATGCAATACATCGGAACTTCTTGTTGAACTAATAAAAACGTAGGTTATCTCGATCCTATAGCTTCAATTAAGTCTTGGTTTCTTCAGGTAGGGCTGAGGAGACGAGTGGACAATGATTCATGCTGGCGGCTTGGACGCAGGTGTTGGCGGGGGATGAGTGGATGTTTGGATTTCTGCACCACCCCTAACCCCCCTGCATCCGCTAACCTTATCCTGACCTCCACTCTCATGCTACGGAATGCAGAATTTTGTAACGAACGTCTAGATCTTGTTTTTTTTTGGCGCAGTCCTCAATTTAAGAAGCGAAGGTGATCCACAGTAATTAGCCACACACGTGCTTGAGTGGCTGTTAACAAGTGCGCTTAAATAACTAGGTGCTTCTTCTGAGACTTCGGGAATCATGATTCTGAACTCATGTCTCCAATTGCAAGACCAGGTGTGCGTATATAAGCTTCCTTCCGGAATATCTGCGTGTCGCGAAATAAGACTTGTTCTTGCCATGCCATGCCCGTTAGGAATTGAGTTTTTTCTCTCACCCGGAGAGCTTTATTTAGAGTGAGTAGGAGATCGGAAGCCATCATCATAACAAATCTCAGAAAAAAGTCTTGGGATGCATACCGTAGAATTTCAGTTAACTTGGTAGCGCCTTGCACAGACCAATTATTCCCTTTTCTGGGCATGCCAGTGCTGGAATCCGTTTGGTGAAATTCTCAGGGGAACGATGATCACACTTGAATTGTCCTAGAATGCACCTGAGCAGGTTTGGTTGCCAAGCGCGCTACCGAGTTAACTGAAATTCTACGGTAAACTGGTACTTCTTGGCACTCTTGGCGGCATTGAACACGGCACGGCGAAGATCAGGCACAAACACACTGGGGCAGAGTCAAATATGTCTGATAGATAGGACACCTTTTTTTCCCTTTTTTCTTTGTGGGTGTGGTCGGGCCGACCTAGGGTGGCAGGCTGCAGAATTGTCTCGGAGCGTCTCGATGCGGAAATGCTTTATTTAGGCCGTTCGAGAAAGAAAAAAATAAATAAAAGGGAACGGATCCGGATCGGTATTTCAATTCCCAAGGTATACGGGTCGGTTCATAAGAGTGAGGGGAGGAATTCGGAATTCGGGTTTAACAGGAACAATAACATGATACTTTAACGCTTAAGTCAGGGGAAAAGAAAAAATGGAAGGGGGGAATTGCGCAACGCGCGTTTTCGTGCGATAAAAAAAACCCCCATTGATTATGTTCTCTGTGCACTTGGGGTGCACTTGGGGGGAATCCCCACCAATGGGTTAAAGCGTTGAAGGTACGGCGACGACAATTTTCAGTTTTGTAACACCAACGAATGCTTCCAACTACATTGCTGCTGCGAAAGTTTGGATTGCAACAAGCAGCAAGCTGGGGCAGCAGCAGTCCAACAACCGGTACCATCAGGATCGCATCCCCCGCTCCAATGATAGTGGACATGGAACTGGTATTGAAGGTAAGGGTGGAAACGATTTGATCGCTGGATATCTATCTTTTCTCTCTCCTTTCAATAAAAGGAGCTCACATGTTCGTATAGGGCACAGTTCCGCTATGTTACGCCTCGGTGTCAATACCACAACGACGACGACGGTGGAAGCGGCCGCGATGGGGTCTGGCGAGAAGCTTGCTCATAGCTCTCTGTCTCTTGTTCTACCACATCACTGCTTCCAGCGCAGCGAAAACGACATTCCGTAATTGCACCTACGACGGTGCACTTGATAGCTCCCCGACAGCTCTCACGTTCAACGACATAACGGGCACCATCGGCAGCGTCTCATGGGGTGTATCAATCGACAACTCCATCCTGACCATCGACGACTACATCGCAGCATTAGGCGGGGATCACTCACCCGCTATCATCAACATCTACTTCGACACAATGCATCTGGGCGGGGCAAATGAACCGCTGAACTGCCAGGTCGCTGCGGCAAAGGCGGCCGGTGCGATCTTGATGCTCACTGTGGAACCGTGGGAGGGGCTGCATACCATTAATAGCACGAAAACTGCAGAGTTGGGCCAGCTGTGCCGAGATATCAATGATGCTGGTGTGCCCGTGTTTGTGCGCTTCGCACACGAAATGAATGGGGATTGGGTGGGTAGCTTTTTTTCTCGGCTCCATCTCAAAATACCCCTCCCACCTCCACCTCCGAAGTATGTGCTGACAGCTTCAGTATCCTTGGGGGACGCGTCCAAACGAATTCAAGGATACATACCGGGCTATCGGGGCGGCAATAAAAGCGGTTGCTGGAAATACACTCTTGGTTTGGGCTCCAAACACCGGAGTGGGCTATCCATACAATGGGGCTGGAAGTTATCTCCCCGCCAACACGGAGGACCGGTTCAAGCAGATGGATACCAATGGAGATGGAGTACTCGACAATTTGGACGATCCTTTCACGCCTTACTACCCCGGTGATGACATGGTTGATTGGATTGGTATTAGTGTCTACAGCAAGGTTGGGATTTATTTTTCCTTCTTTTATGGACTCTTCGAACCTAATGATTTAAAGCGTGATAACGGGAAACCAGATAAAAATGCCAATAAACTCAGTGATAGATTGAGCTTAAAGACATTTATCAACAATCCCAACGCAAAATCCAACTTTAACCTCTACGCCAAGTTTGCGCAGGAGAAGAAAAAGCCGTTTATGATCGCCGAGACGGCAGCAGCTTATTACCCAGACTTTGACTCTGGGGATGGGGAAGTCGCGATTAAAAAGGATTGGTGGGAGCAGTTTTGGAGTGATGATACGATGAAGGCGTATCCGTTACTCAAGGTACCACCCTCCCTTCACAGAGCTCCTTGGCCTCTGTGTTTCCTGACAGTTGTAGGCCGTCGTATGGTTCGAGTACTTCAAAACAGCCAACACAGGAGAAGTCCGAGACTACACCATCACCAAGAACTCACAAGTCCGCGATGCCTTCTTGAGCGATGTTAGAAAAACAGATGCAGTAGCATTCCTGGATAGCAGCAAGAGGAAGCTGACGGGTGGTAATGGAGGGTGTGCATGTACCCGTCCTGGCGACGCCAATGGCAATGGTAAGGACGATAAAGACGCCGCCAGTACCACAGGTGTGAATAGGATGGTGGTTGTGTTAGGGCTGGGGATGATGGTGGTAAACTTTTGGGTTGGGCTGGGAATATAGCGGCGGGTGGCGTGTGGGGGTGGTGGTGGCTTGAATCACTTGGCTCGCAGCTTCTCGAAGCTTCATGGAGAGAATTGGGAGTTTTTTTTTTTTTCCTCATATAAGCGGGATTGGGATATTTGTTTCTGGCTTTGCTCTTCACATAGGTTTTATGGGTCTCATTTTAGCCAGCTATTTCCCGGAGGTTCTTTGTGTTTTTTTTTGTTATACATAGGGAAACGTTTGCGTAGATACCACTCTTGTAGTTGTAATTGTAGATAAAAACGTCAATACATCTAAGGGGCCTCACAGGAGTTGAGGTTGAATACTACTACAAACTTATCAGCGTCACAGATTGGTGTAAAAATCGGGCGTGAGTGATCTTACATGACTGACGGCTGATATTTTGCATGCCGATCCCCCACACCCCATGCCTCATGCCACCAGATGAGACTACTGCATAACCGGGCCGGTATACATACGAGAGGACCGCGACCGACTGTAGCCGCTTGATATTCCTGGATCGCGTTCCCGAGGAAAAAGTGGGTAAACCCCCGGGTTATATACTAAGTACCTCCGTAGTATTGTAGCACGCGTAATCCTCCGATGGCGATGTTTTTTATTCGCTGTGGGTTTGTATGGAAGTCAGGGAAACCGGATATACGGGATCTGAGACGGGGAAAAAACTTCTTACGTACGAGGAACCTTGGCGGGTATATGGATGCATAAGGTGTTATAGGTGTGCATATGGATGCATCACAAAGTCTGCAGGATTTCGTAAGTAATTGACGACTTTGAACTCTTGCTCCAGGATCGTTACTGGAGATGTGGGACGGTGGAAAGTGCAATATGCACGACCGCAGCCGCAAGCCACTTTCAAATTCTATGTATGCCAAACAAATCGTCTTGTCGACAACTTGGTTCTCTCGTGGAAAAAATATCAGACATCCCCCCCCCGCCGCCCATCAATACTAATACACTTTCCCTCCGAAAATTTCATTAGCATGCTCGAAAAATAATAATAAATCATTAAACATGCGCTGAAGACAAAAAGTTCAAGATAAGAGAAGAAAATATGATTCCCAACAACAACCCGCTTTTACATAAACTCATCCGCCTTCTTCCTTCCCCTCCTCCTCCTCCCACCGCCTCCAAACATGTTATCACTCATCAACCCCTCCCCCTTCGCATTCATCATCTTCTGCGCAAACAAGTCGTCGCCCAGGGGCATGGTCGGGGACGGCGAGCTAGAGGAAGGAGTAGATGTTGCTGGCAGGGATATTCTCTCCGCTAGACTTTTTGGTGGTATATTAATCCTTTCCGCGAGACTCCTTGGTTTCTGCTGGAAGGGCTGTGTTGCTGTTATGAATGGGCGGTCATGTGATAATGTAGAAGCTTGGGCGTGCTGAGGGAAAAGTTCCTTTGAAGATGATCTAGACGAGAATAGGTCTTGGGAGACCGCTCGTTCTGGGAATAGTTCGCGTTCTGCGACGGGAGCTCGGGTGGGGAATAGTTCTCGAGGAGGAGGCTGTGTTGGTACAGAACGGACGTTGTCCATAGCTGCTGATGATCCTTGGGTTCTTTCGGGGAAGAGTTCCTTTGGTGGTGCGTGCTGGGATAGTGAGCGCTTCGAGGGGAAGAGTTCTACGTCTCTTCGAGGACTCCGGCTTCTTCTTCTACTGGGGAAGAATTCTGGCCGACTTCTTCGAGATGGCGGGGACCGCGAGTATCGTCGGCTGCTACGGCGATCAGGCGATCGTGATCGTGATCGGGAGCGCTGTGGCTTCGGCGCATCGTCGTACATGTCCTCTGCGTAATCATCGTTTCTCCTCCGAGCACCGTCTTCACGCGAGTCGTAATACCTCCTCGAGTAATCTCCGCGCTCCCGCTCTGGTTCTTTAGACCGGCCGTTCCTTGGCTTTGACCGGCGCTCTCTATGCTCACGCTCAAACTTCTCTGCGCGATCCTCTTCGGGATGGAATAGGTAGTACCTACTCCTCTCTCTGGCGCCGGGCTCTTTGCGATCACTTGGCTTCGAGATACGCGCGCTCAGCCGAGAATCCGGGGATTGGGAGAAAGGCTTTGCGGTGCGCAGCTGGAGGAGTGGTATTTCTTCGGGAGAGTCTGCGACGGAAAGCGCGGCGAGCGCAGCGATGGCGAGAGCTGGGGTCTCATAGACTGCATTGAGAGAGGTATCGTCGATCCATTCTAGACGCACCATAGGCGTGGGGAAGTGTTCGGCGACGTAGGCTTTGACTTGAGAGGTGCTTAGCTGTTGATCGTTAGCAGACCTCTAGGCAGAAGAGTTGGAGAAGGTACGTTGTCAACACCGCGGATGTGGATGCGCTCTGGAACTATCACTTCTTCCTCCCCTACGCTTACTACTTGAGGAGTATCGGAGGCATCCATCATCATTGCGTCGTCGCCGCCGTTGGTTTGTGGCGGTGCAGCCGTCGCGGCGGGATTCTCGTCTTCGTAGTCCATGAGGATATCGTCGTCGTCTTGGACTTGAATATCTGGCATTGCCATAGCTTGTGGAGGAGGAGCGCTGAAGTCTGACATCTTGGTGGTGGAGGGTAGTGTTGGTGGATGGAGAGCAGGTGTTGATGGATTATATTCGAATATAGGAGAAAGGAAGGAAGGTGGCGCCTTGTCGCGCGGAGTTCCAGGACAAGGGGAGCGTCGTCGTTGTTGTTGCTACTGCTTGAGAATCAGCAGGATGTGAATGAGAAGAAGAGCTGCGGTCAGATCAAGCCTTCAAAGGAAGCCCGTTAGGTTAGTCGGAACACACCCGCAGAGCCTCACTCAAGGCACCTCACACGTCATCCCCGCTCCCCGCTCCCCACTCCCCGCTTTTTTCTTCAAGCCTAAAACAAAAAATATAACACCATGCCTGCTGGCGACTCCCCGCAGGTGCTAATTGGCCGCTACCTCGCATGCAATGGTTATGAGAAGGTTAATTCAACCAGTTGGTTCTGAAAAGAACAAAGCAGAAGCTCTGAAGCTGACACCTTCATCCGTGAAACAAGACACTCGCCGCATTCCTCGAGGAAACAGGCCTCACCAAAGACGACATTGAAGCTAAAGACCCGACCACAGCACTAACCATTGAAAAAGTTCTCGACGAAAAGCGCCTCTACGATCTCTCCCTCAAGCTCGAGAAAATTGAAGTCACCAATTCAGATCTTGACTTCACCAATCCCTGTCCGTAAATTATTCACAAATCCTCACTCGCCGTAACTAATAACCATCCAGATCCCTCAGAATCGACCAAGATAACTTCCCCCGATGTCACACCCTCAAACATCCTCTTCGTCACCATCAATCCCGCCCTGCACCCCTTCACAGGCCCAGTCCTTATCTCCACCGCCGCCGACCGCTCTCTCCGCATCTACTCTGCACTTCCTCCCTACACCCTCCTCCGCAACTTCACCACCCCATCCGACTCTGCAGTTCTCTCCGTCGCCGTTGTAGAAGATAAATTGCTTCTGACCTCCTCCATGAACGGCCTTCTCACCCTCCTGGACCCAGACACAGGTGACCAAATCGCCTCCATACGCCCCCACGAGAAATACGCAATCCGCGTCCTATACTCCTCACCATATGTCATCTCAGCTGCATACGACAAAACCATCTGTCTCCACAAGATCGTCGATGATGGGACACCTTCGTTCAACGAGGAAATAGGGAAACTATGTCTCCCCACGCCTCCAGAAGCTCTAGCACTGGTGAAGCTACCAGGCAACGGGAAGGAAGCTGTAGTCTTCTCTCGCCGCGACTCAACGATGCTATACTACCACCTCCTTTGCCCGTCCCTCCCCTTCCACTCCGAACGCAACCTCGTCTCAGGTCCTAGCTCTTGGCTCAGCTACCATCCAATGTCGATATCTGTGCATCCGACAGACCCAACGCTGCTGGCTGTGGCCACAAGCTCTGTGCCGCATATGAAATTTATACTCGTGGAAATAGATAGCGAGAACGTGGTCAAGGAGTTGTTCACTGGAGCTCCACAGAGCTTGTATTCTACAGCCGTATTGGGGTGGCGGCCGGATACGAGTGGAGTGTGGTTGAATGCGGATGAAGGGGTGGTGAGAGGGCTGGAAGTCAAGAGTGGGAAGGTTGTGGCGAGGTTAAATGCATCTGAAGGGGGTGAGAAGGTCAGGACTCTTTGGGCGGGGGAGGTGGTGGGGTTGGGAGAGGTGTTAGTTACAGGAGGATTTGATAAGGCATTGCGAGTTTGGACGATTGGTAATTCTCAAACAATAGAAGCAGGTGCATAGATGTGACGCCGAGTCGCCGGCGGCCAGATCACGATAAATGGCAAGTGTGCTACACAACAATGAAACCCCACATTTGGGTGTGTTTTACCCAGAAAGAGTTCTACAGAATTTGTTTTTTCCACCGAAGAGTATTCTACGAGACTTTGTATACGATTAAAATCACTTTATTCGCTCCAATCCCAAATGAAGAACACCAAGTAAAGACATGACTTTATGACTGCCCGGAAATCCATCGTCCAGAGCATGAGATACAGGAAATTTTCACCCCACAGGTAGCCCAAAATCACCATTTTTACAATCTGGCTTTTTCCTTCCTGCGCCATACCGAGATCATGTCAGATCCCTCGCCAACCTTGTGAGTGCGCTTTGGCATCTATACGATTATCAACATGTTAAACCCAAACAGGAGTCGAGGAAAATGCAACATACGTAATGCATTTCTTTTACGAAGTCATCTCTCAGGAGCATATCGTAGTCGGAACTGTTGATTCCATGAGGTGGTCCACCAGATTCAGCTGGACGGAATAGAGGATACTCCAAACAAACGAGCAAACCGGTTCCCGGCTTGATGAGTTCCGCCATTCTCTAAAGGTTCATCAATCAGCACAGAAAACAAACCGTACTTGCTGAGGGTCTTTTACCTTGGCCCAGGCCTTGCGCATAGTGGGGTTCATAGCCACAAGAAACTATGAGACGTTAATAACCCGAACGAAAACAGGCGAACGAAGAGGTGGAATACATACAGCATAGTCGTAAACAAGCTCGAATCCACCGCGGTGCTCGATATCGAGAACCTTGAGCCACTCATCCTCGAAGAAGTCGGCAAGGATGAACTCGCAAGGTGCAGCAGTAGGCGAATTCTGCTGAGCAACCCACTTCTTTGCCTCGCGAACAGCAGAACCAGAGATCTCAACTCCAACAGTTGAATAGCCGTGCTGTGCGAACAGGAAAGCGTCGTACCCACGTCCACAGCCCTAGAGCAGCGGGAATGGTTAGATTTGATGGAACACAAGTACGAGCGGGAACAATGATAGAGGACTTACCGGAACGAGGGCTCGTTTGGTGGTATGATTCTGAAAGATAGGAAGTTTCTCCTTGCTGTTCATCAGATCCACCAACGCAGGGCTGGCGCAGAACTTGTCCCAAGGAAGAAAATCTCCGTCATCCCAGAGAGCTCCCCACTGCTTGCCATGTTGTTCGACAGGACTATAGAGTTGTAAGCATCAATGAAGCATCATCTTGAAGTGGATTGGATACTTACACCTGGAGAAAGTGCTTCCTGAAACGCTCACGAGCTTCACTTGGCTGAAGGATTTCGTCAGCAGTGACGAAGTACTTGGACTTGTCGGTGACGAGGCTGTTATCTTGAGCAGCCATTTCGTTTTGTTGAAGTGGAGTATTGATTGTTGTACTTGAACGAGGAAGAGAATAGGAGTGGGGAGTGGGAAGAAGAAGAGATGGAAGAGACGGGGAGATGGAAGTAAGGGATGAAGAGATGAAAGGAAAGAAAGAAAGGGACGGAAGAAGGGGGAGAAGGGGGCCTTTTAAATTGGGGGGAGGGGGGGGGTGCTGCGAATTTACTAGGTAAGTAGACGCTTTGCTCATTCGGCAAGAAATACACCCCTTCTGGGCGAATGAGTGTCGGCCAAAATTCTGTGAGGGTCGGAAGGGAAGTACATAGGTCACAGCTGACGTATAATAATATGAGAGGGTGTCTAGCATACTAAGTAAAGTACTTGGCTGAGTACATGTATCTCGAGCGCTACAGCTTAGAAGCTACTAAGGATTTGAAGGTGGATCCACCCAAACATGGGGGTCAATGTTCGTGATAGTGTTAATTAAAAGGCTGCTCAGTCATGCCTGAAATACTTATTTGTCCATCAGGGCTTGGGAACTCCGCTTCTTGACTTATATTTGCACTGACATAGGTATTTCTCCCTAAGTTCAGCTTCCATCTCACGCTGATATGTCGATAGGTGTATGGTATTAACGGGTCAGAACACTCCAGAGCTCCCTTTGACTGCTGACCTTTCGTCCACTACAGTATCCGTTGACTTTGCACTTTACCATAACCCTTTAGTCTCGCACGCTGGTGAGCAGGTCCCTCGCCGACTATACCATCATCCGATTAACAGCTGACTCTTGTGATCAATGGAGCATTTACAGCGGCAGCGTGTGCTTTCTAGGACGCAGATATCTAGATTTTGTGACCAGTCAGAGCTCTTAAGTATTTAAGTGCGGAAACCCTTAACCACAGGTATAACTCCACCGCCTTTCGATATAACCACAGCGAATATCACAACATGTGCAGAATCACCATTACCTGCTGTCTTCGGATCTGTAGGTGGACCCGCCACACAACCCGAGTCCTTCAGCTGTCTTCTGAATTACCGCTAACCTGTCGAGTCGCAGGTTACATATTTCCAACCTTTCCCGCAAGTTCAAGGTTTTTTCCACATCTGCCGGACTTCCCAGGACCTCCCCGTCCGACGAGGCGGTACAAGGTTTCCTCGGAGCTTCCCGAAGCTAGAACGAGCAAGTAGGATCGATCACTTCGAAGGCGTTCCCTACAAGCGTACGACTGCGGTTAATCTGGGATGGAAAGACAGAACAGTTTATGTTTGTCCAACAAGATATATTGTCGTTAGTCAAGATAACAGTTGTGATCAAGATTAGCTCCGATATCTACTGGACTTCCTGGTGTTTCGTGACACCAAACAGCTGTATGTCAATATCACTCATTCATTGGATTTTTCCCTGCATACATAAGTACTCTGACTTCATAGGCTCGTGCCACCAATGGAAATGCGCACCACAAGTTGAACATGGGTTTTTGGGTGGCACCACAGAATGCACTTTCAAAGAACATCAGCTTTGATCCAAGCCCCGGAACCGAGCGCAGGGCTAATTCGAGCATATCGCGGCTGGGATTTTGAATCGCAATGCAAGCGCGACCGACCAAGATGTAAACGCCGTGGATGGGTACTTTAATATTGCACTCTGTGTTGTCACTCTAAACCTTGCGCGTAGCCTGCTTTTTGACTGGCTTCATCGTCTTGCAGCGTACCATCGCTGTGTCCTTAACGGAAGTTGTACTACCCGCCGGGATTTTACATGCTTCAGGTCTCTGCTTGTGCAGGACTCCTGGTATGATAGACTAAGGCAGTGATGGCCACAACCACGACCTGGTCGACTTTGTCACAGTTGTTGCCAACCTTCATACCTAGTCCCATGACACGACCTTGTCAAACTCTAATTTTTTATATCGAACCCGGCAGCGAGAAAATCCACCAACTTGAAGGAGAGCCAGCGCTTATATCGAGTACAATATCCATCAATCACAAGCCGTACTAGTCCTCAACAAATCTGACTACACAAATGAGGGCATATTTTCAAAGTATGAACGGATACTATGGTATACTATCTTACAAAGGTATGTACTTGCTTTGTGGTTCTCCACAACCCCAGTCAAATTCCGAGTGATTGAGTTTAACATCTACTGTATATCGGGCGCAACTTTGATAGGACCCCGCTCTCTCTCTCCATGATGAAGGATATTTCCCAAGGGAGGTTTAGTGTCTGATAAGCAGGACCACCTTACTCACAATCCACCAACGCCATTGAGTGCTGAATGAGACTGCCTGAAGCTTCACTGGAAATGGATAGTGTGTGAGGGGAAGAAGAAGAAGAAAAGAAGCAGAGGCTGAGCGTGGGGGAGAGCTGGATAGTGGGACCGAGGCAGAGCGAGAGATGGGACTAGGAAGAGAGAGCGGCTGATAGCGATTTGAACGATTGGAATGCATAGGATGGGGGAAATGGGTAAGTGTCTCTTTGTTCAGGTGATACGACCTGGTCATGACTTTCAGCTATTGTCGGCAACGTCGACCTGTGGTTGATCTATGGTCGGCACCATTACTAACGAAACCTAGTTACCGAATGTGTGTTCCGTGCTGCAGCTGCATGTACTCTACATGCATGTCTCTCGATACACGATGTTCGATTAGAAGGCCAGTTATCCACTTGTCTGCACCTCTCGATACCTGGTCTTCAAGTAACGCCACCGATCAATTATGTTTTGGCAACTCACACAGCAGGAAGGCGTTTTGGCAGTGCATTCTGGGTCTGTGTTACTCAAATCCTGGCACTTTGTTGATGCGGGGCACAGGCCAGGCCTCAAACCTGCAACTCGGGGCGATCGGTCATAGAGGAGTTTACGAAGCGGGGAAATCAAGGCTTTGGGTCGGTGGCTTGCGTCAGCTACAAGATTCAGGGTTGTGAGCCTCAGACGGGATCCGGCAACTTCCAGGGCCCGTTCTTCAAGATTCCTTGAAGGATACTGGTCAGTATTGACAGTTTCGCCAGTGGACCGACCCGGCCTCTATTCATCAAACGCAGGCTAGCACTGGAAATACCTCATACACAGCTACTTACGTGACTTCGCAGGGCTGGAAGTGGGCGATTTTGACAAGCCAATGCAATCTGGTGGAGCGCAAAAGTGCAAGTGCAAAATGCACGAGTCAAGACACACGCCGTCACCACCACCACATGTCTCCGAACAAGCGAGTGGGCAAGACACAGGATCAGAATCCTAGTGCCTGTCGGCGGTGATGAGATGGACATATCAATTGGTGTCCTGATGGATCGGACTCGAACTCTGCAAGCGAGTGCCGGGCTGTGAGTGAAGGTTGACGTGTGAGTTTTAGCCGCTCCGCCTGAAAAAATAAATAAAGTGCAGGGTAACGTACGGTAAACAAGGATAAATACTGCATCTTTTTCGATGCCCATTCCCTCCGATGACTGCTCCCTTCCCCTCCCTTATGAATCGTAAGACGTCTTATGATTGCTTTTTGGCTCTTATCTCATTATCTCACCTCCTTAGCTCCTTACAACTTCATTGGGTGGGTGACATCGACCCTTGGAGTTTTCAAGGGCTTATGGATGTACATGGTTATGATTTGGGGAATACATATGGGATTGAGCGGCACAATATCCTTCCGACACTCTGGTTTAAACCTTCGATTCATTTCGATGCTCTGTGGTTTGTCCCTATTTAGGTGCAAGGTAGATTGATAGACTCTTTACTCACCGCGTATCTACTCTTTGAGAGATAGATGGATATTGTGGTCCTTTTTTGAAGCCTATATATATAGATTTGGTGTTCTGGATATGTCGAAAGCGGAGTAGGGAACTGTCTACCCCGAGTCTTTGTTAGATCTTAAGCGCTTGGTGATGCAAGATGTCCGTTTCCGGATCCCGTAGGAACCATTTTCTCATACCCGCCAAATGTGCTCCAAATACCGGCTGGCCCATTCTGCGGTTAAGCTACAACAGAAGGGTTGTAAGAGTCCTGCATTCCCAAAACAGATATTTTTGGATGAGGACGTTGTTAGAGTACGGCAGCTGTCATGAAAGGTTCATTGATGTAGCAAACATTTAACACGATTGATACACACACAATAAAGATACACAGGGACTCCAACAGTCCAGCAGAAAACCGAACCCGAATCCCATAAATCCGCTGGACGCCGACAACCATAACTACAGAAGAACGGTATAAAATAAGTCTATCCGATATACTCCCTCCTCTTTCTACCCCTGCACTATTCAATCCTCGCTCCATAGGAAGTCCAACACGGACAGAACCCTTGCCGCCGAGCTCAAGGTCGAGCGCTCCCAAAGGTTCCTCATCGTCTCGCCGTTCCTCTTCGAAGCTGAACGAACCACCTTAGCCATATTTGAACGGTCCACCTGCTGTGAATGGAAATTTCCCGCTGCGAGAGACGAATGGCTGGATATTGATAGAGTAGATATAGCGCCTTGAGCAATCCATTGGGAGAAGAGATAACGATCGAAGAAGGACAGATTCTCGTGTTTCTCAGCAGCTCGGGCTTTTAAGATATTTGCAAGCCGGCCATGCGGCCATATCTAAACAAAGTGATAGTCCTCGTGTTTCGTTCCCGGCAGGCAAGTAGTTAACTGAGTGCCGGGCTGTCAAAGCCAGTAACCGTCGAAATTGGCTATTATCAGGTACGTTAGCTTTTGTTGCTTGTTAAACGGAAGTGTCGATATTTGAATGGGCTCAATATCATATCTTTTTGGGTCGCTAGGCTGGTGGAGAGCTACGATTGGTTGAACGGGACGTAACAGGGGTAGCGATGGATGATGGTGACCTTCTCCCTCGGGTTCATCTGTGATAAGGTGGGTCAAGGCTCGAATAAACGCTGTAGTGTAGATTTGGTGTTCTGGACATGTCGACAGAGGAGTAGTTAGAGTTGGAATTGTTCCTCCGAGTCTTTGCTACACCTAAGCGCATGGTGGTTACTATTTGATACTTTGCTGCCAAATGTTCTATTCTTGTTGATGTTAAATTCTCGTGAAACTGCAGACTGGACACTGGAAACTGGGGATGTTATTCAATCGTGAAGTTTCTTTCGTCCTGTGCAACCTCGATCAGTTACCGCACTAGTGGCTTGGCAATATTCTTTCCGAAACGGCAAATCCATCGCAACCACTCAATTCCGAGAACAATATTCCCTACCGACCTCCAACGTCAATCATCGCCATGAATTCCTTCCGGACTGCCAGATTTGCTTTCCGGGCTAGACCCGCCGCCAACTTTCTCGGTCGCAGAACTTACGCTGAGGCCGCCGGTCCCTCCGACAAAATCCGGTTGTCTCTGAGTGTGCCTCATCAGGTTGGACAACTGTGTACCGAGGTTGAATATTGAGTACTGATACAGTGACTCTCGTTTCTAGGCTATCTTCAAGGCAACCGATGTGTACGCTATCGATCGGATGGAGGGAATCAGTTACTGACAAGCGAGGCCATGTAGCATCCAGGTCAACATCCCCGCCGAGTCCGGAGACATGGGTATTCTTGCGAACCACGTTCCTTCCGTTGAGCAGCTGAGACCTGGTGTCATTGAGATCATCGAGGAGAACGCCCAGACCAGCAAGCAGTTCTTCGGTACGCCATCCGCCTGATTATCTCGGAGAGGGATGGGAAGTAGCTTATGTAGTGGGGTATTAGTTTCTGGAGGATTCGCCGTCGTCCAGCCCAACTCTCAGTTGAGCGTTAATGCTGTCGAGGCATTCGCTCTTGACGAGTTCAGCATTGAGGCCGTCCGTGCCCAGTTGGCCGAGTCCCAAAAGGTTGCCAACGGAAATGGAAGCGAGGCAGACATCGCAGAGGCCAAGATTGAAGTCGAGGTTCGGTCTTCTAGATGTGGAGATGGGGGGATATGTTTTGCTGACGGGGGTTTATAGGTCCTCGAGACTCTCCAGGCTGCCCTGAAATAAGCAGTTTTTGTTGATGTAGCATTAGCGATAGAAGGGACAGGGTGTAAACAAAATTTGAGATTTATAATCTGATATACCTTTCATCGTCTGCCACAATTCGCGGCGAATTCTCGCATAGTTGAAGTTCTTTGGACCTCCCACTGAGGAATATCACGTGCGGTTGTTGTGCGGTTGTACAGTTGCTGCTGCTTGCAAAGAGATGCCTCGATGACCTTTTCTTTCCTACCTATACCGTAACTCTTGCACGACATTCCCCAGTAGGTGTTCGGTTGGATTGGGAGTTCCCCATCTCAACTGGATTGGACTCATCATTGGAGCGTATACATACTCTCGCTTTGAACAGCGATTTCTTTGCACTTTCACTACCATCGGTCATTCAATCTGCTTTGAAGCCGGTTTTGCTTTGCTATATTAAGTAACTATTTGGACAGCTATTCGAAGTATATATCACTTTTTCTAGCAGATTGCCCGAGTAGATTGCTGATACCCGCGGACTTTAGATGAAGCACTCGAAAGTCCACAATAAACACACACACCATCATTCGAATTCCGAATCTCGCGGAGTGAGGGATTCCCGCCCACTTCCTTTATTGATTCCCAACCGTAGAAGCGATGTCCGTCACCTCATCAACTTCTTCAACAACCATGCTTTTCGGACGAATGGCCAAGTCACTCCTCGAAGAATGCTAGATCCTGTTCCTCCGAACAAAGTTAGATCGTTAGTTGTGGACTTCAACAGACGTGGGCCTTCTTCCTTCCCTACGACCGCTGTCTCCAGTCCGTTGGAAGATACATATCAATGGCGAGGACCGAGAACGAGAACGAATTCAATGTGGACAAGAAGTGCACCTGCACTTATCAAGCAGCCACCAATGGGGGTTGCTAGAGGTGTTGAGAGGCCTCAGTTTGGAAAGCCTCTCAATATCAAGCCTGCTGAAAAGGATCAAGAGGATATAGAGGAGATTACGGTTTCGGGTGGAGATAAGAGGGAAACTACCTACAGGAAGTCTCAAGAACCTTTCAGGTCGGTTAAGGTATGGAAAGAGGAGTTCGATTCGAGGGAGTCTAGAGTAGTGAGTGTCGTACAGGGATTGGGAGAGGAATATTCTGAACAGCCCCAATCGAGTGAATCGAGACCAGAAAGTCGGGAACAGAAAGAACGTCACCACACTCACAGACATAGGTCACGAAAATCAAAAACGCCGGTTGATGGGCCAAGTGTGGCTAACGAAGAAGCTGTAGAGGAGATGCCACCCTCTAGAAATAGGAGAAGGAAGCACAAAACTCGTGGACCTAGCTTCCAGGACGATCGTTATTCTTCAACGCAGGACTCCAGACCTTCGCCTGTATCGAAACCTGTGCCGAAACAGAAGACCAAACAACGAAATCAACGCCTGCAGAAGTCGACATCTTCTATGCCGGGACATCAGGAGTCGGCGGTTTCGACGCACAGGACATATGCCAGTCAAAAATCAAGATCTCTTATTCCAGAGCCACAGGGATCAATGGTATCAGCATATAGACCTCAGGAGTCGTTCGTTACAACCCAAGAGCCGGCTAGGATCGATAGTCAAGGTGATAGAGTACCTACGAAATCACCCAAACCAAACGCCACTACCGGCGATGACACGAGTCCAACATCAAAACGCTCATTCACCGGTACACTGAAGGGATCTCTGATGTCTGTGTTTGGGAGGGCTAGACGGGAAGATAATCTGCCGCAAAAGAAACAAACATCTTTCCTAGAAGCAACTGGAAGCAGTGATCGAAAGGTGAGGGGGCATCTAAGGAAGCTTGTGCCAGGTGAGTTTGAGAAGTCTTCGTGGTCTGAAACGTCTTCGGGTTATGAAAGCAATTCTTCGGCTCGTGTTCAGGACCAGAATCTCTCACAACCAGAGAAATTCCCGACAATTATGACGACGGAAGCTACGCCAATCGAGTCAACCCCGCCTGAAATAGGTGCGGTTCTGGAGGGTGGGAAAGTCAAGGCCAAGGTGGCAGCGACTACCGAAGGTTTGCACACCACCAGCTCTCCGGACTACCCAACATCCACCATCAGACAACCACGAACTTTCAAGGATATTGCACTACAGAGGAGAGAAGAACGCAAGAAGGCTGCAGAATCACTTACCCCTTTTGAACCCCATGAACAGCTCTCTGTTTCACCGCTACGGGTGATAAAGTCTCAAGATCCAGTTGCGCCAACACTTCAGAAGCCCGAGCCCCCTTTGCGTCCTTTATATGAAAAGGCTTCACGAGAGACTTTAACTTCCTTCGAGGAACCTTCGATTCACGTTTTAGAATCTTCACCCAGGAGTTCGAGTTCTCTGCTGTCTGAAGTTGCAGGTCCAATGTCCAACAAACCACGGGATCCGATTGAACCAGACCATTTACAAGTATCTAACGACAAAAGCAGGCCTCCATTGCGTTCACCATCACTAATGCGAGAAATGGCGGTTCCGAGGCTCACACTTCGCATACCTTCTAGTAAACAGTCATCCATCAGGCAGTTTGGAACTAACAATAAAGTGAAGAGCAAGCGTCCTGCGTTAACACAGCAACAATTTACTCCTCGAATGAAGCTTAGAGGGGATTCTGATTGGATGAAGCGGCCTCAGCGACCACAGGGGAATCCTTTGATGGATGGATTTGCAGGTGTATCGACAACCACGTTGTTGCCGGTGCGTCGCCGTGTCCGTCAACGGCGCAGCGCTCGAGGCAGTGCGTCCAGCAGTACCTCCCATGACACGACTGGTAGTTCTGAGATTGCCAGGTCGTCACGCAAAAGGTTTAACATTCAACCCCTGACTACACAGCCTGAAACTCCACTGAGCGATGTGGAGGAGTTGAGGAATGATATACAACGTGATAGTGACTACAGATTGGTGTCGTCTGTGGAAGTTCGACGCTCAAAAGTCAACTTTTTGAGTACTACAGAGAACTTCCCGGCTGTGGATTATCCGACTGGGGAAGATGAACGGCAAATCATTGGGGATCGTACAACGGTTCTTGACGGAGCGGGAGAGAGTAGGACCGTAGGAGTTGAAGAAGTACGGTTGAATGTTGATGGGGTCAGGGGGAAGGTCCAGAAGATTGAGGAGCAGAGGGTGAGCAGTCGAGGACGAACGAAGAAGAAGAGGAAAGCATATCGAGATCGCCCCAGGATTTTGGGTTGAAGATCAGAGTGTTTTTTTGTATTGTTTTGGAAATTGGGAGTGGCTCGATGTTTTACGGTATCCATTCGTTATGAGTGTTTTTTTTGTAGGATTACTTTATCATGGGCGTAACATTGGCCAGTGTCTGAGTATTGTATGAGAATCAAATGATGACTTTTTAGTGGATCTGTACTCTAATGGATCCTTTGGTTTTCCAAGTATACATCACTGTAAAGTGAAGACCTCTGCAAGACGGAGGAGGACAGAGTGTTCTCGATCAGAAGCCCGTGGGTTAATTGATTTGTTGGTTGGAATTCACATCCGCCCCGGAGGAGAGCGGAACAACAGAGAGGCATGTCATCAGCAAAATGGCCGTGCCAAACCTGTCCCGTGGGTTGGAGGCGTAGGTCACCACGTTGGAAGATCTCCCAGGCTATGTAATTGTGCATGTTGCTCTTGAGGGTATCCCGAGATAATGCTGGACGACCGCTCGACCCAGTTCTGCATATTTCTGCACGCAGCAGGCCAAATACAGGTGCTGTTGCATCTATGGCCACATAAAATCACGGGGTACACAGGGGTTCCGGGAATGAAGCCAGTACCACAGGTAGGCTCCACGGGCTCGGTTTCACATCGATTGCACTTTACTTTAGGTCTCCCAATCTGTCTCGTCCAGTAGAACACCAATGAACCGCCTTTCTCCTATTACCAGGTTGACACGGTATGGTAGCAATATTGATAATAACCTCGTGAATTGAAGAAATCCCTTTGCAGTCTAATCACTTTTGTCTAGCCTTGAACCCCGATCCTGTCCATACCTATGCCCCCACATGCTTTTCCCATTAATACACATCCTCAGGACGCACCCTGAAATTCCTTCCGTTCTCTCGCACACTCTCTCGTTTTTTATCTCGCTTCATAGGTTTCCGCATATCTGCCTCTCGTGAGCAAAACTATTCCTCCAAAGTTGAGGGGGAGGCACGGACCAAATGCATCCTCATCAGCTTCTCCCGGTTTGGCACCGCTGTAATAATCCACCACCCGTCGATACACCGAGTACCCGAGGCGCTCATACATCCCAATCGCAATCTCGTTACTGACGCGCACATAGAGGTCGACAAAGTAGCCCTTGTAGACGGCGTCGGTGACGCGCTCGAGTTCGTCCATCATTGTTTTTGCCAGTCCGAGACGCCGGTAGTTGGGGGCCACTGTCAGGGCCGTGACGTGCCCGTGCCACTCTTTGGACCGTCCTTCGGCTTTACCCATTACTGTTGCAGTGGGGTATTAGCTGGCGGGCGGGGCGGGCAAGGCGGGGGAATTGGACGGGGGGAAGTACTGTACCCCATTATTCGTCCGCTGGCGTTCTCCATGGCGCAGAAGTAGGTGGGCCAGCGGGCGAGGTAGTTGAGGTAGAAGGAGATGTCGTAGTTTTCAGTTAGGGGGTCGAGATTGGTGGCGTTGAAGCGGAAGAGGTCCAGTGCGGTGAAGGGACGGACTGACGACATGGTGGTGGTCGAGGTGGAGATGGAGGAGGAGGAGGTGGTGGTGGTGGTGGTGGTGGGGCTTGTGCGAGTGAGATTATGCGCTTGGAGGGGGAAATGCAGGCTGGGGACGACTGGGATAAATGATGCGAGTGCAAGGGGCAGTGGGTGACAAACGATGCATCCTAGCTGATTTACTGGGTGCGCAACTGTGAAGCCGGTTTCGGCTGAGATGAGATCTAATCTCGAGTCGACATTAAGCTTTACTTGTTTGTTGTTTCTTCCAGGACCTCTCCGTCTGCATCCCTTCTGTCGGTCTTCCCTCTCTCTCCTTCTTCTTGCTCTTTGTCTTCAGTTCAGTCTTTGTCTTACTTAGCACTGTCCTTCGTCTCTCTCCGCCTTCACCAGTCTCGCCTACGGTCCTTCTAGCTTCTGCATCACGGGACTCCACGTATCCAACATACCCCGAGTCCGACGTCAACCACGTTTTTTCCTACCGCAACGAACGAGATCGGTAAAGAAGCTTACACCAGACACATTCCATGCACCGCACGCAGACAGCCGTATCACCGAACACTAGACGTTGCAGCACATAGATTTCTAGAACACCCCTCGCATTATTCCCCATACGGTAAACAAAAAAAGCCACCGTTTCGACATCAGCTCCTCTCCACCCCCTCCACTCCTTTCGATTTCTAGCTACATCAAGATACCATCTGGCAAGTCAAGATGTCCGTCTACGACGACGCCGGTCTCGCCCTCACCCTCGACGACGCGTCTTTCGCCGCGAATCCACTGCAACCTAGCATATCCAATGCCGGAGAAACAACCAACGGACTAGGTTCACTAGCGGATGAGCTTGCGGGAGCATTTGGAGACGACTACGAAGATGACGACGAAGAAGAAGAGGACTACGACGAAGAAGGACGATACGGAGACGACGGAGAAGACAATGAAGCTCCAGCTAACGGCACAACGACCCCTCCCCCCCACCTTCCCAATGGCACCTCCTCCCCCTCAAAGCGCGCCCTTCCCGCCGTGCGACGACCACCCAGCGCAAGCGACTACGAAGGCAGTGACTACGGCGATGGATCAGACACTCTCATAGAAGAAGGCGGTATCTCTCACGGGCTTGAAGAAAAACTGGAAGCAATTGAGCGGTTAGCAATACACCACAAGATGCTGTTGAAAGAAGAAGACAACACCGAGGATGGCGGTGGCGTGATCCCACGGCTTATGGACGGTCTACAGAATCTACTCCCCCAGAGCCAGCTGGAAACTGCAAGCTCCAGACTCACCACCGCGCACTCGGCCCTCAGCTCAAATATGTGGCATCAAACGCGGACCATGCGAGAATTAGGCTTCGCCATCAATTCCGCATCACTACCGCCCCCGGAAACCGCCGACTTGCTACTAAGCTTAGTCGATCTTATCCCGCGACCGACTATACAGCCATTAGCGGAGCTGAGCAATCTGAGTAACCTGACGCTGTCACTAGCAAACCAATTATCGTTGATGAGCGATAGTCTTCATATGGCGCGGCAGTCGAGTATTGCGGCGCATAGGAAGTTGAGGGTTGCTAAGGAGGCGTGTGCGGATTGGAGAAGCGAGATTGAGATGGTGGAGAAGGCACGTAGGTGGATTGAGGATGGGGATTGGGATGCAAAGTGTGAGCGGAGGGATGCGGCGGTGGTTTGTAGAGATGTTACGTGCGGGTTTGAGGATTTTTGTAAGGGGTATGAGGAGAAGCTGAGGCTTTTGCTCTAGGGGTGAGTGAACTTTTTTTAAAGGGGGCGGGTGTAACTCTAGGATAGATATGGTGTTGGTTATGGGTCCTCTTTTTATTTATTTATACGCTCTAGACGAATATGGGTGGGATGGGGGTTGGGTTGGGGGTCGTGCTATGATGACATACTAACTCGTACAAACTGGGGGGGCGGAAACTCATTTATAATTTTCATCATATTGTCCGGAATGTTTCTGGAGTCTTTTTTTCTTTTTGGTGCACAGTGTGGAATAGAATGTTTGGGATTGAAGATCGAGTGCAATGTCGTGAGCAGGTCCCCTTTTCTTGCCGGTTGAGTAGGAACGAGAGGGGTATAAGAGTCTACTAAAGCTCTTAAGTACTCGAGTAATGCCCGCCAGGCGTCGCAAACTCCCTTCCACAGCTGAACGAAAGTCTGCCAATATGTCACGAGTGACCGTTTGTGAACACGTTTAGTTGATCAACGTCTTCAACCTTGTACCTAATACGGTTGACGTCCACACACCTCTTGTTGCCTCGAAGGATGGATACACTCTCTTGAGCTAGTTAGTGTAGTGGTAACGCAAACGGCAATCTCACTGCTACTGAGTCTCATCGCGGTGGTAGTATTTTAGAGTCGTTTTTGTGACTACGTTCTATAGATTGCCTTCTGACATTTGCTTTGGCTCAATTCATGGCTTTTTGGGGAATTAGAACGAATTTATACGGTTTCCAAAACCTAGCTGATGCAGAGGCATGATTGATATTAACCTTATTCATTCCAAGTCGTACTCCACAAAAAAACAAATGCAAACTATAAGTACACCCTCTCCCTCGATCACAAGTATTGGCACATTGAAAAGCAAAAAATCAAAATCCGAAGTAAAGCAACTCAAGCATTCAACTCCTCACGCATGCGTCTATAAACCTCCTGTGCCTCCCGCTCGCGCTTCTCCACAAACTCTGCTTCATTCCTTAAGCTCTCCAACCTTCTCGGGATTGCATCAGCTTCACTAATTCTCAGCGTCCTGAAACAATCCAGATCAATCTTGGACTGCGCTATCGCTTCTGATGCTTCCTGAATCTTTTGTATCAGCATACGCTCGCGGTTCATGTATCCTCCAAGTAGCAGCGAAAGTTTCTTCTCGAGCTTGTTGCCCTGGGTTGCGTCATTGGTGAGTTTATCTTGCACCGACTGTCAAAACCATTAGCATTCCATAATTCAAGGTTGTGGAAGAGCGGAGGTGAAAACTCACATCGTAAGCCTGAATTAAGATCTGTTCCTGGTCAACCTCATCTTCACCATAGTCCTCAAGTCCTGGTAGAATCTTGCCACCATGAACCTTCAACCACGCGCTCTCAAACTCGGCACCAGCAGCTTTCGCAACCTCTTCTGGAAGCTCGAGCAACAACTCTAACCTTGCACGGTCAAGGAGCTCGTCTCCAAGTCGCTCCAAGGGCAACGCTGATCCAATGAGTTTACCGCCTTTGACAGGATACCGGTATGCATCCGTGCTGACGAGCGTAACCATTTCCTGCGCAATCATGCCGTCGATCCCCGTTTCTGCGGAAGCTGCCTTCAAAAGAGTATTGACGTCCACCACCGAAGGCCGTGGGAGGTCGCGCTGCACGGCTTGAGTCCGCCGCTTCAGCTCCGCAGCTGCCTCCGCCTCCTGTTTCATACGTATCCGGCGATCTCGTTCCGCTGCATCTTCCTCTGTGAGTTCGACTACTTCTTCTTCCTCTTCCGGTTCATCGGGCGTTTCCAGTTCGATATCTTTGGGCTTGGGCAGGCTTGCGAAGCCCGCCCTCAGCCGGCTCTTTAACGAGTTTTGGTATTGTTTTTGATCTCTTGGTGTCATGCCTACTAGAGACATCTGCTCTCCATTCGCATTGATGGCTAGAGTATCCCTGGGTGTTCTGAGAGGCGTCTGACCGACGCGTGGGGTGGCGCCTACCGCTCCTGCTCCGCCTCTAAACGGTGTGGCCAAGGGGTTGGGGGTGGATATAGTTGAGCGCTCTGGGTTAATGCCTTTGAATCCGGTAGTTCCACTTTCATGTAATGGTGTATTTTCGCCTCCAAGAAGCGAGGATTTTGTTTCTGTAAGTGCGCGGATATTCTTGATCTCATTGGCGACACGATCCTCTGTTGGTGGAGCTCGTGGTGTTCGGATTGGCCCTCCGGTATTGATGCTATTGTAATTCCCTACCAAACCTTTGGTGGACTCATTCTCTCCTGCGTCGACCATCCTGTTGGCGTTTTCGCCGACCATTCCCATCTTAACAATTTCCTCAAGTTCCGCCTCGCTAACTTGTGGCGCCGGAAGATTAAGGGCCCTTCGTTTGCTGAGCTGTTCCGCCTCCCGGATTTTCTGAAGCTGTCCTGCCTTCGCAACTTGAGCCGCAACTGCAGCTGAACCGCCTTTCTCTTTGTCTCCCTTTCTCCTCTTTCCACCACCATTGTCGTCCTGATCACTCTGTCGTTTTTTGTGGGACAACGCTTTCCGAGGGTCGATTCCTTCGCGCTGCCTCTCGTTTCTTAGTGCTTCCTCGCTCGTGTCGTAAAACCCAAGAGCCGGCGCTTTCTCAAACGGAATGTCTGCATTGTAGTCCATCTCTCCCTTTCGCCTATTGGTCAATTTGATGTTAATTCCCGCATGCTTCAATTCTCGTCGCTTTTGTAGAAGTGCCAGACGTCTCGAATCTTCGAGCTGTCGTTCACGGGCCTTGCGCTTTGCCTTTTTACCCTGTGTGTTGGCTAGACGCGCACGAGCTTCACTAAGCATCTCTTTCTCGTCTTCGTCCATATCAACCGCATCTGCATATGACCGAAACCAGTGTTAGTACGCGCATTAGAATCACGACAAACATGGAGGGTAGAACGTGCCTGGCCTGGCGGGCTTGGTTTCTGGATCTGGATCCGTCTCTCCAGGTCTAAACTTCCTGATATCGTCCGCCGACGGCGCTGAAGCCTCATCCCCAGGTCCTGCAAGTCCCAGGTCTTGGTTATCCCTCGCCTCTGCTTCGTCGAGTAGACTACGTTCTTGTCAACATTCACGCCATCACCTCTACAGCGTAGAAAGAGCTAAAACTTACGCATTATACCGATCCAGACACTGCGTTGCAGTCCTTCCAACAATAGAGGCGATTGTTCTCCATTGTGTCGGCATCAGCTTCGCCAAATGCAGCAGCTTCTCGTCCTCATCGCGTGACCATTCGACTTTTCGGATGCTGGGATCGAGCCATTCTGACCACCGAGCCTTGCTCTGCTTGGCTGATTTGCGTGCGAGGAGTGACGATACGCGTTGCCACTGGTTGAGACCATATTTCGAGACGGAGGCTTTGAGGATTTCGTCCTCGACGTTGGTCCAGACGCCGCCTTTAACGACAGGCATGGCTATGTCAGTATGGAGGAATACGGGTGGGTATAGTTGTAGTCAGGTAGGTCGATAGTGGTGTTTAAATTCGGTGAAGCAGATCTGGGTGTTGCGCCGAAGCTGCACGGAAAGAGCTAAAGCCTAAAGAAGATTGAAAAGTTACCCGCTTAACAGGGATCTGCTGCATGACGAACCTCCCCCGAGCTCTCCGCACCAGCATTCTCTCTTCGCGATCTACAAATATTACACATGGTATTCCTCAGAACCCCTTGGCTTAAAACACTTTCAACTAATGGATTTATTGCTAGGCTGCTCAGAATACTTCTGGAATCCAGACCCTGCTCGATGTAAGCCCGCCCTCTTGACCCATCACACACTCGGTAACTGACGCACTCCAGGCCGAGCGTGAAGCTCAAAGGATCGTACAAAAAGCTAGGGCCTGTTAGTACACCCACTCGCCAGCCGCTCCTGAGCTACTCTGACAGCTATCACCAGACCGAACCCAGAAAGTCAAGGAGGCCCGTAGCGAAGCGCAGAAGGAGATAGAAGAATACAAGAAGCAAAAGGAAGCCGAATTCAAGCGGTTTGAGGCCGAGGTACTGCTTCCATGCCCCCTCCCCCAATCAATCACTAGTATCTGACGTACCCTAGCATTCCGGGAGCAACGCACAAGCGGAGCAAGAGGCGGAGAGACAGGTCCAAGAACAGCTGCAGGAGATCAAGAGGATTGGAGCAGAAAAGATGGACAAGGTTGTTGCGGATCTGGTGAATGCTGTCGTTGATATCAAGCCGAAACCTCATCGCAATGCTACAAAAGACTGTTAAGCCTTCAAAGATGGAGTGTTTGGTGGTCCCCCACTACTGATAGACGGTTTTGTGTGCGGTTGGCGTGGTTTCTTGTTTTTGCGTGTATACCGTCCGAGGTAACTTCAATACAACACTTGCGTTATACCTTCTGAATCAGGGCTCACTCATTCAATAATTTGAGGAATATTTGACTTTCGAATATAGAGCAGAGGGTGCTACAAGCATTGATTAGCCACAGTGTCGTGATTGGTGTTGGGATTCAGACTGTTAGGTTGTGTGTAGTTTACATGGCTTGGTTCTCATACCGAAAACTGTGGTGAGGATAAAGATGTCAAGGGCATAGCACTTTATCGTCGTTTCACAGACGAACCAAGAGTGGTGATGCTTGGCAAAGAGCTCAAGTGTGTACAAAGCCGGGTAGCCGCGTCATTACCTCAACTACCTTCCCCGCGACATCACCGCTGGCTTACCTATCTCCGGCTGCAGGAATTGATTAACGTCCCCCTTCCAGTATTTGCGTCCTCGATTACTATCTAGTATCTACCGCCGCAAATCCCGTCCTCTAGCTATGCCGGCAAGCTCCTTCCAACCTCAGACGAACCTACAGCACAGCTAACCTGCCTCCAGGCCTACCACTCCGCCTTCCTCCGCGACACCAATTCCCGCGTAATCGGTCTGTCCTCCAGCTTCCAGAGCTCCCTTCAGCTCCGCCCACAGCTACAGCTTCTAACGTTCGTAGGAAACTTCGGACTACCCCCGCTCCGTACCAAGACCCGCGGTCCTTCCTATACTCTCCCGTCTCTCCCGGCTGGCACCAACGACCTCGATATCGATCCCGATAGCGAGTACTACGATATCCTTGACGAAACCCTCACTCTCTTCCGTGCAAACACTCTCTTCCGCAACTTTGAGATCAAGGGCCCAGCCGACCGTGTGCTCATCTACGGGATCCTATGGATAAGCGAATGTCTTGGAAAGGTCAAGCCGACCATGTCGCAGAGGGATGCTGAGAAGGTATATACTATACCACTACAACTGCTTTATCCGTGGTCCAGGGAGTTAATAGAATTATAGGCATTGCAAACTGCTGCTTTGGACCATTTTGCGCTTCCTGGTGACCCAGCATTTCCTTTAAATGCGCTTTACCAGCCACCGAGAGATCGTCAAGAGGCGGATACGCTGCGTGGATATATCTCGCAGATGAGACAGGAGCTGGCCATGAGGTTGATTGCAAGGCTATATGCAGATGGAACAGGGAAGCCGAGCAAGTGGTGGTTAAGCTTCACAAAAAGACGGTTTATGGGGAAGAGTTTGTGAGCGATATTTTCAACTGTGGTCTATCTGGATTGCTAGAGGTTCCGCCAAGATGCATGTTGTGAAGTGGTTGGATTTTGGCGTACTTGAAAATACCCGTTGAAATTACAAGTTAGATGAAGGGTTGATACAGTCGAGATACTGGGAACACGGAGTTCTTGACATGCGGGTCTAATTCCAATCATAAAAGTACATTATGGATATCTCACCGAGCTGTCATAAAGCAAACCTTTCGCCTTTATAGAGCAGCAAGCACCCTTTTAAAATACGAGAAAATCCCCCGCCCGACTCGCTCACTCCCTCTGTAAAACCACCAACAACCCCATGATCCCTAGCAACACACTCTTTGCCCACGGGTGCTCACTTAGTAATATAGTAATATACCCCACAAACGGAATGTACCCGACGACGCTTCCAATCACCTCCTTCTCTCTATTGAGATAGAACTGGTTCCGCGCATACAGCTCGGTATCATCCGCATGGTTATTATCTCCCTTGGTAAGAAGGTTCTCAGGCGTTTTCCTATACAAGACGCATTAACTCCGACCGCCAATTGGAATGTAAACAACGTGGGACACATACGCGCCCTTATGCCTCCTCACAACCCGGTGGACAATCGGAATATCCTTTCCAACAACATTGTACACCACAATCTCCCCCACCTGAGTTCCTGGGAACTCTGCCTGCTCAGTAACTGGTGGTCCGGTGATGTTGTTCATTCCCAGGTTCCTATTCCAGAGGAAGAGCAGATCGCCGCGCTGGAACGCCGGTTCCATACTATTTGCTCCCGCGTCAGACATTGCGAGTGTGTTGGGTGAGATGATGGCGCGAACCTTCCAGACAGCACCACAACGATGGGGCTGGGACTATGTGCGGCCACGCTGAGACCCTTCCATATCATAAATGCCGTGGCAAGAATCAATGCGAAGTTAAGGATTTGGGAGAGAATCTGGCGGGGCTTTAGTCGGCGGAGCTCCGAGAGCCCTAGCTGGTCGAGGAGGACGTCCATTAGGTATATGCGGTGGTGGTTAGAAGAAATGAGCTTGACAGCTTGTGCTGAGGTTAGAGTTGAGGTGCTCGCGGAGCAGGGATTCTGCGGTTGTGACCAGATCACTGCTTAACGTTTCACATGGGCTTGGCAATCATGAAGGTCGAGTGCTTGTATATGATCAAGAATATGGATGCTCTTCCAAAAGGCATAAAACCTAGAAATACACTGGTGCACCGTTGATATATCTGCTCGCTAAAAACATTCCTTTTTGCAGTCTCGGCATCGCAGGATGATGTGCTCTCTTCCCTACCCGATCGTTCTAGTTCACCCATCCCATCCACTTCCACTTTCCAGCTCTACATGAGTGGAGGAAGTTTGAATGGATATCCACTATTCTTCATCCTAAATAAGCTCAACAAGAAGCTGAATGTGCACAGCAATATAGCGTTCCACAGCCATATCGCAACCTTTTGGCGTGCAGGATCCTCAATCCTCGGCATCTTCATTGCTAACGCAATGACGCAGAACGCAAGTATAGCATCTGCAGTATCCTGTTAGCTTCCGTCCTACTCTCATCGAATATTTATGAACGACGTACAAGTAACGGCGACAATCTGGGTCTCCAACCCATACTGGTTGCTAAACCCGCCTGCAACATACGAGATGCCTCCCTTCCCATTGTTGGCCACATAAGGAACACTTCTTATGTGGTTAAACATGTGGCCGCTGGTGAAAAGCAGAATAAGAATGAGCGAGATGGCAGACCAGAGGTTACGCGAGTAGAGGGCTGGCTTCAACGTGTTGAACGATAACTTAAGGATGGTTGCTCCAGTAACGATTGCACTGAATACAGTAAGAAATTTAGTGTAATCGAAAGGGCGCACGACTTTAGGCTGATGGGGGGTAATCCGCGATATCCACTGAGCGATGACTTCGGCGGGGATATGGCTGGAAACTGTCAGTATTCCCTTTGTGGTTATCTAAGAAGCATGGCTCGTACTTCTGCGAGAAATCAAAGTTGTGAGGTGTTGTAGCGTGTTTAGGGTCGGCATTTGGTCCAACAGTTGGGGGGAAAACATGCAAAATGGGCGCGGTGTTTATCCCCAGCTTCATTTAGTTTGTTGCGTCAGCCTACGTTCTCCAGGTCGTTCAATACAACGTAGCATCATACCTTCATAAAAGTATCGCGGCCTTTTGCGAAGTCCAACATGCTAAACAGCAGTCCATCTCCGGTCTTGTGCTGTTTCTGCCAGCTTTTTGCAAGCAATTCGTACTCGGGCTGAACTTCCTTGCATAGCATGCATCCGAACTTCGGGTCCAGGGCGGTCAACAGCACAACAGCAGTGTAGTCTCGGGGCGTGGTAGTGATGTCATTGTAGAGGTCGTTGTTGAGCTGGATTACACCAGACTTTGATTTTGTGAAAAGTTGCGACAATTTTGCAAGCTTATCATCTCCGGCAGCAAATGCAATTGGGGATATGGCCAGCAGCGAAAGAAGGGAACCGAGTAGACGCATCGTGGTGCTATTCTTCGGGGGTGGGGAGCTCGAATTAGTTGCTCTCCGGCGGTCGTCTGGTCTGCTCAAGGCTGACGACGCCCAGAAAGGAGAGGTGTTCAGTTCGAGTTGCACGTGACTGGGGTTAGGGTTCAAGGCAAGATTCAACTTACCTCGCCCGATTTTCCCAGCAGTCGTGCATCGCTTCTACCTAGGTGTGTCTACTGCCTGTAACCTCGCCTCATCTTCTATCTTGTGGAAGGCTTTAACCATATCTACTCGAGTGTAATTGACAACCCTTATTGGACATTATGCCAAGCTTAACTGTTCGAGTCTACATGCCAAGCTCTTCCAAAGGGTGCTAGCCGCCTTTTGCTTGTTTACAATATTGAGTCTCGCGTCTTCCGAGTTCTCCAACCTGCCCAAAAGACAGACGCCACATTTCATCACTGAATCACGCACGTACTTCGCGACTTTGTAGTTCTTAGCAGAGTCCGCTCTATCGCCATGGCCCAGGCTGAAGAAGTACACCAGGACGCGGTCTCAATTACGATATCCGAAGAAACACGAGAAGTCGCGGACGAAGTACATCCCCTACATCCCACCTAACAGGCGCAAAACTGACCAATTTCCTAGCTCCGCCGAAAACTCGCTGCCTCGGAAGCTCTAAACGCGTACCAGCGCTGTATCTTTGAACGCCGCCATCTTGATGCCCTCGACGCTGTGCGTCCATTGCAGAACCGACTGGCTTACATAGAGCCATTGTACGCTGAGCTTTATGAAGAGTACATATCTACCCTGCAAGATGTTTCTGAGCTAGAAGAGAAAGAAGCCGAGTTGCTGGCACGTCAAGAAAAAACTGAAGCATTACTGCGGACCGCTCAGAACGAGTGTGCGGCTGCGCAGGGAAAACTACGCGCGGTGAGGAAGGAACTCCTTGATATCAGAGGCACCACAAAATCTTCGGCCGCGACTTTGGTTGCTGAGAGGAATAGTGCTGTCAGTGACCTGGACGATGCGAAGTTGGAGCATCAGTTGGTGAAGGAGCGATCCAAGGCTTTGGAGGCGGAGGTGGAGCAAGCAGAGGTGAAGGCGAAGGCGCTACAATCCGAAATTGCGGACTGCAAAAAGGAGCTCAAAAGTTTGCAGACGAAGCACGACAAAGCGCTGAAGCAGGCAGCTTCAGAGCGGAAGGAATTGGAAGCACAGATCGAAAGGCAGCAGCAGGCGGTTTCGGGACGACAGGAATTGGAAGCACAGATCGAAAAACTGCAGCAAGCGGCTTCGGAACGGAAGGAATTGGAAACACAGATCGAGAAGCTGCAGCAGGAGGCTGCGGGGCGGAAGGGATTGGAAGCACAGATCGAAAGTCTAGAGGCTGAAAAGATTGCCACAGAAGAAAAGCTCAATACCGTACTACAAAAGGAGGAATCATCTAAGACTGTCAAAAAGGAGATATCCGAGCTAAAGGCCGCACTTACGAGGGAAACCAAAGCACGCGAAAAGGCAGAGAAGAATATCGCACGCCTGGAGGCAGAGCAAGAGAAGGCGGCACAAATGGAGGAAGCAGCAATCCCTATCAAGAAGGAGCTATCGGAACTAAAAGCAACTCTTACAAAGGAAACCAAAGCCCGTGAGAAGGTCGAACAAGATCTCCTGCGCTTCCAGGAAACCCGAGAACAAGCTGTGCAAAACGAAGATACATCGAAGGCCACCAAAAAAGAGCTATCCGATCTCCGCACCGCACTCGCTAAAGAATCCCAGGCCCGCGAAAAGATCGAGCGTGAATTTGCTACCTATAAAACAAACCAAGAAACCAAATACGAAACGCTCAAAAAGCAACTCGATGCATCAAAAGCGAAACTGAAGGAAGCAAAAGCAGAGGCTACAGCCGCGCGAACAACAACCACTAAAGTCCCCCTCGATAACCCTCGGAAACGCCCTATAAGCAACATCATCACCATGGAGACTTTGGAATCCGCCAAGAAACCACGCAAGGACAAACCATCAACCACAATCTCGGAACTCTCTCTGACCCCCTTCTTGAAGCGACAGGCTGTCGTGGATAGCGATGCCTCTACAACAGGAGACATAACTGCGGTCCCAGGGGATGGAACAATCGTGGAACACCCCGGAGACAAATCCATCATCATGCCGCCCCCACGTCTTCTCCTGGCTGGCGCAAACCGCAAGAAGAAGAGCGCTGCCAAAGCAATTGTCGAAGAGCCAGAAGAAGAAGCACCCGCGCCGGAGCGTGCACCTACACCGCCGGCACCCGCAGCTGAAGAGGACGAGGATATCGGCGAGGATTCTATGTTGATGCCTATTGCTCCCATCATTAAGGAGGCAAAGCCCAAAGCCAAACCCCGAGGAAAAACTGTTTCTAAGCCTGCCGCCAAAACCGCACCAAAGCCAACAAAACCCAAAAACACACTCCTCTCCTCCTCTCCGGCCGAGAAGCAGCCAGCGCGGCGACGGAAGAAAGTAGTGGGTGAGACATCATTCATGGGGATCAAACCGACTACGTTCGACGACGAGGACGGTACTGGGAGGATAAATATGAATCTTGACGACGGGTCTCAAGGTCTGACAAAGGGGGGCCGTCTCGCGCCGTCATTGGCGACAACTTTGAGGAAGGAGATTTCGCCTCCAAAGAGGCGGCCAGCGGCTTTAGGAGGGTTGTTTGGTAAGAAGTCGTAGATAACATCAAGATTTGTATATCCATTGCTTCGCGTGTTTAGCTGAAAGATAGTTGAGTTTGCATTTGGCGTTTTGTTTGGCGGCATTTTTGGGTGTTTCATGTTCTGTTGGTTTCTGGGTAAGGTGATGACATCTATTTGCATCATGGTCCTAGGTCTTGAGTTCTCTTGAAAGACCAGTTGGCTTTCCTTTTTGTTCGGATGGAATGAGAATACATATCAGGAGTCGAGATCTGGATACCCAACCTTTTTAGAAGAGTACGGAAGCAGCGAGAGGGTTGGGACGAGGGCAGAAGGGACCCATGTGCCGGGGACCTTGCCCTTCAATTCAAGTGATAAATATACAAACAATAAGCCGATCCCCTGACATTAAATACTCCAACGCACCCCCCAAATATTTGCAGCATACAATTCAACCACTCCCCGCATCTTCAATATCTGACATCCACCCATCCTCTGCTTTAACCTGTGCCTTCGCTGGCTGCCTCCTCAATCTCTTTTTCGGTGATTTGGCTGGCAGAGATCCACCATCCAGACTTCCTTCTTTGAAGTCACCATCTGGATCTGCCTTCACTATTTCCCCATTATCCTCTTCCTCAGACTCCTCAGACTCCACCTTCGTCTTCTTCCTCTTCGCCGCTGTATCCCCTTTGAATGCCGCTCTGCAAAGCCCTTTCGACAGCAAACACTCCCCACACTTCCTCCCGCGCGGCAAACAAGTAGTCTGCCCAAAGCCGACGAGCAGCCAATTAATCTCCCTCCACTTATCCCTCGGCAACCACGCCTCCAGCTGCTCCCTCGTCCCCTCCGGCGTCGTGCTCTCAACCCAGCCCCACAGGTTCGCGATGCGGTGGACATGCACATCAACGCCAATCCCCATGGTCTTATCCCACGCCGCGCTCATACACAGATGCGCCATCTTAGGGCCGACTCCGGGGAGTGAAACCAGCCCCTCAATGGAATTGGGGATATCCCCACCCCACTGATCGCGCAGGATCACCGCGGCTTTCTTGATATACTCAGTTTTGCGCCGGTGGAAGCCAACGGCGGCGATGAGACTATTTAGCTCCGCGGGTTCGACCGCAAGGATTGACTCCAGCGTGAGACCTCCGGGAAGCTGCGCGCGTAGCTTCGTCATTGTCGCCGCATTGACCGTATCTTTGGTCTGCGAGGAGAGCATGAGAGAGATCAGGATCTGGAAGCGCTGGACTAGCGGCGAGAGCGTCTTGTCTGCGGCAACGTCACAGCCCATCGTGTCCACGGGCGCCGGCCGCGCAAGTCGCATCTTCTTAGTGAGGTTATACATCTCCTCCCAATCTAGCGGTGCCGTGGTTGAGAGCTCCTTCTTCTGCTTTTTGATCTTGGGAGGAGGAGGGAGGTGCTTCTTCAGCTTTGGGATATCGCCCATTGTTGGCGGTGGCTCTTCGGCGTCGTCATCGGATGGCTCTTGCTTTATCTGCCGGCGTTTTTTGGACTCATTGAATTGGGTATCTGGGAGAGCTTCTTTTTTGACAAGCAGAAAGTGTTTTGAGCTGTATTTTGGCTCTTCGTCGTCAGTGGCCGGTGGCGACGAGAGCTCAGAGCTCGAGGGTGAAGGTTCCTGCTTAATGACGGTCGTTTTGTGCTTTGGGGGTGTTGCAGCAGGATGCACCGGTGCTCTGGCAGCTCTAGCGATTGCGGCGCCGAATTTTGCAGAGGTTCTGGACGCCATTGATGTGCTGAGATGGAGATGTTTACAGGGGATGGATGCAGGACGTTCGAGCTAAGCTTTTCGGTTATTATTCCTGATTGGGAGATGCATCATAATGACCATCACCGCGGTTCGTTTGAGCGCAGCGGGCACTACTAAGTACTTACGTTTATGGTACTCGAGTACAGACGGATATCTAACCTCCTAAGCTATAATCAAACAAAGTCTACTACAATACTTATACAGAGACCCAAACGCCAAAAACCATTACCACCACCGCCGCCATTACGCCTCTAAACCACCGTCACCAACTTCTCAAAATCCGCCAGCTTCAAATTATCATGCGGAAACACAAGCAACGCTGCCTTATGTCTGATAAAGAGTCCCAGCGCACCGCAAACCATCTGCAACCACACTAATCCCCGCGTCACCTTGTCCTCCCTCATAGGTCCCTTCCTCACCAGCCATAAGTTGATCAGAGTCATGTTTGAAAACTCCAGTACCGTCCCATTATCATCAGTCCATAGCTTTATCAATCCAAGCTTCTCGAGCGTCTTAAGCGCGAGACTTATATACCATTTCGGCGGCCTCATGAACTGCCCCCGGGAGGGTTCCATCAACCCCGTCCGTACATTAAATCGCGGGAGTCGGTGGCGTGGACAAGGAACAAGTCCGAATAGTTGTGGCGCGGAGTATAGAAAGTTGAAGATCTGTGGGATGAAGAGAAGAAGTAGTGTCTTTGAGAAGTGACCCAATATTCCCACTACCGCAAAAGTCATACCAGCAAAGTAGCAGTACGTATCCCCGACGAAGACCTTGGACGGGTACTTGTTGTGAATCCATAGCGCCATTGAAACACCCAGGAACGGAAGTAAGAAGTACAATGAGAAGAGGTGGGAGTCGGTCGCCGGATGACCGACCACAGATATGTACATCAAGTCATTGATCATGATGAAGACGGCAATGGCAATCGACTGCGCAACCTCGAGACCGTTAATCCCCGCATAGATGTTGATAGAATTTGGGCAGAAGATGGCGATGGCGGCCATGTAAACGTAGTATCCCCAGGAGAGGTTCACGAGTTGACCAAGGTACGGTTGTAGACGCAGCGGGACAACGATGTTCGTAACGCCGAAGTCGATATAGTACATGACCAACATGGGGATCGCGGCGATAGCTGGGAGGAAGAGCTTGTGGCGCCATCGGATGTCGAAAAGGTCGTCTGCTATACCTAGGATAGCCATGCTTTGGAGTGAGAGTAGCGCGGAGAGGTATTCGCCTAGCTGTATCACAGTTAGACGGAACTTCGTCAGATATCAGAGCGGGCAGCACCTTGTTATGCGGAAAGCGATGTAGCTTCCGTCCTGTCTCCACCATTTCCACCGTTACGTCTCGGTTCCCTCCTCCGCTTGTTGATGCCACGAAGTATTCGTAGAACGGGAACGGTATGAATATAATCATAACCATCAGGTAAACCACGGCGCAAACAGCTCCCATTGTTTCCGGTCTGCACCACATAATTAGCTTTCGCCCCTCAATCACAGCGGCAGAGCTCAAGAACACACACAATTCCCTTCTATCTGCCTTCGACGCATCCCTCCCCTTCAGCCCAACCCTCTTGAACTCATCCCCCAACCAGCATATCAAGCAATAGGTCGCAGCGAATGCTATTCCACTGAAGCCCAGTGACGCGATCAAGGGCTCTCCTTCACCCTTGAACACGGAGTATAACAGTCCGCAGCAGGCGCCGACCAGAGAGAGCAGGAAAAAATACCAGCCGGTGGTGATTTGAATGTTGCCGGCCATGTCGAAGTGTCTATTTGGGTGTGGAAGTTTATTGCATGCTTGCTTATAAGCTTCAGCCCATTGGGATGACGCGGGCCGCAACGTTATAATGTCCACTGTGGCATTTTGTTGAGCCGCAAAGCTATTTTAAACTAACCAAGCCTGTATAACGACGTGTGAGGCTCATGTCAATATTTCGTGCTTAAGGTTTACAAAGTAGGGCATTCAATCTCAACATCTAAATGTGAGGCTGTCAAAAACGTATGGACGCCGGCTTCACGTTATCCTGACATGCAGGCGATCTTTCACCGCTGCAGCGATGAGGATTTTTTAGGTTACAGTGTAACTTAGAGCTGCGGAAATCACCAATTTCCTACCTTTACAACAGGATAGAGTAGCAGGTATTAGGATTAAGCGGTAGATGTGACACTTTTAAGATCTACTTTCATCCCCACTATCCCACTGCTCCCGTAGAGTTTATGTGTGTGCGAGGCTGTGGTTGGAGCAAATGGGGACACAAAATATTAGAAGAGAAAATACACCTTATTCTTGGAATTTTGAAATGTATCTCCTTCCTCCCGCTTCCAGCGAGCTCCCAAAGCTATCCCGTGAATTGCCCTCCCTTCATAACCTTATCGGACTCCTGGAGCCCCAGCTCCCCAATCTCCACAAATAGCGCCTCATACTGCAAAACTACTTTATTCATAACCTTCTTGTATCGTTCCAGAGGCACTAGCCATTATTGGGAGCTCGGTAAGGTAGGCGTGAGAGACACCATGGCACTGGCGGACAAAGCTGAGAATCAAGGAGACTTCGTCGATGTTTAGCGAGGTTTTATACCTCACATTTATATCGCGGGGTCAGTTGCAACAGCTCGGCGCGGTAGATGATCTTGAACGAATGTCCAAGTTTGATGAAATCATCTTGGAGACGTTTGACCATCCATGTCGAATCTTCCCAGTACGCAGCTGCTTTTCGGTAATTGAGGTGCTGACCGAAGTCCTCCAATCAGGCAGGAATTTGGTGCTTCTCCGCTGGCTCAGCGTGTTTCGCGGCGCTGGATGCATCAACTTCCAAACAGTATTCCTAAACGGTCCGGCCGGCGGGCAGGCTTTTTAGATACTATACCGAGCGTGAAGGTTCGTACGTCACTCATCACGCAAGGCCCGTCTGAAGAGATTTTATTGTGGATTCAACCCACTCTTGGGCATTCAGTATTGAAAAAAAGTCGTTACGCTCGAAATCCTGTACGAACCTTGACGCTCGGTACAGTATCTGCAGGGCGGCCAGGTTTGGCCATGTTTTCGCCGCCCGCCCTTAGCGCAGGCCAGGTCAGACCGCCTGTTCAAAAGCCTATGCGGCAAACAGCCTGCAGTCTGGACTGGACTGGACTTGTGAAGACGGGTGTTTTTCTGTAGCGGTTGGGTAATGGTGTGTTGGTGGGGTGTTTGGGTTGGTTAAATTGTTTCGATGGCACCGAAACTTAAATCTCGCAATTTAAGGTTGCGGATGTGCGTGCGTGGTCCGATTGGCCGTATGATGACGTATCGATGAGGATATCACTCTCTTGACAGTGTTGATGGCGGTAGCCACGGCGGGCAACGATCTTCAAAATTTGAGGGCTTCAGATTGAGAATTCGTGTATAACCAGCAATAACTCCAACATTGTTACTCTACAGTGCATTGAACCGCAGACGTTATACAACTATTATACACGCACCCATATAGCACCCCGAAAATAACCACCAAACAAGATAATAGAGATTCACATCTATAGGTTTGCCACCGCCTATACCTTTTCTCAGTATACTCCAACCAAATCAACAAACGGTGCTACAGTCTCCACCGCTCTCTCGACAACAGCCTTCACTCTCATTCTCAAGCTCTCATTCCTACACTCCACCTCTAGTGTGTCGAAGTACACCTTGGCAACCAAGTTGTCAATCGTGATCTTAACTCCCGGAGAAAACGTGCGCTCAGTCGCAGGCGCAAGCTCGGTGTTGTCCATATCAGTATCGTCGAGTTTTTGTGGTTCCAGCGGCTCGACACAATCGCCGAATTGGGCTTCGAGAAACATCAGAATGCGCTGTAGTCGCTGTTCGGGGGTGATGTGAGAATGAGGTGAAGCTTCTTTGATATCCGAGAGATTACTGCTAGAGTCATGATGGTGGTGATGGGATTTTTGTGCCGAATCTATTGTCAGTTAGTTTTCAGTTTGATAGGATTGAGATAGCAAGTTATCACATTTGACAGAAGCCGGCGAGCTCTCCAAGTCCGCCAATATTGCCAGAATTGCATCGGCAACGCCGTCATTGAGAATATTTCCCTCCCATTCAAGTTCGACATACCCCTTCCTGCATCTTACAGTAACGCAATCCATGATCCTGAATGTCCTTCCTGTGTATTTCCCCTTGTCACCGTACATCACCTCATCCTCATCAATAATTTCCTTCTCGGGGTCATACTCGTCGTCTGCATCCTCCTGTTCTTCGTTCTTTACTGGTTCATCATCCGTAAAGTCATCTTCCAGATTGACGACAGCGCCAAACATCCCTTCCAAGCTCCAGCGGATCATATCGAGTCCCACATAGGTTGGAAAGCGTTGCTTGCAATTTACTACCGTTGTTGTAAGGCCCGCATATTCGCGAAGGTCATCGGGCGCCATGAGAGAATATTTGAAGTCGCTCTGGACAAGCACGCCGGAGATGATTTGTTCTTTAACAGGGAGGGGTTTTGACAAAGCCGTCGACGGCATTGCCGGAGGTTTTTGCGCAAGTTTGCCGACAACCTGTGCCAGCATCAGTAGGTGTATGCTCAGATGAAAGAATTGAAAACACACCTTAGCGAACTTTTCACCTCTGAACGGAATCTTTAATTCCTCGCAGTTCTTAGGATTATATATCTTGATCCTATCCGCTTCTTTTTTCTCATGGTTCTTGCTCAGCAGGGCACTCTTCAGTCGTCCCATGTTATTTTGCTCGCCGTGAACCAAGATTACTACTTTTGCCCCGACCTCTTCTATGAATCCCGAATTTTGTATATAATCAACGTGGCCTGCGAAAGAAAGTTCCTCAACGCTCATCCGCCTAGGAACCATTATCTGAGAATCTGGGTCATTCCGTCGACCTCCGAAACGGTTCGCCGTCATGACTGCAGGAATTTCAGTTGGCTCAGTGACAATCTGCTTCGCCATCGTTCCTTCGACTGAGTAGCCGGTTATGATGAGACCATTCCGTGGATCTGGCGCCCATCGTTCCAGGAGTTCTCGGGAAACACCGTTCTATCATAGCAATTAGTATTTGTTCACACAACGTTCAACATGCGGGAAAATGCGATGCAGGCCAGGAGATGATGTATATTTTCATTATGCAGACATGATTATTGAGATTCGACATGAAGCAGATATACAGGATAGACGACAACAACCACTGAGAAATTGTGAACCGTTCCTCCGTACACCACTGCAAGCCCGGACAAGAACTAAATGTTGCGGGGATCGGATATAACAAGCGGAACGGGGGGCCTACCTGCAGCATACCAGGACTTGCTAACATAACACATCCTCCAACATCGTCGAATCGCTCAATGTTCTTTAAACTCCTGACCCACTTGAAATCCCACGGATTCCTGCCCTCCCCTTCGAACATCGCTCTCTTTATTTTATCATTCATGGTATTAATATATGTTCGGTAGACATCCATGCATTTTCTCGCCAGATTACTTGCGTAATAGATGGGATATGTTTGGAACTTGGGATATTTATCCCAATATTCGTCGAGAATCAATAGCAACTCTTGCGCCATTCCTAGCGCAAAGACGGGCATCAACACACGGCCCCCACGCATAAGAATTTCTGTTGTTAGTTTCATTAATCGTGCTTCCTTTTCTAGTCGCGGCATATGGGAGGCTGTTCCATAAGTCGACTCGCAGATCAAGATATCTGGTTTCACGGGTGGCACCTCAGCGCATACCAGATGTCTATCATCTTCGCGAGAATAGTCCCCGGTGAAGAGGATCTTCAAGCCCGCAATCTCCACCATGAACATTGCCCCACCAAGTACATGTCCAGCATGATATGGTGTGATGGAGATTCCGGCATGAGTTAGCGTAGTATGGTAATCTATGGCCTCTATGCGACTGTAAGACGAGAGGTGGTCTGCTTCGGTGTAAAGATTGTCGGCGGTATTATGGACATTTCTGCGTATAGAGTCAGGTTGTGTGGCCGAAATCAGTAGAAATACCGCCTTACCCAACCCTAATACTGTCCTGAATCAACCATTTGTAGATGGCCTTGGTAGGATGGGTCATAAAAACACGACCTTTGAACGTGGTTTTAGACATGACATAGGGCAAACTGGCGGCATGGTCAAGATGAAAATGGCTGATCAACAATACATCGACCGTACTTAGATCGAATTCATCGTAGAATGGTAGGGCGGCCAGGCCGTCGTAAGCTGGGTGTACACCAGCATCAAGCATTACGGTTTTGCCTTTGTATTGCAGGATGTGGCATGACCGCCCAACTTCGTTGCCACCACCCAGACATAAAAAGGTAAGATTGTCGGATTCATCCTACATTGAGAAGGTTAGTAAAGGATAGATGAGAGCAAGTCGGGAAGCTACTGACGATAACTTCTTCCTCCACGTTGACGTCGAGCTTCCGTTTAGTTGCCATCGCGCGCAAAATTCGTAGCGGAATAAGGCGGGTGAGCGTGATTAATGAGTAAAGATGGCTGGTGGTTGCGAAGTTGTACAAATTGCTAGCGTATATAGGTGGATGAGAGCGCGCAGAAGTTGAGGTGATGTCGACAACTGCGAAATAGAGTAAGGGCACAGACCACACTAACTTTGAATGCTAGGAACTCACTCGCTGGGCGCCAAAGAAGAGCCGCAGCGGGGCATCAGGTCAAACATCCCGCCCGCACCAACGACTCATCTGCTCATCGTGACAAACAAACAACCTAGTCGTGTACTCATCAAACAGATACGACACCATCTCTCCAAAATACTCCTAACCTCAATTCTCTCAGTTAATTAGACGCACTGGCCGATATGGCGGCCCCATCCCTCAAAGTGGACATTCCTGTCCCCGCAGGAAATGACTCACGAGCATTCACCTCAGCTCTCAAAGTGTGCTTGGCCGCCGCAGCTTTCGGAGTTTCTCTACAATACTCTGCAGGTAAAGCTAGAGGTCCTGTTTGTGTGCTAGGTATCGTTTTGATACTTACAAACTTCGATTTCCAGCTCCCGGTCAGTCAAATGTTACGCTGGAATCCACTAAAGACAACAAGTCTCTTATTGAGCCCAATTCGATTGTACGCTATTTTGCGAACATCGGATCGAAACCATGGGGAAAGACTGGCGAAGGCGCATTGAAAGATAATGCTTTGATCGAATATGAAGAAAGCGTACTTGCTACTTTGGTATTAACGAATGCCGACGAAGCTTTAGCACTCGCGGAATCAGTCATTGGCAAAGCCAGCTTGGGTAGCGAGCCCCCAAGTCCGGCTGAAGTCATTATCTTCTCCACTCTTTACAGTGTCGCGTCCTCAGCAAAGGGCGACACCCATCCGGCAGTATCAGCATGGTTTGCAAAGGTCGCCGGCACAGCATGGGCAAAGGCAGGGACTGAAAAAGCCACTGCTTTAACAACAGTAAAGCCAGTAAAGACGAACAGAGGGGCTCGCAAAGAGACTCCGGCCGTAGAAGAATTTGTGGAGAGGATGTCTATCAAGAATATCAAGGCCGGAGTGGAGATGAAGGTACCCAAGGCGGGTCAGGATATGTAGGTCCCCTGTCAGACAACTACGTGTAGACAGAATGGTTGACACCATTCACAGCCTTCCCATACCAGGTCAAAAGAATATCCTCATCACATCAGCATTGCCGTATGTGAACAATGTGCCGCATTTGGGGAATATTATTGGAAGTGTTCTTAGCGCAGACGCATTTTCGAGGTACCAAGTCCATAACAACAATCATGTGCTTAGTTAACCATTTCATAGATACTGCAAAGCTCGGAACTATAATACGCTCTACATTTGTGGAACTGATGAGTACGGCACAGCCACTGAAACTAAAGCTCTTGAGGAGGGATGTACTCCTCGGGAGCTGTGCGACAAATATAATGCCCTGCACCAAGGAATCTATGAATGGTTCGACATAGGCTTTGACTACTTTGGACGAACTACCACAGGTCAACAGACCGAAATCGCCCAGGACATTTTCTTGAAGCTCAAGGACCAAGGATTCCTTGTGGAGGAATCTATGACGCAGCTGTACTGTGAAAATCACGAAAGATTCCTTGCCGACCGTTTCGTTGAAGGAACCTGCCCAAAGTGTAGCTACCCCGACGCTCGAGGAGATCAATGTGATGGATGTGGGCAGCTCCTCGATCCCTTGGAGTTGATCAACCCACGGTGCAAACACGATGGAAACGTACCCGTTAAGCGTGACTCTAGGCATATCTTCCTCCAACTCGACCAATTGCAGCCAGAAGTTGAAGAGTGGAGCAAGAAGTCGGCAGAGGAGGGGCAGTGGTCGAGGAATGGTAGGATAATCACCGAGTCATGGCTTAAGGAGGGATTAAAGCAGCGATGCATCACCAGAGATCTTACGTGGGGTACGCCGGTGCCTCTTGAAGGTTATGACAAGAAGGTGCTCTACGTGTGGTTTGATGCTTGCATTGGGTACGTTTCCATAACAGCAAACTATACCAAGGATTGGGAGAAATGGTGGAAGAGTAAGGACGATGTGAAACTTTACCAATTCATGGGCAAGGACAATGTGCCTTTTCATACTGTCGTCTTTCCAGCAAGTCAGATGGGAACCAGAGATGGAAACTGGACTATGCTGCACCATCTCAGTACCACCGAGTATCTGCAATACGAGGGCGGAAAGTTCTCCAAGAGTAGAGGAGTTGGCGTGTTTGGCAATAATGCTCAGGATACTGGTGTGCCACCAAGTGTAAGTCAACCTACATACACCGCAGTAACAGTGTCTAATTTGGAGAGCAGGTGTGGCGCTATTACCTCCTCTCATCTCGCCCCGAAACTGGAGACACCCAATTTGTTTGGAAAGACTTTGTCACCAAAAACAATTCGGAACTTTTGGCCAACTTCGGAAACTTCGTCAACCGTCTAATCAAATTTGTCAATGCGAAGTACTCTGGCGTAGTCCCGGATTATACCGTCGCAATCAACGACCCTCTGTTCACCCCATACAAGGATACAATCAATGCCTTTCTAGCTTCATTTAATGACGAAATGGAGAACGTTCATATCCGTGCTGCCTTGGAAAAGGTTATGCTTATCTCCGGTGAGGGCAACCGATTTCTCCAAGACAATAAGCTGGACAACAATCTTTTCAACAATCATCCCGAGAAAGCAGCCGCTGTCGTCGGGTATGGGTTGAATCTGATTTACCTTCTTTCTGCTCTTGCTTACCCTTTCATGCCTGCAACTACCCTCTCGATTTGTGAACAATTGAATGCGCCTTTGCGATCCATTCCGAATACCTGGGCGCCTGAGGATCTTTTACCTGGCCACGTCATTGGAAAGGCTGCATATTTGTTTAGCAGAATCGACGAGAAACAAGAGGAGGCGTGGAAGAACAGATATGGCGGAAAACAGGAGGTTGCTGCCGCCGACGACAAGAAGAAGGAAAAGAAGAAGGGGAAGAAGGCGGCGCAACAGCAGAAGGCCAAGGAAGAGAAGGCCCAGGCCGATGATGGGGAGAAGGCCGCAGCCAAAGAGGTCGAGGTTTAAACGGAGTGTTGAGATTCTTGGGATAGGGTGGGGAGTTACAGGTGTGTTGTTTTTGGGAATTTCCATAGATTTTGGTTACCCACGGTTTCCTCGGGGAATTTGTTGTATTATTATTGATATCGAGGATAAGATCAATCATCCAACTATCGTGTATTCGATTGAGTGATTGTGATGTGAATTTAGAGTTTGGCTTGGCATGATCAACTAACCAACGCGTCTTGTCGCGTGCAGGGTGAGCACCTTCAACCACTGCCTCCACTTCCACACAGTACTCGCCTCACACCATGCCCCGCGAAATTATTACAATCCAGGCCGGACAGTGTGGTAACGCAGTAGGATCTGCTTTCTGGCAAACCCTATGTTGGTATCTCCAGTTACACGGGAAACTGAAGATTCGCTAACACTTTCAGGCCAGGAGCACGCCATATCTCCGGACGGTAATCTCGAGGCGACAGAAGAAGGGACCGACCGAAAAGATGTGTTCTTCTACCAATCCGATGATACCAGATACATTCCTCGAGCAATCTTACTCGATCTTGAACCCAGAGTCATACAAGGCATTCAAAATGGACCGTACAAGAACATCTACAACCCCGAGAACTTTCACGTTCCACAACATGGAAGTGGCGCTGGAAATAACTGGGCTGCAGGATATGCTATGGGGGAAAGTGTCTGCGAAGAAGTGATGGAGATGATTGAGAGGGAAGCAGATGGAAGCGACTCGCTCGAGGGGTTCATGCTGTTGCACTCCATAGCAGGTGGCACGGGCTCGGGTTTAGGATCATTTCTTCTGGAAAGGTTAAACGATCGGTTCCCAAAAAAACTCATCCAGACATACTCGGTTTTCCCGGACACACAAAGTGTTGGAGATGTTGTTGTACAACCCTACAATAGCATGCTTGCTATGAAGCGATTGTCTCAAAACGCCGACTCGGTTGTTGTATTGGATAACGGTGCTTTGACCCGCATTGCAGCGGATAGATTGCATATACAATCTCCATCGTTCGCACAGACCAACCAGTTGGTGTCGACCGTGATGTCTGCAAGCACAACCACCCTGCGGTATCCTGGGTACATGCACAACGACCTGGCTGGAATAATAGCATCTCTTATCCCAACACCCAGATGCCACTTCCTTATGACTTCATATACTCCCTTTACTGGTGATTCGGTAGAATCTGGAAAGACTGTGCGGAAAACTACAGTCTTGGATGTTATGCGTCGATTATTACAGCCTAAGAATCGGATGGTCTTGACAAATACAACCAAGAATAGTTGCTATATTTCTATATTGAATATTATACAAGGAGAGGCAGATCCAACGGATGTAAGTTTCAAGGCTGTGACTTCACCTTGTGATAGATGGCTGACTGTGGGCCAGGTTCACAAATCACTTCTTAGAATTCGTGAACGTCGCCTCGCAACTTTCATCCCATGGGGCCCTGCAAGTATACAGGTTGCTTTGACAAAGAAGTCCCCCCACATTCCAATGTCCAACCGTGTAAGCGGGCTTATGTTGGCAAACCACACCAGTATAGCCACGGTGCGTCCCTTTTACTCCCTCATCAATTCTGGTACTGATTAAATATTTGTAGCTATTCAAGCGTATCATGGCTCAGTATGACCGTCTAAGAAAGCGTAACGCATTCTTGGAGCAATACAAGAGAGAGCCAATGTTTGCCAATGATCTCAGCGAGTTTGATGATACAAGGGCTGAAATAGCAGACCTTATTGCTGAATACGAGGCCGCCGAGGGTGCGGGTTACTTGGATGGTCCCGTAGAAAGGGAACCGCCGAGAGGAGGAGACGAATAGGCTATTGGGCATGAAAGATCGTTGACTTTTTTTCTTTGTACATTTATGGTCTGGGTGCTCTCTATTTGCAGTGTCTTTCTTTGTCATGCGGGTTGGCGAGTTTGGGTTCGGGGGGGTTTGCTGGTTTTCTCGAATTATTACACTTGTTTTGAGGGAAATGCATCATCGAGTCAGGGGGGCATGTTTTTTTGTTAATAGCAGATCCGAAATGTTAATTTTGGGACAAATTTTTTTTCGCTACGCAGAAGCAAACGTACTGTAGCGAGCGCGATGGTTCGGACGAGATTTTTCTTGTGACAGATTTTTTCCATACCGAATGGACGAAATCCTCCCCCCAAAACAGATGGCTTGGCTGCTAGCTTGGCTGTACTAGTACAACGAGCCGCTGAACGCGCTTGTTGCCGTCGCGTCTCCCGCTGAACAATAGCTCAAAGTCTCACCACATCAACGAATTCCCATTACACCAAAGCAAACATCGACCATTCTATAAAGCTGCCAATATGTCAGATGTCGAAGATATGGATATCGATGAGCAGCCTACCGGCATTACTTTCTCAAGCAACCTCAAAGGCAAGAAAATGAGTAAAGCAAACCTGCCCATCAGTGCCGGCGACACTCTCCCATGGTTAGTTTATATCTAATCAATACAGGTTTCCTGATATCTGCCCCCAAATGCATACTGACAGATACCGCCCACATGCAGGGTAGAAAAATACCGCCCCGATACTCTGGATGACGTCTCCGGACATGAGGATATCCTACAAACCGTCAATCGCTTCATCTCTTCCAATCGCCTCCCTCACCTCCTCTTCTACGGCCCTCCTGGCACGGGAAAAACCTCGACCATTCTCGCGCTCGCCCGGCAAATCTATGGCACACAAAATGTACGGCAGCAAGTGTTGGAGCTGAATGCAAGTGACGATAGAGGAATTGATGTGGTACGGGAACAAATCAAGACGTTTGCATCGACGCGACAAATCTTTGGGGGTGTAGCTGGGAAGGGGGATGGGCTGGGCAATTTCAAGCTCATCATCCTGGATGAGGCGGATGCAATGACGAGTGCTGCCCAGAATGCACTCAGGAGGATCATGGAGAAGTACACGGCAAACACTAGATTCTGCATCATCGCAAACTACACTCACAAACTTTCGCCCGCGCTGTTGTCGAGATGTACCCGATTCCGCTTCTCGCCACTCCCGGTGGCTGCGCTGAGGAAACGTGTGGACCATGTTATCGCCTCGGAAGGTGTCCGCATCACTCCGCAAGCTGTCGATTCACTTCTGAAGCTCTCCAGAGGTGACATGCGACGCTCCCTCAATGTCCTACAAGCGTGCTTCGCTTCCTCCACCCCTATCGATGAAAAGGGCCATCCAGACCCCACCAAGGAGCGCGAAGAGATCACAGAGACTGGGATATACGACTGCATTGCGGTACCGCATCCGGACGATATTATACAAATCATGCAAACGCTTCTTAAGAGCGACATCACGACTAGCCTGCGAACGATTCACGATATCAAGACGAAGAAGGGGTTGGCACTGGCGGATATTTTGGCAGCATTGAGTGAGGAGCTTTGTAGGCTTGAAGTACCGAAGCAGACAAGGGTTGTGTGGATGGAGGGGTTGGCCGAGATTGAGTGGAGGGTTGGAAGTGGAGGTGGAGAGACGGTGCAGACAGGAGGGTTGGCAGGCGTTGTGAGGCAGGGTGTTGCTGTGATGAAGAATGGGAAATAGAAAGTGGTAATATTCAAGATATAGATACGTTTGGTATAGGAGTGCTCTCATATAGCAGACTTTGGTTTTCGTTTTGCGGCAAAACAGCCTGCGAGCAAGGTGGAAAATCTGCTTGTGTCTGTTTTTTCGAACTCATCATCAATACGGACACTCTAGTGACTTCCAAAGAACAACGGATACTTCAGTGATATCCCCCTACTAAGCGCATCTCACAAATGGGACTAAGTAAGATGACTGATGCTCCTGTTTTTTGGGCTGCACTGAAGGGCCTTGACCATCTCATACGTACAAGATGGTTTGTCATTGCACAAATGGTCCCCAAACCTAGCAGGATATAGTGCTGTAAATACCAAGGGCTATACATTAATGTTCAAAACTAGCAGTACTCTCCTTTTACTCTTCATTTATCTACTATGGGTGTACTACGCTTGGTGCTCTGTAGTTTTGTAGCTTCTTGTGACAGGCTGTTGAGAGAGCGACTAAACTTCTGCTCAATGACTTCTGCGTATTGGTGTTGTGAATGGTCATGTCTCTAGTCTACTCTTCCACTAAAAAGAAAACATAACACTTAACCTAGCTGGCAAAGCGTGGTGCTGTATATAAACGCTACAAACGTTTGATGTTGTAAACGCTGTAAACGTCGGGTGCTGTAAGAGCCTGGTGCGGGTTCGAAACCTGCAATGCTCACTGTTTTGCCCTTTTTTTCTCTTGCCTTTTGTCTGCCTCTCTAGTTTGCAGTGGAGCATGCTATGGCGATTGCTCAGCTGAAACCTACAGCAATAGACTTAGGTGTTGTAATTGAGAGAATTCACAAAAATCAAACCGATCGAAGGATCTAATAATGGAGTCTTGCAACAGCAATAGGTGTGTGAAAGAGGGAGGTAAAGAATTCATCCCGTCAATTCTCGAGGAACTCTTCTATCTATCGGGTATGATGGTGGCATTGATTGCAAGCTAAATTGGGCTATCGATACCTTCTGTAGAGCATTTTCTGATAAGTAGTACTTACGCATAAGAGAAGTTGTAGATATTCCATCCATTCGACACAAATCCCGTTAAATGTATGGGAATATATCGGCCCGGTTTCCTTCTAGCCAGATTCTCGGCCTATTCTTCAGTTGCCTGAAAGAGCCGGGTGAGTGTGTGAGTTCTCCGCTCCGCGGTGCCCCCGAAATCCAAGGAATCATTCATTGTGAGGGTCCAAGCTTCGACGATCCTGGTCTCCACATAGTTAGAGACTTGTCCCAGTCCCACAAATTTCCCCCTCTTCTCTACCGAGAGACTCGCAACGGCCTCTTGGCCGGTTTCCTCGTCGGCAGGCGTAGGGTTTAAATGGGGCAACGCATGCAAGCCAGGAACGTAAATCCTCATGACATATAAGTTACGTGTCATGTACTTGGAGAATTCATATGACCCTTCGGCCCTGGCCGCGAAATTATTGAGCTCCTTCATGGTGAGGTACCACTTATAGATGTCAAGATTCTCGGGAGGAAATGTTTCATCGGGGAGTGGCTGTAACATCTCCGAGCAAGGAGGCAGCATCGTCAAATTCGGGAGAGAAAGTCCTTCGAGCTCCATACGAAGTAGTTCAATCCTGAAGAGTCTCGTCTCCTCACCATTTTCTTCAGGCTCCGGGATAGGGAGGCGATATTGTGAGATATCAAAGAATCCGATATCCTCAAGTAGAACGCTTTTGTGAACCTTTGCAGGCATATTAGGCCGGTTGCGGTCCAGAAAGTGGTCCCTTTTGTTATCTATCAGCTTCAAAGCCTCACGATACTTGCCTAGGTTCAGGTAGATAGAGTTAGTACAAGGGCTGATAACTACAGCTGGAATTATACTTACTGAGTGCTGGGATCACAGGCGATGATGCTGCAAGATATGTCTTTAGATAGTCATTGCCTAGATCCATTTTAAGAGCTTCGAAAAGCTCCTTATGGCAATCAGAGACACACTAAAACGGTGATGAGTTATGTTAGATCGAAATTCAAAGATTCGGCATTATAACTCACGTCCCAACTGAGAACTAAATCAGCAATTACAGCCGCACTTAAACCCATTACGATGGAGTTGGCTCCATAGAGATCACCGTAATCCTTGAGATAGCCTGCAGTATCGATGAACTTCTCAATCGTTGCAACACGACCTTCTAAATCCAACTGTAGAACTTCCACTGCAACCCAGTGGATCAACTTGAACTGGATTTAGCACCATTACATATGGAGGTGTCAACTTGGGCTACTCACCAGTTGTTCCCGTTGATGGAACTGCGCGAAACGAGCCAATGGGACCTGCCAGGGCTTCTTAACTGGTCGCATATCTCCGGGGCCACGGATACCCGGATGTATACTATGCTTATCAAGACCCCACATCTGCTGCAAGGTATTCTTCGTGCAGATATCGCGGAATAGTACCAAATGCTACAAGATATTTTCATCAGCATCAACCCGCATCCAGATTGCTCACAACATACCGCAGCTGCAAGATACTTTGCCAATAGTTCAGCGTCTATGTCCAATGGAAACGTGACCTTCTGAAACTCGCTGAATGGGTTGGACTTGTGCACAATGAAGATATCCCTCCTGGTGTACAGCTGACGACTGTAGCAAACGAGATACTGGTCATAATCCTCTGCCCGTTGCTTATGTACGTAAAGGATGTACTTCACATCGTCGACTAGTTCAGGATCGTCACAAAATTTGTGTGCCGCGACCACAAGACGGTCGTATACCTCCAGTAACGTAAACTCGTCATCGGGGTCCGTGAAGTCATCTGGATAATTGGTAACCCAATATTCAACCAATTTAAGAATTCTACAGACAAACAGGTTAGTTAACTCAAATCTCCAATCAACCGAGAATACACTTACCGCTTGCTCTCTTGTGACCTCCCTTCTTTACGAGCCACAAAAACACAATGATTAGTTAGAGCTTCCAGGAAAGCAAGGCTTCCAATAGTGAACGTGATGGTCCAAATCATTGCGTCCATCATGTGAAAATCTAAAATATAATTAGTAACGCAAGATCGTTATATCAGGAGCAGAAGGGAAACTTGCCGGGCTCGTGGTTCTTTTCAGTTGTCAACCCGGTACTCGAGACAAGCTCAGCAACAATTGCCTGAAGCGTTCCCGTGACAATTAACAAGCTATCGTCGATCTCTTCCACGGTAATGTATAGATTCCCCTCATTATCGATCACATGAACAATCTCATTGGGGCGAGGTGGTTCAATGCGCTTCATATCAAGGAAGTAGTGGAAGGTGCTCAATTGCAATGAAGCACGGCCAAAAGGCGTGTTGAGATCTTTACAAATATCAGTTACGGGCCTTAGTAGAACATCAAGTTTGACTTACCGATTCGTTCATCTTCTACATCTGCGGGTTCACCGATCTTCTCTGTGGAGTTTTCCCAGGTAGCCAATAGTCCTTGAATCCGGTCTGTTTCAGTCGAGTCAAATGGGTTCTCCTGCTGAAATCCCGCTGCTTCGGTAAAGCCAACTGTTGAGGCCGACGAAGCATTTGAACGAACCGAGCCAGACCTAGTGTGAAGAGGGTCGATGGAACGGGAGTCAGCACCTTGCGAAGGGGATAAACCAATCAGGACTTGCGGCGGGCCGGTTGGAGTAGACTGAACATTCTGTATCCTGAGTCTCTCGCAACTACTTTCACAATTACTGCTCCTGCTCTCGAGTGATCCGAAAGCATGCAGGCCATTATCTGCGAGAATAAATCCTGGTTGAGCGACACTAACAACAATCGATCCAGTTTGACGAAGCAACTTATCGAGTTCTGTGAGCTATTAGCGGATACTAGTCTTTGTGTCGGAGACCATCAAGGTCTACCTTTTGGATACTGTTTCTTTGACAGAAACGAACTCGACATAGAGCCTGAGCTCGACGGTCGGGAGTCATTGCCTTGATCAGATACTGTCCTCGACGAAGTTGGAAGTAACTGCTTTCTGTCCATGAAGGAGCGAAACTTGCTAGTTGCGGATCCTATCGAGTCCCTTGACTTCACACTTGACGCTTCACTTGACTGTTTACTGATAAACCTGCCTAGCGATCGCCTGCGAGGATCCATGCTGAAGGTACTACATGACTGTCTCTTCCCAGATGAACGGGATGCGACTGAAGTGACAGCCATGCTTTGTTCCACCGGCGGTGGTGGGGGAGGAACAGAAGGTGGTGATGGGGGGCGATGATGAGGAAGTGGTGGCAGTGGCGGCATTCTTGGTGGCAGTATCTTGGAAGGTGAAGCAGCTCGTGAAGCACACGGGGTTGGAACATGCCGTCTGCTTGGAGTTAGAAGAAGTGGTGCAACTTTCGGGGGTCGCCCTGAAGTATTCTATGATCTCGCCGACCTTTGTGTGATAGGCCGTGAATCCAAATCATCGCCGGGAATATTTCCCTTCATGTATTCTTCCCTCATGTGCGGATGGGATATAATCTTTCCTCTAAACATCCGAGGAGCCTCAGAATCAACTCTATGCTTCTTCTCCCGGATATCCTGCATAGTATTCAATCAGCACATAATCGATACATACTTATTTTCAAACATTCTACCTTTTTCTGAGAGGGATACTTTTGTTTTGGCATTTTTGACTGGCAGTTGCGATTGCTTGTGCTTAAGGTGAGTTGAGCAGAACTTTCTCGGTGATGTCGTTAAGCAAAGTGTTTGCTGTGAGGAGTAAACGGTCTCGGTGCACCTGAGACCTGAACAGCCGTCCATATAAAATCACTCGGCTTGAGGAAGACTATACTAATTGACACCGTAAGCTATTGAGTAGGATTAGCTCGCTTCTGCACCCTCATTCCGCACTTTCCTAAGATGTAGTATTTACAGCTCATCAGTTTTATGTTTCTCCGACTGAAAGTGATAGAGTGAGCGCTGGTGACGTGAATCAGATAGCGCCTTGGCACCTGGCACCTCCACAAACCATCAGCCTTCTAAGTTCTCAACAGAGTTACAAAAAACCCCCAGCAAATCCAAAATTCGCGTTCAGGAATCCTCTCTGATTTGCCGCCGCGATTGACTGTAGATCCGCAGCAGCTGAGCAGTTAAGAGTGAGAATTCTAACTTAGATCTTCTGGGGTCCACGGTCTCTAATGTCAGAACTCCATGAAACACCTGCTCCGGCACCGACTGTTGCGCCTGATGCCAGCACGGCTGCTTCAACGAGTGCACCAGCCAATGCCGAAGCGAACGATGCATCAATACCAAATCGCGGGGGTCGAAGACAAGGCGGCCGAGGGAGAGGCCGTGGCACCACAAACGGGAGAAAGCACAAAAACATGGGCCGCAATGAATACAAGTCAGTAATCCCTCCAACGTTTTACTCGGGGTTTCCATTGAACGTTTTCCTCACAGCCGCCACAAAGACGAGAACCATCACCGCACAAAGCGCGTAAAGATTGACGATGACCGTGCGCCCACCGGATGGCAGGAAGCGGGGCAACAAGATGGCGGCGAAAAAGAGGAGCGCAAACCGAAGCGGAAAGTCGCCGTCATGATCAGCTACTGTGGCTCGGGTTATAGAGGAATGCAATTGAATCCACCTCACAAAAGCATTGAGGGTGATCTGTTTGAGGCATTTGTAAAGGCGGGTGCTATATCGGCAGCGAACTCGAATGATCCCAAGAAGGTTGGTTATGAGTGGTGGGAAATATGATTTCGCGGATAGGGCTAATCAGCGGTAGTCTTCACTTGTGCGCTGCGCAAGGACTGATAAGGGTGTCCATGCCGCCGGCAATGTCATCTCATTGAAACTCATTATTGAAGACCCTGAAGTCATTCCTAAGATCAATGCAAATCTCCCGGACCAGATCCGCGTATGGGATATCATCAGAACAACGGGTTCCTTTAGCTGTTATCAGCTGTGCGACAGCCGGAAGTACGAATACTTGGTGCCTTCTCACGTTTTCCTACCACCACACCCAGACTCCTACCTCGCGAAAACTTGTTTAGAGTACGCCGAGAAGGAAGGCGACCTTGAAAACTACTTATTACGACAAAAAGAGGTTGAGGGCTGGTGGTCCGCTGTCAATGAGAAAGTCAACCAACAATTGGGAGATTATGCCAAGGCGGTTATCGGGGAAGTAATAAAAGAAGACAGCAAATCCGAAGATCCTCCAAAAGAAGATGATGAATTGCAAAATCCGGAGAAAGATAAACGGGATAATCCTTTGCTCAAAAAGATTCGAGAGATTCACCAACAGGAAAAGAAGGCTTATCGCATTTCACCCGAACGACTGGAAAGAGTTCGGGATGCTTTTCATCAGTTTGTGGGTACTAACAACTACTACAACTTCACAATTGAGAAGACTTTCAGAGACCCAAGTGCGAAACGTCACATTAAGTCTTTCGAGGTATGATTAGGATCTAGCTTCATTCCCTCTGCTAACCATGGATAGGTCAACGATCCCGTTATCATCAACGGCACTGAGTGGCTCTTCATTCACGTCCACGGGCAGTCTTTCATGATGCACCAAATCCGCAAGATGGTAGGCTTAGCGATGATGATGGTCCGCACAGGATGCCCCATCTCTCGTATTCAGGAAGCTTTTGGGCCGAGGAAGATTGCAATTGCGAAAGCACCGTCACTAGGACTTCTTTTAGAATACCCATTATTCTCGCACTATAACGAGAAAACCGCAAGCGAGAATGGTAGAGACCCTCTTGATTTCGAAAAGTACAAGGAGATCGACGAGTTTAAGCAGAAGTTCATCTACTCAAGGATATTTGAAGAGGAAGAGAAGCAAAATACGTATGTTTATCTGTCATCACGTATGGGATGGCTCGCTAACCGGGTGTTGTTGCTGGTAGATTCGCGCAATTCGTGGAGTATTTGGATGCGTGTAGTGGTCCACTTTATCTTTACCTCACGTCAGCTGGATTCAAGGCTCTTGATGATGCCGCGGCTAAGGCACCAGGAGGCAAACTTCCAGCGGAGGAAGCCCCAGGCAATGAATCCGAGGAAGAAAGTATGGGAGAAGAGGAAGAGTAGGTTTGCATTCTCTAGATTTTGGTGGAACGTACGTACCATCATGAAAATTTGCAATGAATATAGATGTTCATATTATATTAAAGATAAGATCCACAAAACTGATATGATTCCTACTCAGCCCTAAGATGGTGCAACTGTTTGCTGACAACCCCATATCACCTTCGCGATATGCTTCGGCCCATCCCCACATCTAAAAGGTAGGCTGCACAAATACCACTTCCTTCAGCACAGGTATCTTTTCCTCACATCTGGTACTCCTCTCCAAACTCTCCACCTCCAACCAAACCGTATCAGGGGACACTGTCTCCAAAGCCTCCCTCAGATCCGGTCTCTCCGCCATCACCTTCCCTCCACACATGACACAAATCTCATCCAACACCTCGTCTTGCAAACCCACAAACCTCACCAGTGCCACCAGCATCTTCACCGCCGCATCCCAGACCTTATAATTAATCCCATACACACCCATATTATTAGTTTTAACCCTTCTCTCTTTCTCAAGATTTCTGTGCGCCTGGATATAAACCTTTCTGAACCCAGACCATCCCTCCTTAATTCTCGTGCTCAAGAAATCGCCGGAAGATTCAGCAATGCTGGAAATGGCCTGGCAAGCTTGGATCACGACTCCTGCTTCATCGTCAAAAAGCCGGGCATAGACGACAGGCCAAATGTCGTTTATTACGGGAAGATACTCTTGCTCGTTTGTACCAAGGGTGTGGGAGGCGTTGGATATTAGGTAGAGAACTTTTGTGCGTAAGGAAAAGGAGCCGTGGGTTAGGTAATGTTGGCTCAGACGGGTGATGCGTTGGACTATTTCGTAGGTTTTGGGGGGTTTGGGGGGTTCTTCTTCCGGTGGCGGAGGTGCAGGGTTATCGTCAATGTCGTCCATATTTTCTTCTTCGAAGTTGGGTGGCAGGTCCTTTGATTTTCCTTTGCCATTTCCCCATGGTTTTCGAGGGAACTCTTTGAGTTCTCCTTCGTCGTCTGATGGCTCAAGTTCGAGTGGTTCAAGTCGTGGGCGGTTTTCATCCCTTGAGACTTTAAGGAGTTGGATAAGTTCTTTGTCCTGGATAACTCCTCGCTTCTTGCGTTTTCTACCGTCCGCATTATCTTCACCGGATTCTATCCGTTTCACATCTTCATCTCTTTTGGAGCTCTCCTTAACAATGGTGCCAAGAACTATGAAAAGCTCCTCGCACAGCTTCTCATACTCGTGAAATCCATCCAGAATCGAAAAGATGCTAACAACCAAATCATCCAGGTAAGGCACCAGTTTCGGGCCGACCAGTTTCAACATCATATTCAGCACCACGGGGGCCTGCGGCGAGAGGTCAAATATATTCAGTTTCAAAGACACAGCATTAACCATGTAATCAACGTTATCCAGAAGCAATTCCTTCGCACTGGAGTACTCGCAGCCACGGGCTATGTTGTTAAGTGCAATTATTGCGTGATTCTGGACTTCTGCAGATGAAGATCCTAGGTGGTGGACAATGGGATATAAAGCATCGACCAGCTCACCGCGGAACTGCCGTTTGTGTGTCTCGGCGACTAAAGAAAGCGCCTCTAGGGCGAGACAGTGGATGGTGGCGTTTTCGTCGGATTCTGCTTCATCTTCCACGGAAGTAGCCAGATTCCCTAATGCAAGAGCAAGAAGCTCGTCCATGACGTGACGTTGAAGAGTAGAGACTTCCATGATGCCGCAGTCAAAATACATATCCATTTCGTTTGATGCAGCCAAAGAACCACGGAGAAGGTTTATAGCGATCCAAATAGAGGTTGCTCGTTCGTTTACCGAAAATCCTCGCATCGACGCATCTCGGAGATGTCGTCGTGCAAGACTCAGGCCGTTTTCTTCTGAGGATTGTCCAAGAGATTCCAGGAGTTGTTTCATGCTTTCCATTGTATTCATTTGGCTACGCTGCCCCACCATTACTTCCGGGAACTTTGCTATCTTGCCTTCACTAGATATAACAGAACGGTTTGCAAGCAGCATATCGAGTCTGGGCTGAACAGGCGTCGCCCGTACCAACGTAGTTACGGTTTTCGATGATGCGGTAACTGCAAGTAAACTCTCTTTAATGCCGTCCGCCAGCATGTCTCGCAGTAAATCAGATTCCATGTTGAGCTCCATACACAGTCCGAAAGCAATCGATAACCTTGTAATCACCCGCTGTTTTGCATCCTCGTCGTTACCAGTCATAACTCTGGGAAGTCCAACAATCCACCCATCCAAGCATCCGCGAACAGCATCTTTAATCTTTTCGCCCATCGTTGCCATAACACGGATAGTGTTCTCAGCTAACCTAGCAAGTGATTCATCTGTATCTCCGGCCACCACGACCAATGTTTCCACCAGAATCATTGTTGCCTCGTCCAAAGCAGTAGCACAAGACTCCAGGAGATTCCGAGAAAACTCGAATACAGCGGTACGAACTTCGAGCCTTGGATGTGTGCGTAGCTTCAGAATCCGTTCCAATGCAACTTTGGTGTTTGCGGCCGTAGCCTTCATCCACGGCTTCGTTCGTCTGAGCTTCAGAGTGTCCACCAACCCTTCATCTGTGTCAGGTAGCTTCGCATAGTGTTTATCGCCCAAGACACTCAAGATAAGTTTATCCAGGACTTTCACCATAACCCTCAAAACTTGATACGGCCTCTTCGTCGTTTTTCCCAGGCCCAGAGCTCTCACCAATCCCGAAACAACCCCCGGATAAAAGCTTGCTCTCATATCTTCATCCTTCACTGCCTCAATTAACAGCTTTTCCATGACTTCTAAAGCCACAAGTTGCAACTCCAACATATCCGCCTCCATGAACGTCGTAAGCAGCATAGTGACAGTATGTCCCACCGCCGGAATATTCTCGAATTCATCCACCGCCGCCCCACCGGAGCGTACAAGACCCTCAAAAAGGTGTAAAAGACATTTGCAGCCCGCCAGCTTCGTTTCCTCACTCTTTGCACCGCAGTCGCTCTCATCCTTCTGGTTAGGGTTACCTCCGATCACAAACGTGAGCAATATCAGCAGCTGCTTCGCCATCTCCGGTGCAATTTGGAGTCTCCAGGCGGTACATATCAGGATATCTAGGCACTGCAAGGCGAGCTCTATCGACTGGTCGTTGAGTTTCTGATACTGACGAAAGACGTGCGATAACGGGAAGAAAATATAGTCCCCCAATTTGATGTCGAGTTGATCGTGCGGGACATGTTGGAGAGTAGAATACAGCTCCGTGAGCGCACTTGTGAGCTCTCTGTTGTTTGGTTTAGAGGTCAAGATGCATTTGCTGAGTGTGACACATCGTGGTTTTAACTTCAAACATCAACACAATTCTGATCGCCCGAGGATGGCTCACACACCTCTTGGAACAGTCTCTGTCGCTCGCTTTCAATAGCCGGCGGGGTCTGAGGTCCGAAGATGTCTTGGAAATTCGACATTTTGAGCTACAGACATGGAAAACCAGGATTAAACCTCAATGAACTTTCATCAGAACCTTGGAAGTCGTATGACGTTTGGTCGTGTGAGGCTCTCATGAAGCGGGTAACTGCATGGACGCCTTGCAAATTCATGAAAGCGAGTGACACCATTATGAAACAAAAGACTGTAATGGAGGCGATGTTCATTCTCCTAGCTAGATTACTTACATGCTCTAGATCTAGAGCCCAAACTATCTGCCGAAGAGTTCAAATTACTAGTTACATTCTAGTCATATTTACAACAACGAGCATCCGCCGTCTCGACGGCCGAAAAAGAAGTCGTGTGTTACCATTAACGTTATATATCCTCGAGCGAGTAATTCATCGAGTTTTGATAGTCATCCAACGAATCGAATTCTCCACGTATCCGGCGAAAATATTAATATTGCAGATACCAAATTAAAGACCATCCAGCGCCCTGTAAAAGCCTTCCTTTGCCCAACATCCTATTCCCTTCCCAGCATACTCTTTGGATTCCACAGCCCCACGCTTGTTTAGCCAGTCAACAACATCCATCACTTCTATCGGCGTCAAACCAGGGTAAAGCATTCTTGATATCTCCGTCGTTTGAATACCTGGACGACTGGTAATCAAAGACAAGACGGAGATCGCCACTCTAAGCCACATTCCCTTGATGACGGAATTATTCATATCGATCCAGATACGGATAGGTTCCATCGGATTTCCGGTCTTTCCTTCAGGAGTTGGCGGCAATGGGGCAACTTCTGGCCGAGAAAAGTAGCTGGGCTCGGCCCGCACGTCGATCTTGAAGTCCACCAGGCGTTTGGGCATCGAACGCGTTTCATATCCTTCAACAAGGCCCCAAGGGTCGGCCACGTATTCGCGTTTTTCAAACCGTACCTATTATTTCATCAGTTGTTGGAATTTGGACGATTAAGTTGGAGTATATACCCTTCGGTGAGCGACGAGGTCGAAAATACACGCCACAGATCCATCATTTAAGAATGGCGATAATTCAAGTGCATCCTTCTGTTCGAACATCTTCTGAAGAGTACCGTCAAACTTTAATGCTTGGGCGAATAGCTTTTGGTCCATTGGCGTACGAAGAGACAAGTGAAACTTATCCGTCAACTCGTAGTTACGCCCAGGTGCAACGCGGTTGTGTTCCTTCCGATGCGCAATGACCTTATTATTCGACAACTCAAAAAATGCTTCGTCAACAGCATCCTCAGGTTGTGCACGAATGATTGCAAAAGCTTCCATGGGATTGTAACTAGCCGCGTCTGTCATAATATTTGCTTTGATAATCGACTTGACGTAGTCAACCGGGCTGTTTCCTTCCTTGACATCATTCTCAGTCTTTAGAGGAAGTTCATACGCATAGCAAACAAAATGATTGGCTCTATTTCCCATCGTGAAGGCTGGGTTGTGGTAATCTGCCCTCCAGGGAGAGGGCTTGTCATGACGAAGGTTATACAGGTTGTCGAACACCTCCCGTTTTGAGGAAAGTTCAGGGACAGCATGCGCCCTGGGGTAGGTAATTAGTCCCCACACCTAGTGTAGCATATGGTATACGTACTCGGGAAGCTCAAGGTTGTCACGGAACCATTTGATATGGTGAGTCAAGTCGAAGCTCATAGGTTGGTGAAGATTGATCGGTGGTAATTGACCCTTAGCATAAGCCTCAAGATACATCTCCTCAAATTCAGACTGAAGCTTTTTGAGATGTGTCTTGTGCATATCGCGCACCCTTGGCCAACGTCGTTGGAAGACCACAGGCTGGTGCTGCGGCATGGCTTTTTGAATGAGATTCCAATTTATTTTTCGGTCGACATTGCCAAAAATAGTCCTAACAATAATCACTGCAATCAAAAGGGTATCTTCATCCTCTTTTGGAATTGTGTATTTGTTTCGATGCGTTGAATCCTTCCTGGAATGCACTGCTAAAAGTTAGCCATATTCAGCGAACACTAAAATAGGCATGCGTGCCTTCTTGCTCTTCTCCAGCCTCGTCTAGGGTAGTAGTCTGGTGTAGTGCAGCCATTGCCTTTTGCCGACGGGATTTTGTAGGTGAACCATCCAGAACCCTTCTTCTCCTTCTCTTGATGGGCAGCACAGGCGCGGCATTGTCGGAGTCTCCAGCAGTAAGTTGGGGAGCTAGCGTTGAGAGTTGCGGTGCCGTTCGTGGCACTCTCGCTGGTGGTGGTTTGATCCGCTTATCTAGGGATGCTGGGGCCTGTCTGAAGTCTTCACCTACTTCCACCTCCGGTCCGAAGTGGTTGATCATGACCAGACCGTCTTGTTTACTGGGCTGGAACAACTCATCCCCCTGGCCCTCCATCAGAATCTCCATTTGCCGAACGTCCTTGACATCCTTTAGGAAGGTGTTTGCATCAGTGCGCTGGATAAAATCGGTCCACCATACCGTTCGAGGGCCGGTTTCCTCATCGGCCTCATCGTTAGGAACGGTCTGAAACTTATTCCTCAGCTGCTGAATTTTATATTTGAGCTCAGCTTTACGACGACGGGCTTCTTCGCGCTGTTCATCGGTGAATTTCCCGTTCCACGTGGATAGCTCTCCTCCAAGCTGCTTCATACGTTTCAGCTCTGCACGCATCTCTTTGTCTTCTGCCCTCTGGATATCCCTGGCGGCTCGCTGAGCCGCTCTCTCTTGCTTCTTCATTTGCTGGACAGATGATGTATATATCCTATCAAACTCAGTTTCAACCACACTTGGCTGTGCCTGCTGCACCCAAGTAGTAACAGGATTCATCACTCTCTGATGGATATCTGGCGGTAGATCGGTTCCGGGAGGAAACCAAAGATTGCCATTGGCGGCTTTGATTTTTCTGATTGTCTCGATAACCAGCGGCGAATCAAGTGGGAGTTTTGCATCTACCAAGAGCTTCTTAATGGCAACGCCTCGCGGGGTCTGCAAGCTGAAGGAGTATTGATTTATTTTCCCCTTGTATTGCAATGATTGAACGACGCCTCGAATAAGTCGGCGATCAGCTACTCCTGCCTTCGGGTTCTTCTTCTTATACCGCTTATCGAAAGCGTGACGAAGTTCATTTCCACCAGGAAATACACCCTGATGCTCGGCAACCAGGTCAAGGACTACCTGTTGGCGGCCGAGTGCCAGCATTCCACCGATACTGCCGTAGGAGTCATTATCGGCATCAAGTTTTTCAGCTTCTATGCTAAGGCCATCAACTTTGAACGGTGCATTTTGACTCGCTTGCTCAGAATCATCTGTTGGTGCTACCAAAGTTTCTGAAGGCGGCTTTTCAACTTCGTTTGCAGTCCGTGGATCTCTTGTTTTCTCGGTTGCCGACGGGACTGAAGGCGAAGGTTCTCCTGGACCTTGGGTCTCAGCCGCCTCGACTGTGGTGGATTGAGATGGCGCCTCCTGAGTTTCGAGAACACTGGGCTGATCCTGGGTTGCTTCAGGAACATCTTCAGGGGGCGGAGGAATCATCTCAATATCGGCCGCTGCTGGTGCGCTCTCAATATCAGCCGCTGGCGGTGCGCTCTCAATATCGGCCGCAGTTGGTGCGCTGCGCTTTCCACGCTTTCCTGGAGTTAGGGATAAGGGAGCCGGGGAGACTGCTTTTCGCTTTCGTGTGGGCCTCGTAGCTTTGGGAGTGGGAGTTCCTTCGGCAGTATTTTTTGCTTTCCGGCTGCCTCGCGCAGGTGTTGAACTAGGTGTGGCGACCACATCCGGCGTTGAAGGTTGATAGAAGGCCAGTAAAGTCTGTTGAGTAGACTGAGCAGTTCGTGGGGTTTGGGTGGGTTGCATAGAAGCCGTTCCCCGAAGCCTGGGCGCAACAGGAGTAGTGGGTGGCTCTGGGGAATTGGCAGTCTGAGGGGTGAACTCCGGTGTACCTGACACCTCGACTGCTTCGGCCGCAACAGCTTTACCCTTCGTAGGACCACGTCCACGCCGTTTGGGAACGGTGGGGGTATCACCCATCTTCTGCTTTTTTGGTTGCCTACCGCGGGGTTTGGGTGTTTTTGATGGTCCTTCATCCTGAGTATCCTCCAAAAGCCGCTTATTTGGTGTTTGCTTGGTATTATTTGTAGCAATTTGGGCTTCTCTTCGTCTTTTTCCAGCAAGGTATGGCTCTTGGCCTTTCTCATATTTGCGGGGGCGCCCTGTTCCACCTTGCCCGGTTAGTAACGCAATCCAGCTGCATCATGGTGGTTTTCTCACCAGTTCCCTTTTTCCAGCCAGGCTTGTTGGTAAGTGCAGCGATATTCTCCTTCTTCTTGCCGACAAGCTGGCTTTCGGCGAGACTAGCTGAGCCATCCTTTTTCAGCATGCGTGAGGAATTAACTGCAGGAAAGCCAAACTCGTCTAGCTCCTGTGCTTTCGGTGTTTGATCATCAGCTTCCCCAAAGGATCCAAGTTTGGCTTTGACACCCTTCTTCTTCCCCTGGGCAGCCCAAGGCTCGTTAGCAAGTCCTTCCTTGACAAGTTCCTGATGCCATCCATAGCTAAAATAGTGGTAGTGCGTTTGTCGATGGGTAATACTCGTCTCGCGTATAACAGCCAAGTGGGAATATTGTGCTGGTTGAGATTTTGATGGGAAGTCTGTCATTCGATGGAGAACCTGATCCATTGGTCTATAGTAGAAGGAACCTATAACACGTTGTACAACTTCCTAATTGCGCCAGTGAGTAAAGATCAGAAATATATATTTGATGCTCACCATGCTTGACATTCCGTTTTTTCCAGTTGCTTTGACAAGGTCATAAACTATATTTGGCATAGGAACATTCATGCTCCACTGGGGTACTTCGCGGGGAACCTCCTCGATGGCATCCGCATCCACGTGTGCAAGTTGCTCATTAATGGCATCAACATCCATATCATCATTTTCCTTCTCGTCCTTCCCGTCCTCTGCGTCAGAACCATCATCACCTTCGTCATCCTCTACTAATGGACCTTTCGAGGAATTTGCTAGCCTTCGTAAATCGTCCTCTGTTATATCTCGGAGAAATTTAATACACCTCGCATGTGCTCTAACTGTAACATTCTGTCCACCTTTTTTGTCGTAGGTGCGATTGGATGATAGGGGCACCCGAATTCTTTTCCAAACACCAAACACCTCGACTTTCCGCAGGATTCGAGAAAGGGAACGCCAATGAAACCTGGATTTATCCATACCCTAACGACAAGTTAGCACCCGTGCTACCAAGACTGGAGAGGGAGCTGACCAGCTTCTTCTTGAGATCTCCTCGTTGTACGACGCCATTTCTGGCCATCTTCAACTCCGTGATAATAGCATTTATCAGACTCTCAAGATGAATGGTTTCGCCGGTCCACCGTTCAGTTCCACCGGCAATTGCCCTCCCTTTCTGTTTCTCGTCTTCTTTGGTAGCCTGCGCTCGCTTTTGGTCCCGCTGAACAGCAAACCTCATGAGTGTAAGCTTGCTCGTGTTCATGCTCTTAGCCAACACATTGATCTTCTCTATATAACCCAGGTCCTTGAGCACACTTGTTCGACCGGCAATGGATTTTTTGTCTTGGCCAGTAAGTTTGGTGAGTTCAGGTTGGATCAATCCGTTCATTCTGTGCTTTCCTATAACTTCGAGACACTTGAAGAGAGCATTCGGAACCTGAGGTGGTTAGTCGAAGCCTCAGCAAAATAGCAAACAGGTTTTCTACCTTCCTCGGGTCGGGTCCGTGACCTGTGAGTGTTCGCCATCGCCGGTCCTCGGTAGCGTACACCCTCAGCTGCTCAAAGTCATCGTTCTCGCTTCTCATCTTCATCTTTTCTACAATATCCTTCAAGGTCATGTTTCCGGCCTCGTTTTTGGGGCCAACAATGAAGTCCTTCTCCTGACGCAGCAGGTCCCAAATGTATTCCTGGAATTCCTCCTTGACGTTGGGAACACCCCAGAAATCTGAACCCTTGCCAGAGTTGGGCTTTGCTGGTTCGGCGTTATCATTGGTTTCGCCCCCATCACCGTCTTCTCCACACGTCTGCCTATCTAATTGGTCGGCCCCGAGAAGCTCACTGACATTATGACGCTTCTGCAGATTTTCCACATAGAAGTTATTAACATGGTGGAATAGTTCCTCAATGCTGGTTCCTATAATTATTCATATCAAACGTCAGAAAAGAGTTCCCAGGCATTTAACTGACACATTTCAGTGGGTATATAAGAGCGCTATCCCGAGAATCGAACGAGCTCCGGAGCGTACGCAAAAAGCAAACCAAACATCAAATCGGGTATTATATTTAGCGACTCCCAAGCCTAGGTGCACAAAAAAGACGCTCCGGTAGTAAGTGAAGGCATAAAATTTTGATAATGCTCATGCTACATATGACGCTGTTGATATGTGCATCCCCCACCACCCCACCTTTACCAAGAGATATCGAGAATTAGGAAGAAACCAAACATACCTTCTTCGCCGTCAATGGCAACTTCATCTAGAACATAGTTCAGAAGAGCTTTAAGACTCATGGCTGTAGTGATTCGGTCATAAAGTTGTGGAGTAGAGAGCGAAGTGGTCAGAAGGCTAAAGTGAAAAGGAAAAAAGACCGCCGGGGAATCGAACCCAGTGCTCCCAAGCTGGCTGCTCTATTGCCGGGTAAATTTCCTAGTTTTCTTGGCAACGTTGGTTGGTGGCAAGGTTTTGCGACATTCCGTTTTATAAATTTTCCAAAGTCCCCCCTTTGGTCATTTTGCTTGGAAATAATGGTACAATCCATCTTTTAACAAGCCTTCTGAATTCTGGGGAAACGTAGGTACTTAAGTACCTAATGTTTTGGCGAATCTCATTAAGCGATGGGTTAGGGTTATGCGATACACTCGGTGTCCGAACCGGGTTGACCTTGTCGAACCTTAACCTTGTCTGAGCCATTTTAATATATCTGCAGCACTAATCTTTTTAGGAGCTGTATAAAGTACGAGTACTGCCTCATAGAGGCTTCTATATAGCTCCATCAACAGGCATTCACCAGATAACAGGACGACTGCTAAGACAGACAGATCTTATTTATGGGCTCAATTGGCTTAGTTTCAAGGCTCACCGCTCGGAGTTTAATTGAATGTCTAGAATTACGTATACAGCGAGCTACTAGCTCTATATTTTCCCAGTAGTAGAGTACATGTGCATGGAATTTTGATGTTATGGACTATAGCTATCAACAGTTTTTCATGGGTGAGCTCCAAACCATTTGGATCCTTGACATAGACGGTAAATCCTCCGAAGCAACCTTAGAATGCTGGGTGAGATATTGCGAGAGTTGGATGCTTTTACGACACGAGTAGTGTTCATTATAAGCTCATCGAATCAATATTAATTCGTATACACCATTTGCTATCATCAGAAACAACATCCATCGCGTCTACCCTTAAACCCACCTCCGAAGATCAAGAAACTGCAAGCAAGGGAAGAGGTATTAATATTAGGTACCCGCCGTATCCATCAACTTAGCAGACATCAGTTCTCGCAATGCTCGCAAATGGGGGGCGAATCAGGGTATAGTACAGGGTTATTGGATCAGCGGGTGGGCTGGATGAGTTGAAAAAAGCAGATGTGAAACTCTGTAACACTATGAGTAGTGCCATTCCAATGAAGTTAACCGCATCTAGAGCGCCAACATGAGGTTGTCCGAGCACTCAGATACGGGAGACTTCCGGTGCATGACTAAAGCGTACTTACCCGACTACCGATTGTTTAAGGTCTCGGCTATCCGAACCAGAAAGTCCGAAAGTGACGTAGGATTCGGAGATATCAAGCACATCATCCCCACTCAGTAATCCCTGAGCAGCTACGAATTTACTTAGACATTAGTTGAATCACAACGATGGATAACATCGTGTATCCTCGAGTCACGATACAGTATTGCACTCAATGCAAATGGCTTCTACGTATGTTTGATTCCATTGAAACGTAGATTCTAGCTGACAGACGTAGGTGCTGCATATGTAAGTCACCGCAGCGATTCACGTCACGGCGAAGGTCTAAGCTCATGCCCCATCATAAAGTTTGCACAGGAACTTCTCTCCACCTTTTCGACGTCACTTGGTGAAGTTTCCCTCATACCTTCAACGGGTGGGACGTTTGTTGTACAAATCTACTACCAAAATGCTGCGGCTGCGAATGGAGTTCAAACAACCACTTTATGGGACCGCAAGGTGGACGGTGGCTTTCCAGAGACAAAGGTTAAATCTTTAATTTTACTAAGAGATTCCGTCCGAACTTCTGACTGGCAAACAGCAACTAAAACAACGGGTCAGAGATGTTATTGATCCTGGGCGAAATCTTGGACACGTTGATGGCAAGAAGGCTATCGAAGCAAATGCTGGTGGTCCGGCTACAAGTTCTCTTGTGGCAGAGAAGCCCAAAGTGGCATCGGAGAGCGCTCCCGCTTGCTCTCCTCGAGGTGCAGAGGGGGAGGTGTGTGAAGATTGTCAATGAGGATGCACGTACGCTTCCGCTGGGTCCGAATATGGATATAGAATCATGAGCGTGTATATCGGCATTTATCCTCTCATCTACAGCGTCTTGGTTCTATCGTTCACCTGACCACCTTCAAGCATGGTATTTGTGTTTCTTCATCCTTAAATTGAGCGGTAGATGTTGCCCTGCAATTCATGTCTGAGGTGGTCATTCCCCCGGGCACAGAAATAAAGAACTAAGATCCCACGAAGGAAATAAGGTCTTTATAAACATAGCGTTAACTACAGTACGTGCGACTCTTCATAGTAAGAATGACGTAGCAATCCTCAGTTGTATCGTTAACCAAGTACGTATACTACTCTATGTCCTAAGACTAGTCACGGGCATCTGGGGTCATTCTCCAGAATCTCAACGTCATTGCTCCATAATAACTCACGGGCCAGCTAATACATATCTACCTCTGCTTCTGCTAGGTGCTCACTTTCTAAGAAGCTACCCAACCTTCCTCCCCCAGACACATCCAGAACCATGCAACGACTCACAACCCCCCTCCGCTCACAGCGTCTATTCTCAACTACCAAGGCCATGAGCAGTCCTCCTTCGCAGCTGAAAGGTCATGCTCAATGGATTAAGGGAACGGGCACTGTGCGTATACATAACATTCACTAAAGGTTCTAACTAACATTAAGCTTTTTAGGAAATATTGGGATCTGTATTTTCCTCGAAACTCAAAGAATCCGGGGTTGCTGCCAAAGAGGCTGGTATTGCCGAGATGCGGGCTGCGAAGGAGATTGGCGATAAGAAGGTGGAGATGAAGATGGCTCAAGAGGGCCCTATTAGACTTAGTGCCGAGGGGAGGAGTGAGGGAATATTTGGAAAGATCTTGGGCTGTGAAGGTATGAAGAAACGGGGCGAAGCTAAGTTAAAGACTGCGCAAAGTAAGATCTAGTAAAAGGTTGAGCTAGGCGTTAATTGGGTGAAATGGAACGGTTTTGTAATGGCAATTAACGCGGCGTACAAATCAACTTTACTTTCCCTTCTCTCAGTGCTCGTGTTTAGAGCATTGGAAAAATCGTGGACTCCAGGCAGCCCAGGATCGGTCATATGATGTCACTCGCACGTAAATGATGGCTCCCGGCCAGAGGATATGTCCCCGGGCTTACGACGTACAGTCCTGTATCTGTAACGTAGCAGTGTGAGCTTTTGGAGGGCCGTTTCAAATGAAACCAAAGCATTCTAAGTATTTGTTCCGAAGCCTGTTTGCTGCTCAAGATTGTGGCTTGGCTTGGCCGCCACCGCTTCCCACCCTAGCAACAAACACCTCGAACACGCTGCGGGAAACCCAACACCCCACGACATCACGATATCAACTACGGCCGCAGCATCATGGTTTTAGCAGACTTAGGGAAGCGGTTAACTTCCGCTGTGTCAAATCTGACACACTCGAATGTGGTGGACGAGAAGGTACGAATTCCTCATCCGCGCTAGGCGTCAAGACATGTGTTAACTTGACTTGCCCTCACCCAGGCTTTCGATGCTATGATAAAGGAGATATGTTCCGCCCTAATAGAAGCCGACGTTCGTACCTCTCCCGCGCTTATGCCGCCTGCGAATACTCACCTCGCCGGCATGTTAGGTCAACGTTAAGCTCGTCGCGAACCTCCGAAAGTCGATAAAGCACGCGGTCAACCTGAAAGAGCTGGGCCCAGGCGTCAACAAGAAGCGGCTGATCCAAAAAGTATTTTCGCTCTGCGGCTTCGAGCTACGTATATGTGAATCTGACTTATGTGCACCAGACAGTCTTCGATGAGCTCGTCAAACTTGTCGACCCCCACAATGAACCATTCAAGCCCAAAAAGGGTCGGTCCAATGTTATCATGTTTGTGGGTCTCCAAGGTTCCGGCAAAACCACGTCCTGCACAAAACTTGCTCGCTACTACCAGGCGCGAGGCTTTAAAGCCTGTCTCGTTTGCGCCGACACATTCCGAGCCGGAGCCTTCGATCAGTTGAAACAGAACGCCACAAAGGCAAAGATTCCCTACTATGGTTCATACACGGAGACAGATCCCGTTAAGGTTTCTCGAGATGGTGTTGAAAAGTTCAAAAAGGAGCGCTTTGATATCATCATTGTGGACACCTCTGGACGACATCAACAAGAGCGGGAGCTGTTTGCGGAGATGGTACAGATTCAGCAGGCGGTTAACCCTGATCAGACGATCATGGTACTTGATGCTAGTATAGGGCAGGCGGCGGAGGCGCAGAGTAAGGCGTTTAAAGAGAGTGCGGATTTTGGAGCTATCATTATCACGAAGACAGATGGACATGCGGCCGGTGGTGGTGCTATATCTGCTGTGGCTGCTACGAGAACGCCGATTGTGTTTATTGGTACTGGTGAGCATATGTTGGACTTGGAGAGGTTTGCGCCACAGCCATTCATTTCCAAGCTACTGGGGATGGGCGATCTCGGAGGATTGGTGGAACATGTACAGAGCTTGAAGCTGGATCAGAAGGATACGATGAAGCACATCCAAGAGGGGATCTTTACGGTGCGAGACCTGCGGGATCAGTTGGGTAACATCATGAAGATGGGGCCGCTGAGCAAGATGGCTGGAATGATTCCCGGGTTGTCGCAGATGATGGGTGATGTTGGTGACGAAGAAGGAAGCATGAAATTGAAGAGGATGATGTTTGTCTTTCGCAATCCATTGCCGCCACTCCAATGCTGACCTCGTCTCTAGCTATATCATGGACTCCATGACAGAAAAAGAGCTCGATTCCGATGCAAAGTGCTTTGTCGAGCAACCTACCCGCATGACACGGATAGCACGCGGCTCAGGTACCTCAGTACGAGAAGTCGAGGATGTGTTAACGCAGCACCGGATGATGGCACAGATGGCCAAAAAAGTTGGGAAAGGAATGGCAAATCTTCAGAAAGGTGGTGGAATGCAGGGACAAAACAAGCAACAGCTTGCAGCAATGCAAAGGCGGATGCAGAGCATGGGTGGTGCCGGAGGACTGCCTGGCGGCATGGATATGGCCAGTATGATGAAAATGCTCGGAGGTGGGGGTGGAGCCGGTGGAGGTGGAAATCCGTTTGCGGGAATGGACATGCAAAGCATGATGAAGTCTATGATGGGTGGGATGGGTGGGATGGGTGGGATGCCCGGAATGCCGGGAATGCCGGGAATGCCCGGTGGTCGGGGAGGGAGACGATAGAAATGATTCATGCCAGTGTCCGAATTGACAGGTGCAAGCAGCGAGAGACAGAACGTCGTGCACAGCCCCGAGGGCGATGGAAGTCAGCCAACTTACTGTACCAAGCAGAAAGGTACGAACCGCATCCTCGAAGTGACACTTTAGGAGCGAATCAAGGCTATGATAACACTCGAATATAATCGAGCGCCGGCGTTGGGTACTTGTGCGATTGTAGGCTGTAGTGCTTGGATATGGAAATTCAACGTTTTGCAGGCGCCTTTTTGTAGAACCGCCAGGACGTTGAAGCATTGTGGCTCCATGAAATGCTCAAGTGAAAGTGAAGCGGACGGGTGATGGTTTGTATCTCATTACTCGGTGGAGGTCATGATCCTTGTAACCGAAATGAACGATCCCGGGTAACAATGATCCCAGGAACAAGCAAAGAGGCTTCGCATTGCTCAGTAATGTGTTCTGAAGTTTCGCCTTTAGTCATACATCACGTGATCAGCTCCTAACACAGGGTGAAGTGCAAGATTACGTGACTCAAGCGAAAAAAAACTTACTTCAGGGTAAACCGACGGTCGCACTAAAATTCCCCCCCCGATATTTCGACTAATACCCTGAAGTGAACTTCAGAGCCGACGGAGCTGCCCCGCTTGCGTTGCTCCAACCTCAACCTCAACCTTCAACTCCAGTCCACACACATCATCACCAGACCGCCATCTCTCATAACTAACGATAGTAGAGTGCTGCTCCTATCGCCTTCCAGTCACCATGCCTGCGCCTGACGTTCACCTGTTGTTCCACCAGCCCATTGCCGATCACTCTTTCAGTGCGGACCGCTCACAGCTTGCCGTAGCTCGTGAGAACCGAGTCCAGCTCTATGCTCGTTCTGGCAACGGTTTCACCTTGCAAGATGAGCTTGCCGGACACGACAAGACCGTCACCAGTGTCGACATAGCCCCAATTTCGGGGAAAATTGTTACCTGTTCTCAGGGTATGCACGGTTATCCTGATCGCCCTTAGCAAGCTAATTAATATTGCAGATCGCAATGCTCTCGTCTGGGAGCCTTCTCCAACCGGCTGGAAACCTACCCTCGTTCTCCTCCGTATCAATCGCGCAGCAACCCACGTCCGGTGGTCACCTGATGAGAGCAAGTTTGCTGTTGGATCTGGAGCCCGTGTTATCGCCGTGTGCTACTTTGAGGAGGAGAACGATTGGTGGGTCTCCAAGCACCTGAAGAAACCACTCCGATCGACCGTTCTCTCACTCTCGTGGCATCCCAACTCGGTACTCCTTGCTTCCGGTTCCGCCGACGCCCATGCTCGTGTCTTCTCGTCGTTCATCAAGGGCGTCGACAAACGTCCGGAGCCGACTGCGTGGGGAGAGCGTCTACCGTTCAACACTGTTTGCGGTGAGTTCACGAACTCTTCCGGCGGCTGGGTTCATTCCGTTGCCTTCTCGCCGTCCGGAGATGCGCTTGCGTATGCAGCGCACGATTCCTCGGTCACAGTTGTTTACCCTTCGGCGCCTGAGCAACCGCCGCATGCCATTGTGACGGTGACTACGCAGATACTGCCTTTTGTAAGCTTGATGTGGACACGGGAGGACCAGATTGTTGCTGCCGGCCACGATTGCCACCCGATTGTGTTTGAGGGTGATATGAGCGGCTGGAGACAGTCATATAGCGTGGACGACCCAGACAAGGCGCAGAAGGATACTAGCCAGGAGAGTAGCGCTTTGAACATGTTTAGGCAGATGGATTTGAAGGGAAGGAGTAATACTACCGACGATACCAGTTTGAAGACTATTCACCAGAACACCATCTCGTATGTTGTCCGTCCCACTGTTATTCCAATCAGGTCTAACATTTCAAACACAGTACTATCAGGCCGTATGAAGGAGGCCCTGGGAACGTTAAGAGGTTTAGCACCAGCGGGTAAGCTATATTCTGTTTCTTTGATTTGGGATGATTCTAACCGCCGTTTTAGTGTTGATGGTCGCGTTGTTATCTTTTCGGTTGCACAGTAATGGCGTATTTCGGCGTTAGCAATGTAGAGTTGTAGTGTTGTAGAATTGAGCGTTGCGACTGTCGTGTCATGATTTAGATGGATTGGTTCTCTGTGTGAAACTCGACTCGGCACTACACATGCTCTGAAACATTCGCCATCTGCGTGCGTGATCGTGGCCGAACTCAACGCCTTTGCAGCTGAGTAGTGCCACCGGATCACTCTACTCTGCTCTACATCAACCAACGAATATTCCGTGGAAATTGTATGGAAGTAACTCTGTTGAGGGGTTGAACCGTTTTTGGCTGCTTGACTCGACTAGCTGGGGCTTTTTTTATATATATCAGGGATTTTGCGGCATTCCTTCACTTTCATCGATATTTCTGGCTTTGCAATGACAGTTAGTTTGTACCAACATTTACTTATAAACATATTGCATCAGTCAACCACGATACTTTCATATTTACCGCTTTCCTATCGACAGTTACAACCGCGAGAATAAACAATCACCCAGAAACCATATCGTACCGCATGGTCAAATAAATGAAATGAAAACCCATCCCCTCCAGCTTAGCCTTTGTAGGAGTTTCTGGTGGTTCGCAACACAAGTTGAAAGAGGTATCGAATGTTTTAGCTTTAATAATGGCCAGACTGGTCATTACGGCTTTGGCCTTTGGCCTGCTCTCATTTTTTTGCCACATGGCTTGGATGAGGCTCAGAGAACTTGTCTCTTGACCCCACATCATCTCCAAGTACCTGCTTGCAGCAGGAAAGTTGTTGTGAAAACTATAATCAACACCAGTCAAAAAAATAGCAGCTGTTCTTTTGCTTGATCAGGCTTTACGATACTTTCTAGCGTCTCCTCTTCTTAATAAAACTGCAATATCGGAAAAAAATGCACCCCAAGGAGACGATGTCCGCAGCGCGTCCGACGTAGGTTGCGGAAGTTAACTGCTGTTCTGGGGCCGCGTATTCAAGCGTTCCTGGATGGTTGATACTAAAATCTCCTGTTCTTTCGCCTAGCTCTCTGCGAGAAGCGACTCCAAAATCTGCGATGTGCACCGTTAATCCCTTTAGCAGGATATTCTGCGGCTTCAAATCCCTGTGTCGTATCCTTCTATCGTGAAGGAATTTTACACCTGCAGCGAGACAATTCACCCAATTGAAAATCCCAAATCCTCGAATTTTGGATTCTAAACAAGTGACTGGCCTATATGACGCTGGGTCCATCATGTACTGCCATAAATTGATGTCGCACACGGAAGTTAGAATCAACTGCAGCTGTTCATCCCGGATATAGTGTAATCGACGCCTGCTAAAACAGAGACTGATTGCTGTTTCGGGGCAGCGGTGGTTACTGCTAGTGTTCCGAAGTGGCCAGTCCAGTCATCAGCTTGGTCATTTTGAATCTCTAACCACCTCTTTTCGACTAACGTGATGCGTTGCAAAAGGTAATTTATAACTTGGTACGTTCGGGGTCGATAGTCGTAAGGCGGTGGTAGATCGCCTACCGGCAGTACAATAGAGTTGTCGGTACGGCGGGGAGGAGGGACTGTGCCAAGGGCGGCCCGATGAGTTTTTGACCGCAGATCTGCTCTGGTGAGCTTGACCTGACTAGTTTACATATCCACCAAGAAATCCGCTCTCCAAAGTATAGACAAGGTGAAACCACCCGGCGGGTATGTACTCTACAGGGCTCCACAATAGCCATAATCTGGCGACCGTTAGCACCAATACTAAGTACATATAGGGTTTGATTGAATACTCGCCCACCAAAATACTTATCCACATATACTCCAGACTAATGCAAATATGTGCTGATAGAAGCAGTCCAAACGCAGATGTAATCATTCCCTGCTGAATCTTCACATATCTGCCAGCTTGATCAAGCCGGCCCAGATCGACGGCGGCCGTCGTTAGGGCGGACTTTAGATATAACGCCGTCTGGTTGATGATCCGCTTGCAGCGAGACCAACGAGTCCCGGCATCCCGGGAAGGAAAGGAAGCTGTAAGCACTCTAGCAACATACTTAATACTTAAGTACTTAAGTACTACTTTAATTAGATGTTATATCTAAAATATCTAGACTTGTTGGATTCAAACCATCGTACATACAACTTGACAACTCGGCGAGGTCAATTGATGACACATATCGTCTGTTCTGCAAGACTGCTTCTCGTATAAGTTGGTTCATCTTAAGCTGGTGGCGGTTTTTTACCTGTCATCCGACGGTTTTTAATATATCAGAATGTGACATGTGTGCCAAAGGTCGGGCGCGCCCCATAAAATGCAGAAATTCAACACCTCCACCACAACAATAGAGAGAAATTCAAAAAGAGCAGGGAGTTAGAATATGCCACCAGAGATGGTTCTATGAAGTTTTCTCAGAAAAATATTTGTTGTGTAGTGAATGATGAGGATCTTGGCATTTCTCGTTGTATGGGGGAAAAAGTCGGGCGCTTTTACCCTAGTACATGTAGTATCACCACATGGCAAATATCAGCCGCAGGGAATGGAAGCCGCAGCAAGCAATTATTATCACGTCGTTATCACGCCATGGCAAATTATTTTCGCTGCTATAGCTCCACGAACGGACATTCCGAAGATCTGCGGAGGCAACGGTGAAACAAAAGAGAGTTGTTCACATTTGTTCGTTATATTCATTGGATAGACCTCAAGATGTCCGGTACGATAGATCGGTCGGCTACTTAAGTACTTAGTGCTGTCTAAACGCTAAGCTGCTTGGAGCTGCAATCGCTTAGAGTCAGCGCAACAAGAATTCCGTCTCATCTCGACCTGCGTCATGCATCTCACATCACGCGAACAGTTACCATTTGCACGCACAACTTCCTGTATCAAAGACATCCCCATCGATCTAAAGCCGAAATAAAAGACGCCTGTTCATGCTGCCGACCATATCCCCGTCTAAAACAACACCACTCGGTGCAGGGCCCTCTTCCTCTTCACCCCCTTCACCCGCCGGTTCTCAGGTTCCTTCTCCTCCTCCCTCACCAGAACCCCCTCGCCGTCCTCACACGCCCCCGCCAGTTAAGCTTCAGAAAACCGTCAGCTTCGCTTCAGGTTTGGAACAAGATCGAAATAGGTTTGAGATGACCACCCAAAGTCGACCCGGCAGCAGCGGAGTCGCACCCGACGACACCGCCATCACCGACGAACACACCGCAATTGCCTCTTCATTCGGCACCCAGAGCATAAGAAACTACAGTGCATTCTCACCCTCTCCCGCTTCCTGCCCTGTACACGAAGATGACGACGAGCACGAACACCACGAGGGATTCTTTGGAAAACTCGGAGCGATTGAGCTGGAAAACAAAGGCTCCGTTGCACGGGACCATCTTGCGCTTGGTACCTCCACCCTCCCAGTCTCCCCCCCTCGCCACCCCGGACTTTTCTCTAATCCCTGCGGTAACAGAAAGGACGTTTCTGGCCTGGCTAAGAACCAGCCTCGCCTTCGCATCGATCGGTGTGTGATGTGATGTCTGTTCACCCTGCTTCCCCCGTCCTTGTGCTCACAACGCCAGCAGGCATCGCAATCACCCAGCTGTTCCGGCTCAATTCCGCCAACGCGCAGTCAAAACCTACCGCCGAGACTCTGGGACGTGTCGGGAAGCCGCTTGGAGCTACATTTTTGGCAATTGCCATTGTGGTGTTGATAACTGGGACGAACAGGTAGGTGGGGAAAATTCCCCAAGCAGGGATCGGATTGGGGGCCTAATGGGGGTTGGTGGGGGCAGATACTACGAAAGCCAGGCGTGGCTTCTACAGGGAAAGTTTCCGGCCAGTCGAGGGAGCGTGTTTTTATTGACAATTATGTCGTGTGCGGTGAGTATATGCACTCTGCTCTGAGGAAATGGTGGTGGAGAAAAGGGGGCTAATGATGGGCTGGGAGGTAGTTAATTACGGCTTCAATGGTTGTTGTACTGGCAGTCGGAGCAAAACAGCATGAGACGTAGGAGTTTTACTCGGTGGTCTTCGGTTGCAAAGTGGATTTCGAGATGTATTTGTGTTTATGGACTGGGATATCTGGATTTTATCGGCGTACGTACATATTGCATGGGTGCTTTTTATTTCCTTGTGGGGGGTGGGTTTTGCGTGCATATTAGCGGTGGTTTTACGACATGGTTTTGGGGGGTTTGTCGTTTTCTCTGGGTGCTTATGATTCCCACATGACCGTCATTTCTAATGAAGCCGAAGCCGCATATGGATGGAATGGTAGACGGGGATTACCTCGCCAGTTAGGGTAGACCCCACGGTGTTGTACGTATAGTACATTAGAGTACTTGCCATGTATTCAGTAGGTACCTCCTCAAGAAACATTGCCAAACAATTCCCATAACTACTTAGGCGGTCACAAACAACTGGCGGATTTTTGGGTGCAACCCTACCAAAATGGGCGCCTGTTGTTTTGATCACCCCAAGTACGCATCCTACCTCTCGAGTATGTAGTCAAACAAGGTCAACACCCCAACGCCCTCACAGACTCTTGAATTCTGACTCTTGCAGGATCAATCCATCTTCGCGGTAACTATTGAGCTTGCTCTCCAACTGCGACAGGTTTTTGTACCGTCCTCTTGATTTCGCTTGGACCACCTCAGTGACATCTGCGAAATAATCTTGCTCGCAGCCCCTAAAACAATCCAAAGAAAGCGAGGCCACATTCGGAGGGAGGACATCAATCAATACTCCGGTACTCGCCGGCTCTACCAGCCAATGGTAGTTGATAATGAGAACTTCCAACCGCGGAAATTCACCGAATGGGCCAATTGTGGGTTCATTCCCCGCAATGTGGGGGGCATGGAATTCCAGAACCTCCAGCGTTCCTGCGACTTTCTTCAATGCGGCCAAAAACTGCAACGGTGAAAAATCCGGCAGAGTATAGTCGTACTCATCCTCGTCATCATATATGAAGCTTTTGAGATTCTTGGTCGCGGAGAAGAGAACCCCCAACCATTCCCCGGATATGTGCGCAAGCCGGAACCCCAGCGAAGTCATTGTAGAAAAATCAAAGCCGGGAGTGAGGAGTAACTCTGTTAGTCTCAGTGGGGCTATTTCCTCTGGAACCTCGTTTCTAGAACCTCGTTCTGCATAACAATATTGCGCCGTGAATTCCTTAAGTCTTGAAGCGGCAGCCAATACCAGTAGAAGATCGTTTAGGTTGAGAAAGTCGGTCAGGGAATTACTCGGAGTATAATACCATTGAAAGACCTCGAGCGCCGGGAGCGACAGTGAGGGGTAGATATTCCTCCACGTCCTCCAAGACCCATTGACGTTTCGGGTATAGGACGGGTGGACACGCATCCTCCTCAGATTCTTCAGCTTATATAGCAACGACACCGCAGCAAACACGGGATCATGTTGGCGAAGATTTATGGGGTGAAAGGATCTCATATTTACGCTCTTTGTATAGAGTGCAATATGGGGCGTTGGTCCAGGCGATGGAGGAACTGTTGAATGCGCCGGATCGAAGAATTTGATTTGATAGCTTCGAAGTTCCAGTAGAGGAACGGAGTAGTGATACATAAGAACTGCCGGTTGACAAGACGGAGGTTGCTAACATGGTACGAACACCGCTTCTCGGACTCTCTAAGGTGGTAAGGGATGAAGTGATGAGGCGGGAAAGAGCATTCCCAATCATAATCAGAGAATTCGCAAAGATTCTTCACAATTTCGATGAGTATCTCTAGGGGAAGAGATTCAATGGTTGTGGATGCCATTGTCTGGAGGTGGAGTTGGGGGGTAGTGTGAGGGGAAGGGCGATGGTGTTGTTAGAATCAACCCTAGTCCCTAGAGTAGAGTACCGCAATGCAATGATCGCCGTCGAACGGCTCATCACGCATTGGTTAGATAACTGTAGCTTCCAAACTTGTTCGCCATGAAAAAGCTTTGTGCTTTTTTAAACTTGCAGAGAATCCCCCTTTCCAGGTCGAAACGCCGAAACTTATTTTATCGAGTGACGTTCCATGATACTTAGCCGCAATAGTCGGCGCAACTCTGTCCTTTTCGGGGGTGCCAACTCTCAACCTCAATTCAAGCTCCAAACTCTCCTCCCCCACTACCAATGCACCACACGACACTCCTCCTGCAGCGATGAGTACCATGAACGACGACGACTTTAGCGACAAGAAGTCGGGACTGAAGACATTCGATGCCTTCCGTAATTCCCCAATCCTACCACCATTCCCTCTACCGAACTGACCCTGATCTAGCAAAAACCCGACAAACCTACCGCGTCTCCTCCTCGCGCGGCGGCGCCCTCACAATCTTTGTGACAATCCTCTGCATCTACCTCACGTGGATGGAGCTGCGGCAGCACCTCGACGGCACCGAAACACAGGCCTTCTCGGTGGAGCACACAGCCGCGGCCGACCATGCGCTACAAATCAACCTTGACATCACCGTCGCAATGCCTTGCGACTCACTACATATCAACGTACAGGACGCGGCACTGGACCACATCCTTGCGGGCGACATCTTAACCAAGGAGGGCACATCCTTCGACGACACGTCAGCGCACCGCCTCGTCCCGCTCGGCGGCCGCGAAGACCACGTCTACAACGTCCTCGCAAAGGCGAAGAAATCAAAGTTTGGCAAGAGCGGGAGGAAGACGTCGTCATGGTTACGGAAGGTTGATCGTAGCAGCTGCAGGATCTACGGGAGTATGGCGGTCAATCGCGTCATGGGTGACTTCCATATCACTGCTGCGGGACACGGATACGGTTCCACAGGACAACATATCGATCATAAGACTTTTAACTTCTCGCATGTCGTCAATGAGCTCAGCTTTGGTGATTTCTATCCAAAGCTTGTGAACCCGCTTGACGACGTTAAGGCTACTACCGACGAGAATTTTTATAAGTTCCAGTACTATCTGAGTATTGTGCCCACGATTTATCACTCCGAGAATTCGCACCGGAGCCTTTTGACGAATCAGTATGCGGTCACTGAGCACAGCAGGCAGGTCTCGTCTTACCAGGTGCCGGGGATATTCTTTAAGTTTGATATTGAGCCTTTGACTTTAACTATCAATGAGCGTCGCATGCCGTTCACGAAGTTTGCGGTTAGGATGGTGAATATTATTGGCGGTGTGCTCGTGAGCGGGAATTGGTGCTACAAGCTGGTGGATCTGTTTGTGGAGTATTTCAGGCGGAAGAAGAGGAGTATGGATGGAATGATTAACGGGAGGCACGCGGACTAGCGACTGAGGGAGGACCTGTCTGGTAAGAAGAGGAGTTATGTTTCTTGGGTTATTTAAACGGGGTCTACTGGTTGGATTATGTTTTGCTTGTTTGCTCGCTTGTCTGTTTGTTCATCATGTAGTGGAGTTCTGCGTGTTATCCCTTTCGTTCTCATCTATTCTGCTTCATCTCATACCCCATTCCCATTATCTCTCTGTACTCGTCCGTCTATAGCGTAACGCTCCAGAGACCAAAAGAAACCCAATCAAATCTTTAGAATACAGCCAAATCGCGGTCATTATTCTGATATCAAAAACATCAGCGCAAACCCAGTCGCCATCGCCACACTATTTTCATTAGCTCCTACTCACTTATCACATCGGAAAGGAGAACTCACCCCTGCTTCAACGCCTTCACCACCTCCTGCCTCTTGTTGCTTCCCGTCTCCAGAATCTCCGGGACCGCGCTGAACGCCACGTACAAGAACGTTCCGGCAGTAAACGGCAGGACAAGATCACCAGCCTTGAGATCAGTTCCCATAATCCCTTCCCCCATCTTAATACCACCACCCAATGCCTCCTCCCCTCCCGACGCGGAATACTCCTGAATCGCAATCCCAATCAATGTCCCCGTGAATGCGCCAAGAGCGGTAACGAACTGCGCCGCCATCGCCTGCCACTTCGTAAACCCGCCCTGGATCAGGAGCGCAAAATCGCCAATCTCGTGCGGGATCTCGTGTAGCATCACAGCGAAGCAGGTACTCGCGCCGACGAGGGGACCGGCGTAGAAAGCGCCCGACATCGCAAGGCCGTCCGTGATGTTGTGGGTAAAGTCCGAGATCAGGTTTAGGACTGAGGAGAGCTTGACGCTTTGGGAGGGCGCTTTTTTCTCCTCCACCTCGTCTTCCCTGATGCTGCCGTTCTTTCTGCGCTTTTTGAGGCCGCTGGCATCGCTGGTTTCGGCGCCGGTTCCTTTCGCCTCGGAGGGAGAGTGTGAGTGCGAGTGGGAATGGCCATGTTCTCCTGCTCCCCCGGTCACGATCCGTAGAGTCTTGTCCATAGCCACGAACGTCGCGAAGCCGATGAAGATGAATAGCCCTACAACTACGTCAATCCGGTATTCCCCGATATATGGCAGCCTTTGGAACGGTACCGAGCACAGCATTGCGATTCGCATCGTTCAGAACAAAGTGCGCTTTCTCATCGTGCGGCTCGCCCATGAACGTCTGCGGGACCAGATGCAACAACGTATCACCGAGCAGACCACCGACCGCAAATGCGACCATGACGGATAGCGAGGAAGGGTCGATATCGGCGGGACATAGCGCGAGTAGAAAGTCTATCTCGCCGTCAGTCAATCGCTCGGAGGGAAAAAGGGGGAGGTAGTACTAGGAGGGCCAGAAATGTACGCGGTCGCAAGAAGAGAGTTGACTGCGGGGCTGCCGGGGAAAAGGACTCGCACGCGCTTCATCAGCGACGAAGTCTCCGGAAGTGCATCGAGTCGCTGCTGGTTCAATTCCTGGACGAATTGACATTCTTGCAGCTTGTGGTCGAGATCGGGGATTGAGAGTTCGAGGTGGGAGCGTGGCGCAGAGGTATCAGCAGCGGCCGAGCCAGCGAGCGCAAAGAGGGATGCGCATAGCAGGACCGAGCGGATTATGTTGCGGGGTGATGGCATTTTAGAGAGGACGCGTCACGACGGCTGACTGACACCTCTTTGGGTTGTGAATGCGATTGGGTCTAGGGGGTGATGGTGGTGGGTTTTGTCCTGAGTTCTTGTGGCTTGTCTATCTCCATGTGCGGCGCTGCGAAGCGACGAAGTTCCGCAAATTCCACGGCCTTAAAGTCTCCTGCGAAAGCCATCCAGTGCCAAACATCGTTAAAAGAAAACTGTTGCGATCGCTTGAGTCACAGTGCATCATCCGTGGAATCGGATTATGGAAGGGGAACATTTTGCTCCTATATTCCGCGAGAGGCTTTTCCCCGTCTGTAGAAAGCTCTATAGGTACCAAGTATCTAAGTAGCTTCTACCCCAGCTTTAGATTAGAAAGCCCCTAACTCTCCATCGCATCCTCCTCCTTTGCCGGCTCAGTTGTGATCAGGTTTCGCACAATCAAGTCGTAGCAGATATCCTCCACCTTCTTAACATTGTACTTCAACCCGTCACTCCTTCTCCTCAGCGAGTCATTCTTGAGGTTCAACACCTGGAAACTCGAGTGGATATCTTTGACGAACGTGCTGATCAACTGCGGCCTCTTGAAATCGCGCTGGGTGACGGCGTTGGTCATGAGGCGAGACTATTACGATCATTAGTAGAGGTACAGAGCAGCAGGTATTGAGTGACTTACCAATTCCTCCACCAGGGTAATGACGGCATGAAGATACTCCTCAATGGTGATGTGGAATTGATCCTCCGTCTTTAGATTGACTGGTACTACGGCCCATCAGTGCACCGCCTCGCATGACTCATACGTTTAGTAAACTCACCTCCGAGCCGCTCTCCAACCTCTTCGATTGTCAACAATGCATTGCCGGGCTGCGGAGAATCGGTGGTGTACATCCTCTCCAACCAAGTCTCGAGCAGCACCAAAAAGGTCTACCACGCCACAATTAGACCACAACTGCCGTAATGCACTTCGAAAAGACACCCACAAGGTTTTGGAGATCCCTGGTCCACATTCCATTGTATTTGTAGTATGGATACGCCTTCACCGTCTCGATGAGTCCGTGGAGCTCTTTCCGAGCGTCCTCGAAGTATGGCTTTGTTTTGGCCACAAGACGAGGAACTACAGGTGGGTCTTCAGGAAATGGAGGCACAAGAGACCTGGGGGTATCGTACTTTCGGTAGGCGCGAGAGAGTGAACGCGGGAGAGGGTAGAGCTGATCTGTTTCACTGTTTCTTCTTTAGCAGAGTCCAATTGATCAATGAATGGGAGGCTGGGAATATTCGGCACCTACACTGTTTATCTAGGCTCTTCAACGCATCTCGGATGTTCTGTACTCTGGGTGGTAAGCTCTTTGGGGTTCGGAACGCCTCGTCGGGTTGCAAATCAGACCTCTTTAACTTGGGTGTCTAGCTCAATTTGCTCCTGAACAGTCGCAAATATGTCATGGTCAATCGAGGTGTATGGGGTTGTAGTTTCAGACATTTCGGGAGTGTTCAGTATCTTGAGATGGTGAAGTTGGAGCGAATGAATCTGTTCGTGCAGAAGCTCGACAAAACGCGCAGCTCAGTACTTTCGCAGGTTTGGCGCGGAATTTGCCGCTGCGGTATGACGATCTCGACGACACACGTGAATTGAGCTTAAGTAGAGTACTTTACTCTAGAGTACCTGCAAGGGCTCATCTTCAGCCCTGCAACACCATCACCATGTCAAAGCCTCCCGAAAAGCATACTTATGCACAACCAACACCAACTGGCTAACTGGCTGGTATACTACATGAATGGCCCCACTCTTGCAACCACGGCCGCCACCGAATGTGCATCATTGGACGAAATCCTTATCCTACTTTCCATATCGCCACCGATACCACGCCGAGAGGAAACTAGCTATAACCCTCCAGACGACAATGGTCACCAATGACGACGGTGGCGCCTGGGTCCAGGTTTTGGCATAACCGTTGCATAGTCTAAACGGTTAGCTGCCGACCAAACAGTAACGCAGGTACATAAAGTGATACATACTGGAGGAACTTTATGGGGTTGTCGGTGCACACGCCATCTATAAAGTCGCTCTTGATAGCCCACCTAACAATCGATTATTATCTGGAAATATGTGCTACCAGGAGGTCATACTTCATGGTGTCTTCGTCGTTTATGGTCCAAACATAGACCGCTCTGTCCGAGTCTTTGGCCTCTTTGACGAATTTCTTCCCAGCGGATGTTTGCAAGAGCGACCAGAATATGTTGAAGCCAACACCGGGGAACTTCAAGAATTCTCGAGCATATGGAAGAGCTGTGCCAATGTGCTGCGTGTTTCTTTCTGTCAGCACAAGCTCTCGATATTGCTGTAACGAAGCAACTTACCACAATATGAAACCCAGGCAGATATTTCTGACATAACTATATGATTTTTCGTCAGCTTGAATTCTAATGGCTTTTGGGAAGTAGCATACCGGAACATACTTCACCCTCCAGCATCCCAACACGATTCTTCCCTTCCAGTGCTCGGCGCCGGGATGTACAGAATTGATTGCCTCAGCCGTCAGTCTCATCATATCGGCAGCGTCATCATCGAGTTTGATATCCAGCAGAAGCCATGTTTTCTGAGCAGCAGGCTCGCACAAGAACTCTACGACCTCTTTCAGAGTCGGCATTGGTACATGGGGTTTCCTCAATGTGCGCAGTGTCTTGATGTACGCAACATCACAGTCGATGATCTTCTTATCCACACCAAAACAGCGCTTCAGTGTAGCGTCCTGAGTTTCCTATCAGTAACTGACTTATTCCGTATGGTGTTTAAGGGGCCATACGTGTGATATCACAACTACTCCGTCGCGAGACAAGTGGAGGTCTGCACCACAAAATTTAGCTATGCAGAGCACGGAAATGAATCTCTATCTTTACTCACCTGCTTCAATTGCGTGTGCACCAGCCTTCACAGCCCCCTCGAACGCTACCAAACTATTTTCTGGAAATTGCACTCTGAATCTACAAATTTAGGCAAAATCTCTGGTCAGCTGTTATGACATCCAAAGCTTATCACCGAGAACCGCACATGCATACCCTCGGTGTGCAATAGCTTGGGTTCTCCGCGCAGTAGAGATTGCTTCTTCTACGAAGTGATCAAAAACCATATCAAATGTACCAAGACCAAAAGAATTGGAGCATACCGCCACTTCCGTCGGAACATGGCTTACAACTCAGCAAAGGTACATCTGCAGCTGGGCTGGATCTGAGGGATTTCTCATTCATGACTGAACTGTCTTGAGATAATGAAGTCGAGGAGAATAGCTGGATGTTTAAGTAATATAGAGGATCCGAAGTCGAGTGGAGAAAAGCGCGGCGTATGAAGTGCATTGGCGGTTGGTCACCTGCTCACCGGATCCAAGCGGTGATAGTGTGAGGTCAGTCAGTGGCGTCGTCGTCGTCGACCCGGAACTCAGAGTATCTAGAACGCCCAAGCCATCCCAACAAAACCAGGTGATAAATGGTATATTCTAAACGTCCAGTGTATCACCTTCCACACCCTTGCCTGCCATGCACACTCTGCGGCTCGCATGAAGTCGTCGAAACGTCGGAGAGCAGTGAGAGAAACGCTGAGTGAGGAAGGAAGCTTGGTTCTCAAGGGCAAGGGTTTTTTCGTTTGTGATGCCTATTTTTGGTCTTAAGGTCTCACCAATTGCTCTCAAGACTCAGGAGACCAAACACCAACCACCCCCAACCCACAAAAGCTTCGATCTCCACTTTCATCAACATCACAGAATCAAGGTTCCACGAATCAACACGACGTTGTCCCGTACCCCATCGCGTCGTCGTCGTCGCCATATATAAAATGCCGCGGGCTCCCCTGCCGTCACCATCTTCAACATCAAATACTTCAACATCCAAATCCCCGCGCCAGCGCGATGTCAAACCGCCACAATCTCCGCACAACCTGCCCTCAACCTCTAAGCGACGAAGGAGCCCAAGCCCGCTTCCGGCACAGACCAAACGCCACAGACTCTCAAATTCCTCAATATCCCCCAATCTTCTCCTTCACCAGCGCCTAAACGCCGTTCAAGATATCTTCACCCATCTGATCGACAGCGGCGTTTTCCCCACCGATCCAGAACCGATTCGAGATGCCATGAGAAAATGCCAGGAGCTTGGGGCAGAGTTAGATGAACACTTTGGCCAGCAATCCGAGCCATCAAATATCTGTCCAGCGTGCAACTTGACCCTCTCCAAGATGTGCCATCTCCGCAGACACGTGAGGACGAAAGCAGTAAAGTGTCCAAAACATGCCGCATTGCTGTCGGATATGTCGTCGATGCAGTGTCGCCGCTGTAAGCGGCAATTTACAAGGAGGGAGGATGTGTCGCGACATGAAGCGAAGTGCAGTAGCTCATGTAAGTTTGTGTGTGCGGCCGCGCAACCTCGAAAGGACCCCCGACCGATTAAGCTGATTTCCAATAAAAAAAGTACCGACACCCACTCAACAATCCGATGAGACACCAACGACAGAGAACCCATCATCACGAGCTCCACCCCCTCCTCCTCCAACGCGCTCCACATCCCCGTCCACCGACAGCTCCACTGGTCCCACCACATCTCCAGTCCTAGCCCCAAAGTGGAGCTCCGTCAACTCCCTAGTCCCCAACCTCTCCCCGCTCTTCGCTTCCATCAAGAGCACCGTCAAACCCTCCGCCCCAGTAACCAACACCTCGCCGCCGCCGCCACCACCCCCATTACCGCGAACAGAATCATCCCCCCGGAACCCAAAATCTTTGCCGCCAGTCTTCACCTCCTTAATCTCCATCCTCACCCACATCTTCCAAACCCTACCCTCGACACTCCCCTCACGCCAACGTAAAGCCTTCCACACCTGCTTACTCCGAGTCGTACCCACGCCCTCACAGTCACAGGAGGTGACTCGGATCCTTTCTCACGTCCTCAGTCGGCACGCGACGCCGGCGTGGGGGAGGGAACAGATTATGGATTTTATGGCGCGAGAGAATGGGGGTGTGGATTTGTGGGCGCCGGCGCTGGCGAGAGGGGTGGAGAGTATTGTCTTTGATGAGAAGGCATGAGGAAGGTGGGGGAAGGGAAGGTGGAGGGAAAAGTTCGGAGATTGTATAAAACTGGGGAGGGTCGGGGGGGAGGTGGGATACCAACCAAACGAAGCTACGGCACGGCACGATACGACAGGGCGGGCGGACGGCTGGGGGAAGAGGGGGAGGGGAGGACTGCGTGTGACAATACGAGGTCACGCTCCTTCGCATCACTCAATGGTTCTCGAGAACCCTTGCGACCAAATCCAGTTTACATTCCCAGCGGCTTCTCCGAGCTTCTCCGAGGAAACACCCCCCCCTCACCCTCAACTCCACTGTGGTCGTCGCCCGCCAGTCAGATAGTCGGTCCCTTTTTCCAACCGCCATGGTCCGAGAATCTTAAGCGCTTCATTCGATCATTGCTCAATCATTAGAGAGCTTTTGCCTCCCCCGGGAGGTTATGGGTTGGTATACTTCAATTACTACCCACTTTTTTATATTCCGGTTTTATAGTTCTTAGCTGGCGTCTTTCGGGTTACTGTTTTATGCGGGTATACCTATTTCATTGCTTTTCCTTTGTTTTTTTTTAATCTCCGATTAGTTTGGCGTCACAGGGGCTTTTTTTACATATCACGTACGGTATTTCATTCTTGACCAGGCGGGAGTGGTAGCGGCGGCGGCAACATGCATCACATCACGATTGGCGACGCGGGCGGGATATACACTAGAAATATCACTACGGGACGTGGCGGTTGGATGGTTGGATGGTGGTGGTGGGCAAATTACAAAACAATACAAGCTCTACTGCAGCAACGGGTGGGGGTTATACCTACAGTGTGTGCCCAAAAAAAACCCAAAAAAAACCGCCCTGAATATAAACAAAGGGAAACAAAAAAATGATGCTTTGGTATAATGCTAATATGCACTCGTGTGTGTTTGTCTTACCTCTAGTCAAAGATCTCTTCTTAACTTACCTTTGTCCTGCCGCCGCGCTCGCCGATGTTATCATAGTTTTGCAGTTCCAGTGTTACTACTGTTGAATGAGATTCAGATTATTTTTTTTGGAAAAGGAGAAACAGATCCCGACAGAGAACACCACCCAAGGAATACAAGAAGAGAAGGAAACGTTAAGAGCTCCGGTACCTACAGGTTAACCATGTCGACAACGCATCTGTTCAAGTCAGTATGGGAGGGGAGAGGAAGGGGGAATATGGAGGATATCGCACCTGATACAGTCACCGGCGTGCATGACTTGGAAGGCATCGTTGATCTCGTTGAGGTTCTTGCGGTGAGTGATGACTGGGAGTGATAATTAGTATATACAGGAGACGGGTGCTGAACTTGTAGATGGAACTTACACTCCTCTACCTTCAGCTTTCCGGTCATGTAGTCGTCGACGAGATCAGGAAGCTGTGACCGGCCCTTGATACCACCAAATGCGCATCCCTTCCACTGACGACCAGTGACGAGTTGGAACGCTACAAAAAACGAATCAGTACAATCCTTATGCATACAAACTCCAGAAAAAACTCACGTCTTGTCGAGATCTCCTGTCCAGCAGCGGCAACACCAATAATAATGGATTGTCCCCAACCCTTGTGGCACGCCTCCAATGCCGCCCTCATAACACCAACATTTCCAGTGCAGTCGAAAGTGTAGTCCAAACCACCATCGGTGATCTCTATCAGATGGTCCTGCACGGGCTTACCCAGCTTTGTAGGGTTGACGAACTCGGTGGCACCAAACTTCTTTGCCCACTCCTCCTTTCCGTCGTTAACATCGAGCACGATGATTCTCTCAGCGCCGTTCTTGACTGCTCCCTGGATCACCGACAAACCGACACATCCGGCACCGAAGATGGCAACGCTGGAACCCTTCTCGACGTTGGCGGTGACAACGGCCGCTCCGTATCCGGTGGTAATACCACATCCGAGCAAACACGTTCGGTCCATGGGAGCCTCGGGGGTGATGGCGACGACGGAGATATCGGCGACAACGGTGTACTGGGAGAAAGTGGAGCAGCCCATGAAGTGTAGCAATTCCTTGCCCTTGCACTTGAACCGTGAGGTTCCGTCGGGCATCACACCCCGCCCTTGGGTAGCTCTGATCTTTCCACAAAGATTTGTCTACGCGGGGTCAGAACCACGGCCCCTACGAGGAGGTGATGGGAGAAAAAAAACCTTTCCAGACTTGCAGAACTTGCACTCCATGCACTCGGGGGTGTAGAGGGCGACAACATGGTCTCCAACCTTGACATTGGTAACACCCTCACCGACCGACTCGACGATACCAGCGCCCTCGTGGCCAAGAACAATAGGGAAAGCGCCTTCGGGGTCCTTTCCAGAGAGCGTGAATGCATCTACCCATCTACATCAGCGAAACCCAATTCATCTCATCTGACGTCATTTGCGGAGAGAAAAAAGTTTGAAGTACCCGTGTGACAAACACCAGTGTAGTAAACCTGAATCCGGACCTCGTGGGCCTTTGGTGCCTCAACCTCAATCGTCTCGATGCTCAAAGGCTTTCCGGCCTCCCAGGCGACTGCGGCCTTGCAAGTAATCGTCTGTTACAGAAGACACCCAAGCGTTAGCGGGGGTGGCGAAAAAAAGGTTTTGTGAATTGGGGGAGGGGATTTGGGGTAACCTTTCCAGCTGTCGACATAATTGAGGTTTTGAGAATGGGTGGAACAAAAATCGAAAGTTGAAGTTCGTTCGAGGTGATGGGTTTTAGGGGAGAGCTCGAAAAGGTGGGGTTATGTATATACTTCGGTATAGGCGCTCCCTGCCGAGGGGCGGGGATCCGTCGGAACCCACAGCCACGGGCAGCGGCGGGCCTTCGACCACAAGAAAATAAACGTCATCAATGTCTTCGCTGCTGGACCTATCTACACGCCTAAAGTCCCCGTTCTGAAGATATACGCGCGCACAATTATAATCACAGTACATCACTCACGCGGTCTTAAGTCCATGGACAAATTATCCCGATATTTCGTCTGGCGTCCCGGCTCACGGACTCTTGAGATATCCCGTCCCGCGGTCAGCACTAGGTGTACGGAGGTTCAATCCCAAGCTCACCTAGATCCCGAGGCTCACCGAGAGCATGCTCTGTGACGCGAATCCCGTGGTATGGCGGAAACCCATTTCATAAGTTCACCCCCGGATCTTCCTGTTCCTGGCAGTTAACGCTACCACCGACCAGCGTCTTCCAATTCCCGTTCCCGTCAACCTGTGATTGGAGATAACCGCATTACCTTGTACAACGGCGTGTCCGGGATCAAAGGGAACATTTCACCAGCCGGCGAAGAGCTAATTAGGGAAATAGACGACCAATGGTTGGATCAGAAACACCAAATCACAGATACCCGCGCATCAAACCCTCCAGCGCCGGAGAAACACCTACCAACCCTTCGCAACCGGACTCGGCTACGGTCACGCCAATGCCGCCCCGGGAAAGCGAGAGTAGTCTCCATAGGCTAAGGATCGCTGTCCCCAGTGCCCCTTCGGCACACCCCTTTACCGCCTCTCTTGACCTCCCCGGCGTGAAATCTTTCTTCTGCTTATAAAAAAACGCCTCTAGAGCTCCGACTCGAAATTCCCCATTGATATTCATGTGCTTGGCACCCGGGTATATCTCGGAGCAGCCGAAAAACTGATTCTAGAATTCGAAGTTCGGACCATTAATAATAATCAAACTTAAGCCTCCGCCGCGTATACTTTTAGTTTCCCGTCGGCTCCTGATAAAACGTGCGCGGAAGACCGAGTGCGAGTGGTTGTGGCTTGACCCCGATGGATATACAGCATGCGCCGCCGGGGGCCGGGGGGGGGGGGGTTAATTTTGACTATATCTTGAAGCAGCTTCACGGTGAACATAATCGCCCGAAATGCCACAAAGGTCTGATCAAATTTGTGAACCGGCAAAGAAAGTTCGCGGAGGGTATTTTTGACCCTTGAACCAATTGACCAACTGACGAACTATGTAGCGTATTCTCAGTCCAGGGAAACGCTATGCGCATAGGGTATCATGTCCTCGTATCAAAATGCTGTCTTTATCCGCAATCCAAGGCATCCGGTAAGAACTTGGAGGCGTGGTATGTAGCTCGTATGCATATGCTTAACCAGTTCTTTTTTCCCCCAACCCCCGGTGCTTTCGATTGGATTCACAGCTAGTTACCAATGACAAGGAATTGGGATGAATGTTTTCTTCTCCAAGTGCAGGAATCTGGTACACAATGTTTGCCGATATATATTTTTTGACCAATGTCTATCGGATGGAACAAGAAACTTCACCCACTCAAACAACACAACAGGAACTAACAACTACAGTCATACCATATATACAGCTCCTACGATTCACCCCGAGCTTATCTCTCAATGGCACTCAACCCAACCTCCGGTGAAGCTGATGAGGTATCCACACACACATACATACATACCAAACCACCGAAGCCGCTGTCGTCCGGTTGGTTAGTTGATTGAATTCGCCCAACCCGGGGTATGTTCCGATCCGCTTGGTTGAAGCTTCAATATCCCGCTTCTCTCTGTTCTACGGAAGTCGGGTTGCATCGAAGCTTGCTTTGCCGCCGAGTCCGTTCTCCCCTGCTCGCAGATAACTAACCGCCAAACGTCATTCAAAGTGGGGCACGGAAGCAGCACGAGGGACTTCAACGATATTCCCAGAAGACCGTTAATTATGAGCTGTCTTTGTGTGCGTCGGTGGGGAACATATCGCAGTCGTGCAGGGTCTGTATCCGCCCGATCCCGCTGCACTGGGTGGCAGGTATAGCTCTCCCGTGCTATCCTAGTAGTAGATAGAGTACTCTAGATGCCCTACCATGGATCATTGGGTTCTACAATATATGCCATCTCCTTTGTATAGCATGGAATATCACTCGGCTGCAGTAGTTTTGCCAGAATGAGCCTTTTTGTTCTTTTTACAGCATATCGCTGCAAGCATTCACGAAGAATCCGTTATGCACGTCTAAAACTCCAGAGGGGAAAATGGCGGTCACAGATGTAAGTGGCGTACATTTATGCATAAAAGAAATGCCAAGGCTGGTACAACGTTAGACAAGGCTGAGAAGAGGGGTGATGTATCGTGATGTGTGATTCATGCATTGAGACATTTCGAAACGTCAAACGACACAATGTTTGTTTCCCATTGCCGCCCATTCAAAAAACACCCTACAACTTCATCATCGTGGTAGGACTACGGGGGGTGGCTGTCAGTAAAACACCAACAAAAATTTTCCAAGTAAAACGGGGCTGTTTTGTGTTCGTCAATAACACGCGGCACCTAAGTCAATACGGATACGTATACTCACCAACACTTTACTTGTAGTTATTCTTCAGTTCTCGCAACTTAGCCATTACCTCCACAGGATCTGTCTTGCCTGTGGCTTGCTGGATTCTGGGATCGTCAACCATCATGAAGACGTTATGGTTCTGCCCCGGGGGTTGTCAGCACATATACACATGTAACCCCTGCATTATACATTCGTATGTACCTTTTCATCGCCAATCGTAAACTTCCCCTGCGTTTCACTATTGCTCTCGCAGAACTGTAGTAGCTTCTGCACGTGGATTACATCCAACACGCTCTGGCAAAACTTTGCGTTGCTTTTTGTGTATTCATGTCCCGGGTAGACTTTTGTATCGTTCGGGAGCGGTACTAGGATTTTGTTGAGTGCCGTGTGCATTTCTTCCGCTGTCCCTTCAAAGAATCGACCACATCCTGTTCTCCCCACTTAACCACGTGATGCGATTAAGTATCAAGGAAAAACTCACCAGCGATAAATAGTGTGTCTCCCGTAAACACGGCTTTGTCATCACCGTCCTGCATGAAATAGCAGATGGAATCTTGAGTGTGACATGGTGTGTGTAAGGCCTTTACTGTTATCGATTCCCCGATTTTGAAGGTTTCTTCGTGTCCGGGAGTTGTCGTTTTGGCTGCGCAGTCTTTTCCGCCGATTACGGGAAGGCCTGGGTATTCTGTTAAGATCCGAGTGTTGCCACCGGCGTGATCTCCATGACTATATAGGAAAATATGGTCAGTCGGGATCGGATTTGAAGTCCGGTTTGTATGGCGTGCTGCAGATCATCGACAATCGTTTGCCACGGTGTATATACGAACACAAGTTCGCAATGGTTACATCATAGAGGGGAAACGCACTGGTGAGTATTAATGATTCCCTTAAAGTTGATGGCACCAGAATCTATGAATTTCTTCAACACTGGCAAAACCTCGGGTGGATTCGCTGGATCGATAACCATGGCATCTTTGGTTGTATCATCGATTACCCTAGCGCATGCTGTCAATCCAAAATCCATGACCCAGCGAGGGGCGAGGGGATGTTTACAGATAAGCGTAATTGTCGTGGGATCCTGTCCCTGGATCCCTCCCAGTCAGCATCTTTTTTTTTTGGATGTTTCCGGAACACTCTTACACATTGGGATGCTGTGGATCTTCATGGTTCGTTTGGAGGTGTGTATATGCTGTTAAGGTTAGCTAAGTGGTGTATGGAGGAAGTGAGGTGAGGAACTTTGAAGGTGGATTTTGCGGTTTGCCAGGGTAGAGCTGTTCGAGAGAGAATGGCGAGGACCATGAAATCAATCAGATGTCAGATGGTGTGATTGATTGGTATGGAGCAGGTGACGTTCTTTAGTGTTGTTAATTCGATTGTGAGGAGTAAGAGGATCTTGATATCGGACAGCAACGGGCAATGACGTTTGCAGTACCCGGCAGAGAAAATGTGATGCGGGGTACTTCTATACGACACCATGGGTACCCGGCCAATGACCTTTCGTCATCAACACCCATATGATCTGTAGATCAATGTCTCGGGAATTTAAAAGTTTGGGATCTGTCGCCGCCGCATCTCTACGTTTTGTGGTTCATGAACTCGCTCTTCTCATCTCATGGGCGTCATCTGGAGAGATATCGTAACGGGGGCTGTGGCAGTCAGTGCATTACCAATGTTCGAATGTGGTGAATCAGACGTGAAGCAGAGAGTCCATTACTTTTCCGAACCCACATTCGCCAACAGTGGACGAATCACGGTTGTCCATTGTCGAGTCTAAAATAGTAGCGCAGGTGCGGCTGAGCCTGTGTCAAGCTAGATCTGATGGTGCGGCTGCGACGCACGCACTACGAGGCATTGGCGCGGTGGTGTGTTGGAGCAGTGAGATGCGAGAGAGCGGGTTTACGTTTTGAATCGCAGCCAAAGAGAAGAGTTCTTGGTGTGGATTATGTGGAAAAAGTCAAAAAAGAGGGTTGGCTTCGAGCTTTAAAAGGCTTTCTTGCCCCCTCCCATCTTTCGTTACTCTACGCTGCCCTTGAGTTCGTGAATTCGGACCCGGAAGAATACAGAATACAGAATACACCCCCACCCGAATTCGACTGGCCAGGCGTCGTACAGAACACACAAATAGAACGAGCGAGCTTAGAGGCAACGAACGAAGTAACCAACTCGGCGTCGGTTCCCCGTATTCGGCCTGAGATTCGCCCAGTTCGGTTTGTCGGAGCACGCGAAAACGGCAGTTACACACACACACACCCGCAACACGCACAGCACTCGCTCTTGGCCCAACGGCAGCCTCTTCAATTTATTTATTTGCTTTTCCGCTGGGCTGGGTAGGAAGGAAGGAGTCTGGCTGGTCTGGCTGTGCGGCTGTCAAATCACATCTCAACAAATCACATCCTCGTTCCTGCCTGCAAGCACCTGTTTCTATAAAGGGCTTGTGTGGCACGCCTCGACGACTTTGTTCAACCACCGAATTATTACGACCTTTTTTTCCCTCACCCTCCCCCACCTCCCAATACATAAACGATAACGAATCCAACGAATCTGTCAATCCTCCGAAAACCACACCCCCCCCCCCAGCAATCATGATGATTCGTACGGCCTCAATCGTGTCTTTCGTCCTCCTGATACTGTCGCCCGCAGCAGTTCTCGCCGGGGAGGATCAGCAGAAGAATATCGTCGAGCTGGCTCGTGAAGTCCCTCCTTCTGCTCTGCACGCAGAGCTCCATAAATATGATGGGAATGGGAAACAGTTCAAACACGGTGTGTTTCCCGCGGATCTGAGCGCCCTCGAGGCCATCCACCGAGACCAGCCCGCTGATGCCACCCGAATAGTCGAACTGGCAAAGCGTCAGGCCAATAATGATACCACGACACCAGAACCTTCTTCTTCTACTCCTCCTCCGTCGAGGCCTTCAACTACTCCTCGTGCGTCACCAACTACTCTAACACCTACCACCACAAGCTCTAAAGAAACACCAACTCCTACTACAGAGTCCCCCACCACACAGGAGCAGACTACTCCTACCAAGACTACCCCTACTACACAGAATACTTCCCCCACTAGTAAGCCCGCGCCCAAACCTACAACCTCGACGACTACAGCTAGGCCAGTCACAAGAACGAGCTCCAGTGCTCCTGTGCCTGAGCCTAAGCCGTCTCCCACAGATACTACATCGAGTTCCAATGCTGAGCCATCGCCTACAGATGCGTCTCCAACGACTGAATCCACCAGTCCTACGACTGAAACTCCTACCCCTACGACTCAAGCCGAAACTACTAGTGAGAAGACTACGCCAACTACTAAGCCACCTCCAAGAACGTCCCTATCCACGTCTAGGAGAACAACAACCATCGATGGACAAGCTTCAACCTTGGTTAGTGTTGTTGTTGTCACCCCGACAGCCACCGCCGAGTATACATCATCTACACCCTCGCCAACCACTACCGGCACTAGTTCCCAGCAGCTTCAGCCCGGAGCTGCTGCGGGAATGTCTGCACAGTTCCACAATGTCGTGGCCGGTCTCGGTGCAGTACTTGCCGGGGTCTACTTTCTGTAAAATTGTCCATAGTGAGACGGTTGTGCGGAGTGGAAGTTTCTTTCCTCTTTCTCTGTCATGGGATATTAATCTGCGTTTCAGTTCCGGCGTTAAAATTATAGAATACTCGGTGTCTTTTGAGAAAGCAGGGAAAGTCGTGGTTGTATATTTTTTTTTACTGCTTTTCTTCGCATTGGTGTTTGCGTCCCTTTTTTTTTCCTGGTTGCATATCTATGGAGAGGTGTTTCGATTCGATTCTGCATAACATTCACGACTTTCTTTAGGAGTTCTTGCTTTGGTTTTACATGGGGATGGGTTGGAGAGAAGGCGGTTACAAAAAAAAGCATGTAAATGGGATGGGCGGGTGCATCCTTTGTTTTTTTCTTTTTCATAAATCTCTTGAACCTGGGGCATGATTGTAATGTTTTTATTTTTTCCTCGATGTACGACAAGATAGGATTCGATGGATGCTGCCTGAGGGTAGCGAAATACATACGAGACAGAAATTTGTCAAAAGCATTCACAGTTCGCCGAGCTTACGCCTCTAGAGTACATATATACGAGTTACGTTTCATCGCGGAACCGAGCGGATGGCCCCGCCAAGCTAAAGCTGTGACGCTTCAGATAGAGGCGTGAGTGTTCGGCTAGAGAAGAGAGATAGATATCGCCTCCTGCGGGAGTCCCGAAAACTTCGAGGTGGAAATTCACAAATCATCATCGCTCAGAGAAAGTTGTTTTGTATGTAGTGCCATCTCTCCCTCCGAAAGGACGTGTAAATTCTATTCGTCTAGAGCATTTTTATATCCTCTCCCGTCTGTTTCTTCCGGCTCTCTCCTCCTCCGTACACATCACGTGTCCCCCCTACCTATCGTCGCGTCTTCCCTGTCCGTCGCGTTCTCCCCCTCACCATCACAAACAAACAATGCTCTCCCTCCGCCCCTCCTCCCCCAGTACCCCCAAGGCCTCAGTAAACCTCCTCCCCTGCCGAATCCACCACACCGGCCCAACAAACGCTACAAAAAACCACTGGTCCCCCTCCCCTTCTTCTTCCACCGCATATTTCCGTGGTAGAAAGCTAGTCGGAAAGGATGTGGAGTTGCCGAGGGGATATACCGGTACCCCCCCCCCTTCCCCTTTGACTGGGTACTGGGGAATTGGACTAATTATGAGGGGGGGGGGGGTAGGGTGTGTACTCGAGAGTACGGATGAGGTTGTAAAAGGAAATGAAGAAGAGGAGGAAGAGGATGAGGGGGGGGTAGAAACGAAGGTGTTCAAGACGCTGGCTGAGTTTAAGAGTGTTACGGTGTGGGGACATGAACAGGCCCCCGCTGCTGAGGAGGAGGGGGTACTGAGGGGGGTGGAGGAGTGGGTGGGGGGGGCGGGGAGGGTACATTCCTGGCAGGAAGAGGAGGAGGAGGATGGGGAGGGGGGGAAGAAGGAGTGAGAGGGGGGTTGGAATTGAGATGGGGTTTGTTTTTATGTTTTCATGGGCTAGAAGGAGGGTGAATATCGAGAACGGGAACCCGGAGTAGTGAGCGCACAGTAAACCAAATATAAGTTTGTATTATCATGTTCAGATTCCATTCCAACGAACCAACCAACCTAAAGCATCTTCGCTGGGAAAAAAATATAAAAAAAATCCAAAAGCAAACAAAAAAATCCAAATTTCCAACAACGCCAAACCTCGCCGAAATGACAATCGATCTCAATCTAGCATCCTTTTATCATACAAGTAGCCCTTACCGAAGAGGCTTAGGCCCCCATTTACGATTTCCGTGGTAAAGGTGGTGGCAACATCAAACCTCCCTTGCCCTTTCCAACATCCTGCTTTTTGGCCGGAGGCATCATACTCCCAGTACCAACCTGCGTAAATGTCCCTCCGCTGAAATACTTCTCATCCTCTGCAGCAGCCTTCCTCTTTCTTTCCATGGCAATCTTGGGGTCGATAAGCTCGATACCCTGAAAAGGCGTAAAAGCCAACGAAGACGCAGTTCCACTTGCAGCGCCGCTAGTACCAGACAACACACTCCTTCCTCCTAACGCTGCTAATCCCGGGGCCGTGTTCGAGGATGAACCACGCAAAAGACTGTGGGCCCCCCCAGCGGGAGTTGCGATACCTGCCCATCCGGCATTGTTCTTTCCCAACTTGGCTCGCGTGCGTTGATCAACCTGTAGAGCTCTGATACGACCGTTCTGTTGCTGACCGATCATTCCCAGTCCTTTTGTAGAATCACTGATACCATAGCCGGTTTCTTCCTCCTGCTTTCCAAATGCCATCCGGTTCTGAGCCTTCCGGATATCCGTCATAGCAGTTGCTTCCTTCGCTTTTCGGGCTCTTCTACCACCACGTTTCCGGGAAGGTTTATCGTCGGGTGCAGGAAGCGCTTTGGTGCCTTTGTTGGGAGGTGGGATTGTGAGCTTTTCAAGTTTCTCGAGAACCTGTTCTTTCAAAACTTCGCCATGTGAGCCGTCGGGTGAAGAATGCGAGAAATCAACTCGACTTGCCAAAACAACTTTTGCAGCTACTATTCGCATGGCCTGTTTCTTCAAGTCGTTTGGGATCTGGCGGATCACGGGAGAGTGGTAAAGGTAGCCTTGCTGTCTGATACCGATATTTGTAGCTAGACCGGTTTGAGTCTGGCGTTTCGAACCTAGGGCAGCTATATTGCAGGACGGGGTCGCGGCCAAGCCACGGAGGCCACCTGCGAAGTTAATGAGTTGTGCGGCGGTCTGCGAGCCAATAATGGCAGAGGTATTTGGCGCAAAAATAGACATGCGGGACTCAACATATGCCGTAATGGTTCGTTTTGCGTTATCAAGTGCTTGAGTCATTTCTGCGGCTCGAATGACAATTGCGAGTTCCTTGTCCGTCAATGGTCTCCCAGAACTTGTAGTAGCCTCAACGGTAACTGTCATCAGTGTCGGTCCATCAAGCACTGTTCGAAGCTTATGTCCGTTCTGCGCTTCTAGTGTCTTAATATCAAGATCATTTCCGATGATGGCGACGCACTTGGCGTAATCGAGGGGATTCCCAACAAGGGTTTCGAGCTCTGGGAAGCGCACTGCGTAGTGGTCGCGTATGAACTTGTGTACCAGGATGATTTCGTTGTCGATGGAAACCGCATGAGCGTTGGATTGTACCAGTAGTTTGTACTCGGGATTGTCCTCCACATTGCCTTGAGATGTTGTCGTTGGGGGAAGAGACTGGTAATGACCGATTTCCTGTGCGGCGAAAGTTAGAGCTCGTCGGTAACACTGGGGAGAGCGTAACATACCTCCAATACAGGCTCCAGTACTTTCATCAACTTTGCCACACTAGCCACATCGTCCACACCTCCTAAGTGCATACTCTCCACTTTGGTCCTTCTCGTCTCTTCGTCATCGTCTATTGACAGGTCTCCCTTCCCATTCCTGATAACACCGCGATCAACACCTGTCATCTCTTCATCCTCATCATCGTCGGCTTCTTCGTCGCCATCGAGTTCCATGAAGTCGCGCGATCTGGAGTGACGGCCATTAGGCTGATCGGCAAGGTCGTAAGAGATCTCAGAAGTACCATTCTCGTCAACCTCCTCCTCATCGGAGTCGTTGAAATCGGCAAGCAAATCTGCAGCCAAAGATGATTCAGCCATGTTTGTGTGTATGCGGCTTTTGAGTATCGTAAGACGTAGGTTGTAGACGACTATCAGAGATGTGCGGTGTGGTGCGGTTGAGGTTAACTCGGATGATGGAACGTTTCTGGGAGTGCCGTGCCAAGGAACAATCGCTTGGCGCATATGTTATCACTCAACATGTGAGGGCTCCTGTGTTGAGCTCTTTCTGGCAGCCGAAACACGGTGGTGCTCTCGTTCACCAGATTTTCTCCTCGGTCGCAGGCTCCCTCGTCGAGCGAGGCAAAAAGTCTGGGTACGAGAGCAACACGGTGGCCGAAATGCAAAACACCAATGGAAGGATATCGGATGCAAGTTCAAGTATCCTGCAAACATATTTCAGGAGCTCCAATAAATGAATCAGTTCCACCCACCTTACTAGCCAATCTACAGCTCTATCCAGCCTGATATCCAGTAGAATAATTTAATAATCCAAAAAGTCACCCCAAATGAAACGCCAAACAAAGTACATCCAAACTAACTGAAATCCTTCTCGAACAACTGAACCCCGCGCAACAATTTCCCCATATGCGTCTCTAAATAGTCCTGACCCTTCCTTCTAAACATAATAAAGCTCTTAATGCGGCTCACCGGGTTTTGCTCGAACGGCGAAGAACTAATGCCCAATTCCCGGCGCCGTGCCGGTGACATAAATCCACCCTCGCTATCAATATAACCCTCATCTTCATCCCCTACACTCCCCAAATGCAAGCCCAGAAATGAACAGACATTTTTGTACTGTTCGTAGCTACTGAGACACAGCTGTCCGGCGAAGATGTTGAGTTCGATGGCTCCATTTGTACCCATCAAGTCCAAATCCGTGCCATTGGAGTTACATGGTACCGGAGGAATCGAGATAACATCCATGGATTCGAACGTCTTCATGTCTTCGGCGACTCTCGGCGCATAGACGTGAAGCCTCACAAACTTGGAATCACGAATGCGCGGAAGTAGCTTGTTCGCTTCGTAAGGACTGATTATAACCTGCCGGTAGATACTTGGGTCTCTCGAAGAGAGAACCCAATTGACAGGGCGGAGATATTCATCAAGCTTACTGTTGCTTTCCACGATGGTGCGTGCGAAATCGCGAGTGACAAGCAATTTCTCTGACCAGCCACGCAGGTCGGGGTTGGGAGCCGTCGTATTGTTGAAGATGCTGAAAGCTGGCATAAACACACCACTTGAGAATTCGGGGACCTTTCCAGAGGTCACAAATTGTATGACATCGTGATGGAGTGAATGATCAGCGGGCGTCGCGGGGGGTGGACGCTCGACGGATTTTTCTTGCTCCGTTTCTTGTGCTACCTCTCTCTCCTGTTCTTCTTGCGTTCGTACTCCATGGAGATTTTCGATGCCGAAATAGTCGCATTTCTTCCGTATTTCGATGATTTTCTTGTCGACAAAGCCGCCCCCGATAGCAGAAGAGCTCGTGGAATCAGAAAGAGGGCTGTATAGTTCTTCGAGGATCTGAGATTCCCGTTCCCGCAGAGATGTAAGAAGGTTATTGCTGCATTTGTGTACCGAGGAACCCTTCTTCCAGTATTCCAGCCATGCGTTTTGTCGTTTGTGGTAGCTAAGACCCTGGGAAGCCCAGAGCGGTACACTGTTTTTGATAGCTATACATGTCTCGCCGATAGCCCATTCCACAACATCAATCGCTCCTGGATTTCGCAAACGTTGTCTGGAAATATCCAATATCTTCTGGTGGACCTCGGTAGGGGCGAAGAACATGACGGTATGGCCATCCCCCAGCTGTCTCATTCGCATACACGCTGCAGTAAATCTTGAAGTTAGCAATTATACAGTGCTAATAGACCATGGACTGAGTGCTTGCCTTGAACAAGTCTGTCTTTGGTAAGCTTTGGGCCGAGAGTGACAGCGGCTCTGCTTCCAATCGGCAACTTTAGGTCGGTACCCCGGGTATGTGCTTCATCGAGGTAAACAAAGCAGTTATCCAGCTGCTTTGCAAAGGGCGAAAATAGCAGTAGTTCAGTCGAGCCATCTGGTTTTTGGACAATGATTTCATCACGATCATCGAAGTAGACCACTGCTTGTGGCGGGGGATCGGTTTTTTGGCCCAGTTCGAGCAGTTTCTTAGCCACCACTTCGTTCTTCAACAAGATCTGGGCTCCAACATCCAATATGACACGAATCTTGGGATCCTGTTTGACAACCATCTCGAGAAGAACGTTGACCTTATCATCTCCTGCCTTGATGTCTTGATAGTGGTCGTTTTCACTCTTGAGAAGGTAACTGACATTGGCATTAGTATATTCTTGCAAGCTTGTCAAAACCATCGTCACCGGACAGAACTCACTGGAGGACTTTTGCATTTGTACCTTCATTTTCGGGAACGTCGTCCTGTTCTAGAGAGAGGGGCAATAAAAATCTTAGGAGATTGGAAATCAGCATGGTGATGTCGCCTAATGGGGCCTGTGCTTACCTATTATCATTCGTACCGCTGAAGCCTGTGGTAGGCAAAGTTCGTTCCTCAGCCAAATCCCATCCGGATGTTGACAGTTTGTGAGGAAACTCTTTGGCGTCCTTTGGGAATACAACCTGCGATAGGTAAAAGTCGATTACACACTTTCTGTTCCGTAACTGAGGAAAGACCAAGGTTGAGCGTTGCTCGAAATCGTCAATGTTCACCCCCGACAACGTCCTGATGCTTTCCGAAACGGCTGGGTCATTTCCGACCCACCTTTGATATTCCGCAGGTGGATTATTGGATTTTAATAACGCAGCGAACGATACTTCTAATTGGGAATCCGTCAAACCTCCATAGTAATAGGAGAGACAGGTGAGTGTAATCGCCATGTCGGGGTGACTAAATTCTGCTCTAAGGGCTGGGCTATCCTTTGCTCGATAGGGTACCGCGAGTAATGTGGGTGGGGATCGTTTCTCGTCAAGACCATAATCCACTCTCCATCGTCTATCACGCAGGGCAGTAAGAAGGATCCCATGGGCAATCATTCCTCGAAGCAGCAACAAGGTTTTCTTGTCAGAGTCTGAGCCACTGCGCATGCTGGTATTGTCGAGGAGCGAGAAAAGTCGTTCACTATTCTCTTTGCTCATCCTAGAATCCTGGATGAACTCAGACGCCAATTGCCTAGCCTCATTGGACCAAAGTCGAACAGAGAGATGTGGAAGTTTGCCTGACCGAATATCATGCACTAGATTATCGAGAAGTTTTTTACCGGCCTTGTCCTCCAGAATGCGGATTTGCGGAAAACAACCAGGTGATACACCCTGTATTTCAACTCCTTTGGGGTATTCCTCTCGTAGTTCTGCAGCATGTTCTCGGACCAAGTGGAATAGATCCTGTAGGATTACCCAGCGATCTGGTGAGTGATCGAGCCAGTTCTGCTTTCCGAGAGTGTATATAAGCTGATAGCGAACATGAAGGATTTCGTCACTCTCGTCCAAAATGTCCCTGGCTTTCTCCTCCAGCCACCGAGACGTGTCGAGTAGCTCCTTTGCGACCTGTCCGCTCTTATCTCCGGCCTTTTTTCTATGCTCAAGCTGCTCGAATCCCATTAGCTTAAATGATAATAGATGCTCGGGCTGCACAAGCAAAATGCCCATTGTCCTCATGCATTCCTCATAGAGACCCCGAATTTTCTTTGCTATTGCAGGATCCACCTTTATGTCCCGATTAAAAGGCATGTAGAATATGCGACGGCCCGTCAAGCCTCCAAGCTTCTGAACGAGCAAACGGAACATCTGCGTGGATAACGGTTTCAAGACAACTACCCGAACTAGCTTATCCCCATCCGCCAATGCTGCAGAAACGATGGGTACAATGACCGAGCTTTTCCCTTCCCCCATGTTCAGCTGAAGAACAGCGCTGCGGCCGAACCGAGGGGCAATCATCCGAGATGCTATATTGGCTTGAATCGGTCTGATTAGTAGGTTGTTTTCGATCTCGAGGAGTATCCAGTCAGGGTATTCCATAGGATTCCAGTCCTTATGGCCAGGGTTTTCCGCCTCCTTCACCAGTTCTTTGTGATTGCCAGCTAGTGCTACAATATTCAAACGGGTCGCCCGCTGAAAATCTGTCATTGCTACCGCATAGTCTACCAGGGTTTTTTTCCATCTCAACTCAAGCTCCACGGAGGCGCGCTTTGCTAATAATCCAAGTAACGAAGCTGGGGTGATGCGTGGCCACAATCCGGCCATTCTCAACAGTTCTCTGGTGTAGTCATCAACTCGCGGTAACCCCAATTTTTCTCGAATTGTACTGAACATTGAATCGAGGCGGCTCTTGCATCTGAGCCGAAATCTTTCCAACAGCTCAAGTTGTTGATCACGAATCGTTCCCCAATTGGGTGCAGTCTCTGCCTGCCGTCGGAAAGCCGAGAGACTCTTCAACAAATCTTCCATGTACCCTTTTTCGAAGTCGCTTTTAGATTCCTCCTTGAGGTTATCAAGAAGGCCTTCTAATCTTCCATCATCAAGCTGGGTATTTCCGCCGTTGGATTGACTTCGTCGAATGATGATAGACCGTGCGTTTGATAGACGTCTGGTTTGTGCGGTGTCGATTGATAAATCGGCGATAGATATATATGGGGAGGGTTCCGTTGTTGTCTCACAAGGAGAGAACACATATGTTGGAAAATCCCCTCTGTTAGAACGTGCCAAGTCAAGGACCTGTTGGACTTCCTGTATGTGGTTCTTAAACTGTAGATTCTTGTAGCAGTTATGGAACAAGGAATTCATAGCATCGCGCATTTCATTCACCTTCAACAGTGGATAAGTATGGGCCGCTGGCACCGCTGGCACCTCGCGTACCCACTGGGATTGGTACCAGTTGACCAAACCATTTGTTTGAGATTTGAGGTGGTCGTCGTAAAGTTGTTCCCTTCTGTCATACCAACTCTCCATGCTTTCATGCATCCGCTGCGGTTCACTCCACTCCTTGCTACTATAGCAGTCCACTGCAAATCTCTGGACTGTTGGTAAGATGTCGCTGTTAGGTTGATAGCCTATTCCTAGGACGTAGGAATCATAATCTGGCCCCTTGATTCTTTCAAACTTGGGTATCGTTGCAAACGCCAGTAAGGTCCACACAAGTTGCATGTCTGTGGGGCCTTCGGAGTGATATATCATGGGCGCGAATAAGAACATCAGACTGTATCGATCTTTCCTTGTGGCTGTACGACATGCATCATAAAGTGAGCACCATACATCACTGAGGTCTTCCTTGACCCATCTGCTATTGTATCCAAGAGGGATTTTAGCTTCATTGCCTTTCAAACGGTTCCAGTTTTCGAATCGTTGTAGCAAGTCCGGTGCGGTATTTAGTGAAGTCGACCAATTGTTTGTATTGCGGGCCATAGCACACACTTTCGATTCCAGTGAAACAGCGTCTCCAGAAGGGACATCGCGGGATACATATGTGCGGTCCTCTTCAAGGGCAACATTCAAGCCACCGAAATCTTCGGCTCGGAAGGCTCTGTTCCTCATAGCTGCTTTATCAACTAGATATGGCTCTGTTTCCCGGGTCTCAACTTTCGAGGTAGGCAATTGGTGATCTTGGAAGAACTCAAAGCGGGAGTTGTACTCGAGTATCCTCTGAACGGTTCGGTAGAAGTCTTCATGCTGGGAAAGGGGTGGAAGATCGTTCCAGCTCACCGTCTGCATCTTCCGTAGATGCTTAGGATAGGGTAATCTCGCAGGCGTCAATTCCGCAATGTGGTTCAGTAGATCCAAGTCAACAGCCTCCAATTCTTTAAACGACCATACGGCAGCTGAATTTAGGTCATACAGCGCTTCCTCTGTGCCAGTCCTCCCAGTCAACGGATCAGGTAGACAGTGAGAGGTAAGGGCGTGTAGATAGATTTTATATAAACGAGTTGAAAGGCCGCCACTCCCGGAAAGCCGCCAAAGGGTGGTATCAACATCAAAATGGTGATAAACAACGGTTTTGTCTTCTTTAGTGCAGATGGTAACTTCGACGTGCGAGCCAACGATTCCGTAGGCGACTTTTCCGTATGGTATCAGCACTTTTCGACAGTGAGAATCTCTGCCACGACCTTTGTTGCGCAAAACAAGCCGATTGCGGAGGCCAGTCAACGTTCCGAAAGATTGGTTCTCGTCGACTATCATGTCCCGGAACTGCCGACATTCCAACTGCTTACTCTCGTTTAAGAAAAAGACCATTTGAAACCTGGGCAAATTAATTTCAACCTCCCCCGAGTTTGCGATAGTTATCTCCACATAGTCGCTGTATTCCAGGGGTCCCAAAACAGAGTAGATCATTCTAGCAGATGTGCTTCGAACATCCAGAAAACGCCTTCCTTCACAACTGCAACGCATCACTAGATCGGAGTAAGAAACCCATGGATTGTGGCAAGACTCAACCCATTGAGATTCTAGCGGGCGAAACTCAATCCTTCCTGACCGGACGTCCATCCAGTGCGCATAGTTTTCCACTAAATGCTTCGGAAAATCACCATGAAGCCTCGAATGTGGTATGAGCTCCAGGGTGCGGCCATATTTCTTGGCTCTTATCAGTAGCTCTGTGGATTCCAAAGAAAACGAGAGCTATGCGAAGTAAGTAAGATGTCTGGACTCTCAACCAGTGAGCTAATACCTGAAAGCCATTGTACTCTTTCTTTGACTGATAGCACATACCACCATCTCCAGGACAGACGTCGAATACTTTCTAAATGAACGCCAATGTAAGCCATTGTTCTGTGTAAAAGGGCTATATGTGCGTACATCACCAAATGTTCTGAGATATGTCGCATGTGCTTTATATTCCGGTGGAAGCCTCTTTAATGGAGTACTGTTGACGAGGAGTTGGCCAGTTAGAAGATTGTATTGAACTTTGGCATCCGAGCTCGTTTTGGTGACGACCCATCTGTCATTGGGCGTTTTTAATGCCTCCCAGCAACCGCCTGAAACATAAGCCGACCAAATGTGTTTGATGCAATTATTCATTTCTTGGCATGTCTGGGTTTGGAGGATCATGGCTCTGAGCTCGGATTCGAGATTCCAGCTCAGGCGTCGGTCTCTCTCCAAAAGGGCTCGCATCAAAGGGGATAGACAGTTCACTTTCGTTGGTACATTATCATGGAGGATGATTGCACATTCAATCACTATCTCGAGATCTCGATCGTCTGAGCCCAAGACCCGTCGAAGGTCGGCAGAATCAACATCGTATGTGGCGCGGCAGGTGGCAGATACCTGAATAAGGCGGAGTCTGAGGTTTTGGATTGTTTTTTCGTCTAGGTTTTCGCCCTTATCTAGTTTACCGACGAGTTGACGAGTCCAATCATGAGTGATTTTGCGTGCTTCTTTCAGCAGTTCGACAGCCGTATCCTTGATGTTCTCGGAGGTGCTGAGCGATAAAATCCGAGTAGTCAGCAGTATTAATGAATGTGCTGAATTAATTTCCCTCCAGTTGTCCCTAATTCTGGTCCAAACTTCATGAATCTCATCTAACAATGTCTTTCCGAAAGTAGGGTCCACTGGATCCAGGTGAGATTCGCGGTACCAAAGTCCTGAATCATTCGGACCCACTTGCCACACAGCCTGCATCAGAAGGATGCCTACTTCTTCGTTTACCCAGGTGAGATTGCGAGAGCGTAGTTCGCGTGCGATATTCATCCATTGCAGAAGATGACCTGATCTTAGTTCTCCGAATGCCTCATACTCATGCAACGTGAGTTCTGTTGAGCAGTAAGCCTGGCTTGCTATTACGCTGTTGGCTGTATGTATGGTGTTGTCGAGCGCATACTGCATATTTTTGTAGGACCCAGGAGGAAGCTGGAAAGTGCACATTGGCCTCACATCCCACTTCTTAAGATTTCCTTCGACCCAACCGCCTTGATCTTGATCGTAAAGCTGGTAACCCAACCCATTGTTGACGCAAATTGATTCTAGTTGGGTAGGGAAGCTGCGTTCCTTATAATGTGCATTGAGAAAGCACTTTTTCTTTGATGACAAGGTCACACGCGAAGTTGAGGAATAATGAGACTGCAGGCTACTGTATCTAGCGATATTTCCCCCAGCGGCTGTTTCTGAGACAAACTTTGTTGGAGTACAGACATCGACCAAGATAAGATATGTGATGTCTCTCCAGACAGAAAAGCCCGTGGGACGCTGGAGCTCGAACACAGCGACTTTTTTCTTCAACTCAGATGAGGGAAGAGGCCACTCATGGACACCTATGCGCATGTTCCCGGCTTGCTTCTCCAAAGCGCATCGGGCGCAACCCGGGGAGTGTGCATTACGCCCGCGACCCCGCCGGTTCACTTTCCAGAAGTAGCTGCACGACATGTCGTCTCTTTTCCGCATAAGATCGTCATATTCTTTAGTTCTGCGGTGATATTCTGCCTCCTTTGCAGCTCTTTCGTTCTGTGCTTGGGCCTCAATTTGTGAAGCAAGCTGGCGATGGGAGGGTGACGTTTCAAAAAATCGGACGGCAAAAGCATTTGAGCCTGAGTTCTCTGACAGAATTTGCGGGTTGTCGTACCTATCTGCCCAGTCCTGACGGTTCCGTATATACGTCTCAACCTCATTAAGTCGCACCATTTCTTTCCGCTTCCGAAGAAGAAGCGGGTTCAAAAGATTTTCCGGGATTTCGGGCGAGTATTGCGCCATCAGCCCGCAGTGACGCAGGGTTATCTTGTCTAGGGCGACCCATAATTCCATTGTCGTTAGAAGCATAATTGATAGGTTCTCAGGGCTATTATCATATAGTTCTTTGGCAATGTTCGTATACTGCTTAATAATATCTCCAATCTCCTGACAAGCAGATTCGCGACTGATGTTTGCAGACTGCCATCCACCAAGGTTGTGCTCAACCCAGCTCTCGAAATCGCCCAGCATTAGTAAGAGCTCGAACCCTGTTTTTCCTCCCTTATTTAGTGAGGGTAACTTGTCAGAGTTGCCGGAGATTCGTTTGATTTCCTTAGGCCGAAACGTACTCTGAGTTTGGTACCCCTTGTTACGATTCAGAACTCCATCAAGATAGGTTTTGCTGTTGCACAGAGAGAGTTTTGTATCTCCCTCGAAGGACAGTCGCGTAGGGTTCCACCGGTTTGAATTGGGATTATTGCCTTGTATTCTTTCCCATTCTTTCTCAATATGCTGGCTGACTTGTCCCACCACATCCTCCACCCGCTTCTTGACAAATGTCGGCAGACTATCGCCTGCTTTGAGGACACGACGAGCCAATTTTGCATTCATAACAAAGAGGGTTTCGCTCCCACTGACGCTCCGCAGAGCCTGCTCCAAAACATCGGCCATAAAATATGCCATGAAGGATTTGTAGAGACCATGGTCATCCCCATCCCTTAGAGTTGTCTGAAGTACAACTCTCAGAAGTAGCCAAAGCGGAGACCTTCTCCATGGTGCTCGAGCTTTAAGGTAGAGTACATCGTCGCGAATGTTTTTCTGGATTCGGAGCTCGTCTGAGTCAACAGGACGCCCAAGACCGCGCAATATCCCCGATAGCATGCTGGTGATAAACATTGGATCGTTGGTGTCCCTGAACTCGGGCATATTTGAACCAGCCTTTTTTATAACGGGAACCACTTGCTCGAGTTCCTCGATGTCCATATCTTCCAAGAACAACGCTAAATTTTTTGCAAACGCCGGATCCTTAGCTGTCTCGATTCCTACGGCTATGGCGGGGCCAGGATAGGAACAGCGAAGCCTTCCCGCGGTTCCCGTCACCTCCGCAGGGGTGGGAGACAACTCGAACATTTCAAAGACCATTTCGTTGTAGGCGTGCCGAAGTACTATGCCGGCATTTTGCGCAGAGATTTCCAACGCAATGACGTCTGATAAAGCAAGCTTATTAGTTACCATGATACCAAGATGTATATAGAGATGGGGTTTCGATTACCTCCAAATTTCATGGCACAAATTTTCTCGCTGAGAATGGTCGCAGATATCGCACCTTGTCCACTGGATTTGATTGCTAGAATGGACGAAAGCATGTTGCAGACAATGGCCATCCGTTCTTTAGCATGAATTTCCTCGACATTAGCTCGATATTTTTCTGCTGCAGCTTTCAAGACCTTGACCAAGTTTCGGTCCTTCCTGATAATGGAGGATTCTTCTCCTTGTGGTAACTTGGGTGGTAAGAATATGTGATTGATCAGGAAATCGAGCTCATCGCTCCGGATGGTTTCTCTCGTTTCCTGTCGTGGAACGACTGGCGAAATATGGGCACGAGAGTTCGAGAATCGGACCATGGCTGACGGAACCTGGAAACGAGAGGGTCTGAAGATGACTACAGTATATGGAATTAGCACTGATACGCACCCTGTATCAACGCATGGTCAGAACTTACCGGTACCGTTCCTCTCCATACCGATTTTGACAGTATCGTTTGCACCTAGGTGTGTTGATGGCGCCAATTCCCATGCAGTGGAAATGCGAGTAGCTAGAGAACTGGCAAACTTCCAATGGATCTCCAGATGTTTGCGTTGATTTTGTTGTATTTGTTTGTGCTGGGCGAATGAATATCTAGAGGTTGTACCGTGCGTATGGATAAGTTTGAGACTGTGCGTTCTGTCTGAAGCTTCCCTATATTTTGAGGGGTAGTGACTTTTTTAAACCAACACCGTCCATGTAGGTGCCTGCCGATAAAGTATCTGCTGATTGCCATTTGATACCAGTTTGTTGCCGGTTTCACCGCATCTAGAAGCTCTAGGCAGTAACACTCTCTGCGAACCGCAGTGATAATTACTATCTCCATGTACAAATCTATTGGCTGTCAGTCCTAGGGACAGGGTTGTACTGACAACAAATTCTCAGTTTCACAACTCAGATTTCCCATCTCGCAGACGAGGCTATGGCGGCACGGCCCGTTCTACCAGGGGAGTGACGTTAGGCGCCTACTCGTAGAGTCATTGTAAGCGCGCCACGCTAGCCAAAATACACTGCAACTCCGAGGCTGGGTTAGGGTTCGGCGGTATCCTACGTTTGTTGTTGTTTGCTAGGTATCTATTAGTTCGAGTTTAGAGCGCTTAAAACGCCCAATACCATCTTGCATGCGCGCATGCGTTGTTTCAAATCTGCATGCAGTTGGCCACTTCAGTTCATATCCTGGAGTTGTGACTCACACCGGATCTGGAGGGGGTGCTCTGGCATTCCGCAACTGCAGGAATTCGAAGGAATTCCAATGGAGGGGGATACGAACCAGAGTTCGCACAACGCGGCCGTTGGGCAAGAAATTGTAATCGCACACATGTCTTAGTTGCGCCCAAACTGAATCACTGTTTTCCAATCGGGAAACATCCAAACGGTACCCAACTGCTCCAACATCCCCACTCAATATACTCGAAGTATGACCGTTTGGTAGAAATAAATTCTTACCAGCAGAAACATGACTTGCCTCGCTAAATTGCAGTTGCCTAAAACAATATCGACCAGATCGTTTGGCCTAAATGCACCATAAGCTTTGTTCTTATGAACGGAATTCTTATAGACAGCTCAACCTCATCACAATTGATTAGGCAACCAACCTTCGCCTCGGGCCCAATAAAAAATTGGCCAATAGAGCAATTCAGACTGCGGCACAGGTTCTGTTCACTTGTTTGAATGGGTTCGGACTCAGGAAATGGGGCGCAACTGGCTAACGCCGCAAACGGTACCCATGATGGAAGTACATAGCAATCCGCCAGAACCATGTTGCATGCTGTGGTTGGCCAGAAAGAATTCAAAGCAGTCAAGCATCACCGGTTTTCCAAAAGAAGGGCAGCAAGGATGAGTGCTGATCATTATGCGTTGTGCGGAAACAAGTACTCCGTACGTTGAGATATGTATATATAGCCCGGCCCTGGAATATATTTGGTTCTTGATACACTTCCGCCCTGAAGCATTTTTCCACATTAATATAACCCAATATTTGACCCCATTGTTGTTCTGAATTGGACCGGTACAATATCGAATAACGCATTCTGCATCATTGAGTGCGGGGGTTGGATAACCGTACTAGTGTGTGGGGTGCTGTGTTGAAAACTGACCGAGACGCACTTAGCTGGGTTCCACACCGCACATACGTATCCACACATTTCGAATCCACCCCTAGATGTGAGCAATCCAAGAACTGAAGTACCTCGAAGGCTACTTGTTTATCCCACGCGGTGGTGATATGTATTATAAACACTAAAATCGGGAGTAAGCGGCCGCAGAACGTTTCTTTGAGGTTCAGTCGGCCAATAGGAGGAAAGGACGAAGGTTTTGGTTTGTCGTAGCAGTCTATAGTTCTAGTTAGTTTACTCTATATCACCATTGTAAGGGATATTCAAAGACCTATTCTTGTTTCTTTTGCAATACCACAATTGAGCATGTCTTCGCCGCTTTCATCTCATTGGTTGTGTTTGAATACAGAAGCTTCTGAATGGTAGTCAAAAATCTCCGGTTGACGTTTATCCCCTGCCCAGATTCCAGTGAGTACTGTACCTCGAGCCCATTTTTCGTTACCTTGGTCGCAAGCTCACTTGTAACAAGAGGTTTCAATTGGTCACAGATCACACTGTGAAAGCGGTAGCGGTAAATCGCTTTGTTCTAAAACCCCGACCTGATTTTGGATATGTACTCGGACTCAGTTGTACTCAAGTGTCTTGGGTGGTGTCTAAGCAACTTCAACAGCCGCACAATACCTCCTACTAATCGGGTATCCACACCGTCGAGCTGTCTCCATGCCGCCGGAGTACGCCTCCATGTGGTAACACACAACATATACTCCAGACTCTAGATGGTGCCTCGCTCATGTTAAAAAAACAACCAAACAACCGTGACTCCATGCCATACAAAAAGAAAATGCCATCAAATCTAACCCCACTGCCCAGCTTTTCTAGCTTTACTTTTCATCACTATCTTCGCTATCCTCCTCCTCGTCTTCGCTCTCGCTCTCACTCTCACTCTCACTCTCCGCCTCCTCAAGCCATTTTACAAACGCCTCGGTAGGCTTTCTCACAGCCAGCATCTTCTCGTCTGTACTGCTTCTCTCATCAAGCCACCAATCATTAACGGCTTCTTCCATAACTAATTCCAGCGTGTTGTTCAACACCTGCACAATGTTGAGCAACAGTGCGCCGCCACTTGTTCTACTACTGCATTCCTTCTGTAGAAGTAATAAGAAGTCAACCTGATCTTTTCTCTCAAAAACACATCTCTTGAATGTGCTTTCCCAGCGCTTCAAGACCTTAGATGAGGCTGCTCCAGTGCTTATCGAGTCTTTGGCTACGACCTGCTCGATGCGAGTGACGAGAGCAGTGACTACTGCCCGGCGGACCTGGTGGAAACCGGCGTTGGCAGTCATCCGCAAGCCATTGAGTTCGAGGTTAGCCACCTCCGCCGGGTGGTCATTCTCCATAGCGTTGAGCAATGAGGTTGATGCTTCCCGGTGCCATGACTCATCACCATCTTCGAACGAGGTGGTGGAGTCTGAACGGCCGTTTTTGTTGGCACGAGGAATGATTCCACCATCTGAAGAATCGGAGTCTGAGTCGGAATCTTCACCTGGAACCGTAGAGATATCGGAATCGGAGAAACTGAGGTGCTGAGCTGAGAAAGCTAAAACATCTAGGTCAGTGATGTAGGCTAGGTTTTTGTGGACTGTAAAATATACCAAGACCATCTTGCTCCGCAGAAGCTTGTTCGTCTTCCGACTCGGAGTCTGAGCCGTCATATTCGCTTCCAGAGATTGCCTCCTCCTCAGCATTTTCCGAGGATACCCGGGCTTTCCTTCTGTTGTAACTTGAAATCTTGCTCGAGGGACCCAACTCTGTTCCTTGAGAGACCCTAACGCCGAATGAAACAATTGAGCCCCTTATAAGACAGACTTCACCTAGTACCGCGCCGCTGGCGATGATGGAATTTTGAATTTTGCATCCATCACCGATTACCACGTTATCCCATATGTATGCCCGGTCTAGCACCACATTCTTTCCGATCTTACATCCGGCTCCGATAACACTATTCCCCACGACTGATCCCTCGCCTATGCTGATCCCTCGCCCTAGGATCGTATTTCTCCTTACCAAGCAGCTTCTGGCCAGCGTTATATCCTCCTCTTTATAGATATTTCCACGCTCCATGGTGTAGTTCTGGTCAGGCCCGAGGTTGTTGTCGGGAACCAAAGGGTAGGTCCATCGTCCAATAATATCCCTGCTGACAGCATCATATGTTTGCAGACTCCTAACTCTAGCAGCGTAGCCCTCAGACACAATGTGGGCATGTATGGTCTTTCCATAGAGTTCATAATCCGTCAAGATTCCGTGCAAGAAATGGCGACGGATATGCTGGTAATCGAAGTTCTCGGTAAAGAGTGCCGGAACATCGGGCGAGCAGATATCAACCTGACAATCAATAAGATCGGCACGAATTCGGAGTTTCGGGTGCTGCTTTCTGAGTTCGGAGGGAAGAAGAATTGTGCCCTCGTCGCTGGGTCGCATCTCTTCGTAATGAACGCAGCGATTAGACGCTTCATCTATAACAAAGACACCGGACTCTCCCCGTGCCTTTGTTCGGTGTTCAAAGCCAGCCTCCCTTAAAATCATGGTCATGATGGCGTTCTTATCCTTTGTCCTCCTGTCTCGGTGGGTCTGTAATACCCCCTCAAGAGGTAAATTGCTGACAAAATCGCCATTCACCAGTAGAAAGTCGGTCGTGATCATGCTCTTGCCGTCAAGTTCCCTCATGGCGTCGCCGACAGACAAACTCGAGGGCGACATGACGATTTGGCACTTTGTAAACGGTGACGAGGGCATATTCCACTTCGAATTGCGAATGTATTCCTCAATTTTATCGGCGTGCGCTGAGGCAAAGATAAAGACGTCCTCGACACCAGCGAGGGAGAGGAATTCAAGGGTATAGTCAATCAACGGGACGTTTGCGAGCGGGAGAAGACACTGCCAAAACAACGAAGAGGACGAGATTTAGCATAGGGCGACAGGGATTTCTTCTGGAACAGACGAACTCTTGGTGTTTCCAGAGTGAGCGGCCGGAATCTGGTTTGATACGAATCTGTGAGAACCTTTTTTGTTGCGCAGGTATTGAGTCAGATGTCGAATCTTCCCCGGCGAAAGAACCGAACTTACTACTGCTTGTAGGATGTTTTCCCGCTGTTGGTCTTCTCGTTTCTTGTTCCCACCAGCTGCGGGCTTGTTCTTTTTAGAGCTCATCTTGTCGTAGTTGGCGTGGTCGAGGGAGGAGGGTGGGTGGTTGAATGGGAGCTTTATTTCGAGGTTTGGCGGGGTGGAACAATTCCAGTCATTGAAAGTGAGCGAGTGTTACACAGCGGGGCCAAATTCAAAGCCTAAGCCCTAGACCCTAGCAAGCATAAATTCATACATTTACTGGCGCTGCACCACGTCAAACACTCACACATTCGTGGAACAACTCACAAGCGATCAGTCCCATCTCGCCTACCTCGCGCAACAGAGCTCCTAAACAGCTTCTCACAAACCGCTACCGGAAACTTCTTTCATCATGCCTAAGAATAAGGGAAAGGTACGAGTAGCCGCTTTGCGTGTTACCCCGCCCCCGCTTTGCGGGCATCAGGCACTGCCGAGATATTCTAGCGGGCAACCACCTTCCAGCAATACCGATAGAGGATGGCTAACCCTATGATTTTCACAATTATAGGGAGGAAAGAACAGGCGTCGCGGAAAGAACGAGAACGATAATGAGAAGCGAGAGTTGACCTTTAAAGAAGACGGCCAAGGTTCGTTGCCATCCATTCTCATCAGCGTTTTATCGCACCCGTCGCCATCGCCATCCATCCGTCATCAACAACAAACCTTTTCCTTGCGACGCGGCAAAGTTGAGCTAACAATATCACACGTAGAATACGCACAAGTTGTGAAAATGCTTGGAAACGGGCGTCTCGAGGCCATGTGTTTCGACGGCGAAAAGCGCCTCGCACATATCCGCGGCAAGCTGCGGAAAAAGGTCTGGATCAACCAAGGAGACATCATCCTGCTCTCCCTGCGCGACTACCAGGACGAAAAGGGAGACGTCATCCTGAAGTATACCGCCGATGAGGCCCGTAACCTTAAGGCATACGGCGAACTCCCGGAGAACGCAAAGATCAACGAGACAGATACTTACGGTTTGTCTACCCTTCGTGGCATTGCGATGGTCTGGCTTGTTTGCGGCATTACGGAGGCAGTTGTTGCGGGGCTTTTTGCCTGTCTGGACTTCGTCGCATCCGTTTTGCCCGTCGACAGTATCATCATGATGCGGAACAGATGTGTCCGTCTTTCCATGAATACACACTAACCCATTTCTACTGTAGGCCACGAGGGCGCCGACGAATGCAACTTTGAGTTCGACGTTGAAGCCGGTGACATCGATATCGATGCTGTCTAATCGCATCTTATCACAACGATATCATTCTGGCTGTGGCGCGTGTCATACCAAAATTATATTTGTTTTTGGGGAGAGAAAGAGGGGAAAAGCTCATTTCTTTGTTGATTCGTTTACGAGTGGTCGATGAACCAGAGAACGAAATAATGTCCGGAGGTGCGGGAGAGTTGAATTGGAGATGGGATGGAGGGGGAGGGGCATCTGTTCTTTACATTAGGTACCTTAGGGATTTCACTTCTGGAGTTCTGAGGCGTCGGGCGAGTTGAAACTGGGATTCTGTCTTTCATTTTCACATTGGGAACTGTCGCTTCAACTCGTCCCTTCTCTTCCATTTCTGTGCTGTAAATTATCTGCGGAAATTGGAGTAGCTGTCCTTGTTTCTTGAGTTCGGCTATCGGTGGATAATTCGCTACATGATACCGTTCAGTGCGGAAATGATCTGTGGCATCATAATGCATACAGTAGAAATCGTTATATTTGTTGGCTGAAGCATCAATTACTATATAATTCGTTTTGTGAGATCCTCAACCACAGTGTACGTCTACTCGTCGACAACCCCTGGGGCCTTGGCACTCATCTGCCTTGCTTTCAACATCTCGTCGCAAAGCAACAAATTGCTGGCAATACCTGAGGCACTAGCAATCGAGTTTCTGAGCACCCTGAAAGAATCATAAACACCCTCAGAGACAGGGTCCATGGGTTCACCGGTGGTCAGATCAATTCCCACAATATTTCCTTCGGCATGCTCATCCTGAAGGGCAGCCACTGTAACGCAATATCGTCAGTTGTCTATCATATGAAGGGGTGATTCGCAGGGGGATGTACAAGAGTCTTGAATATCGAAACCACCGTTTGCAGCCAAAGTCTTGGGAATAACAAGCAAAGCGTCGGCAAAGGCCTGCACTCCCATCCTTGCTTTGCCCTTGATTGACTTGCGCACGGATTCTCCAGTAAGGTGTGCGTGGCAGGCAACTTGGAATGCTCCAGCGCCAGGGACAACTGATTGGTCGACAATCATGTTGTATACACTCCTCAGGCCGTCGCGCACAGCATCCTGGATCTGGGTGATAGTGTGGGCATTCGGCCCCTTGATCAGGAGGGTGACAGATTTTGGGTTCTTGACATCTTCCTGGAGAAATGCTTAGAGAAGTTCAGGAAACTGGCAACGAGCACAACTTACAATAAAGGTGTACTTCTCCTCTCCAAGGGCGTGCTCATAGACGTTTCCGGCCCAACCCAAAACCTCGGGTGTTAGGTCGTCAACAGAGTTCTGAGCCACACCGCCGCAAACCAACTGAAGCCGCTCCATGTTTCTTCTCTTTGCCCGCCGCAGTGCATAGATGCCATTCTTCACCAATACATCTAAACTTAGCGGATCGATCCCCTTCTGGTTAATGATGACAAAGCCCTTTTTGGGATCGTCTCCACACACTTCCTTCTTCAGCTCCACAATCTTCCTCAGCTTCTCGTCCACGAATCTCCTCTCGCTTTCGACCAACTTCTCCCTCTGTTCGGCAGAAGAGTAAAAGAACCCAGAGTTGACCTCGGTTTTTTCGTACTCCAGAGAAACGTTTAATGTGAGAATGTAGGCGTTCTCCACTCTTCGGGGCATGTCCGGATGGCGGGCGCCGTGATCGAGGGCAAGTCCACGGATCAGTTGGGTTTCTGACGCGGTTCGGTGCTGCATCTTCATAATCTCAATCATATGTAAGTCGGGTTTGTTGGGGGGTTGGTAGATGGCTAGGACGGCGTCGACAATGGACGGTGTAAGTGATTCTGCGAGTGTCTTGTCGAGCTTGGTGGAGAGCGAAGTGCGAGCAACGCAAAGGAGGAGTTCGCGGTCAGGTTCTTTGTTTATCTTAAAATCGTCAAGAAACTGGAACTGTTAGAATAGCAACCCATAGTATGTATTGGCCGGGTCAGTACCTTAAGTGCTTCCACTTTAGCGAGCTCGAAACCTTCAGTGATAACTCGGGGGTGGAGTCCTTCTTCAATATATCGTTTTGCCTGCTTCAAAAGCTCTCCAACCAACAAAACCACGCTCGTTGTACCATCTCCAGCAATATCGTCCAGAGCAGTTGCTACTGTCGTCAGTATTCGGCACCCCACTATACCCCTCCCTCGGTGTCACATATCGTACCTGCTCTAGCAATCATAACAGCTTCAGAGAAACATCAGCGGGGTTCATTAGGGGCCAATATGCTGCAAACATTTGGACAAGAAATTAGTAGCTACCTGTGGGGTTCTGAATCGTCATCTCTCGCAATAACTTCTGGCCGTCCTTCGTCAATGTGATTTGCCCGGAGCCATCCACCAACATCTTTAACGTTCCAGAGGGACCAAGGTTTGATTTGAGGACATCCTGCAAGCCTGCCGAGAATTGTCAGGAACTTGTTTGATGCCGACTTAATAGACTCGATCCGTGCAACGGCCATGCATACCTTCGCCGGCAGCGATGTTGACTTTCAACGCCTCTCCTCTTCGAAGGGATTCCGCCTTAGGGTTGAGAAGTGAGGTGGCTGACATCTCGGGGTAGTGATGTGATGAAGAAGTGTTGTATTGATAGTTATTAGGTGGAGAGTAGCCGTTATGATGGTGACCTCCTCCCTCATGCAACTGGATTGAGGTGGGACTTTTCCGTCACATTACCAGTCACTAACCTTTTGTGGACTAGCGTATAGTCACCGAAATTTTCCTCATCTCGGTCAGCCTCTCTTTCTTCGCGTCGCGATCACATATCCAATCACCCAACCAATCCACTTCGCAAAACATCCTCTCCCGACAGTCTTCTCCGCCAACGCTTACGACGATGTCGGCTGTCGATTATCTCCTCCAGGAGGCCCCGGTTGGCTACGGCTTGTACCAAGTCGTCCAGCAACCCGACTCCATTGGCAATCGCCTGAAGGAAGTCCAAGAGGCAGCCTCCGACCTGGCAAAGTTTGGAAAGATGGTCAAGCTGGTCTCCTTTGCGCCTTTTCAGTCCGTTCTCCTTCCATTCAGCAGGATCAATTCTGGCTTCCTGCGCCCACGACTAACCTCCACTATCTAGGGGTGCCGCTCAAGCACTCGAGAACGCCAATGATATCTCCGAGGGTATTGCAAGTTCTCATCTTTTGGCGCTCCTCGAGGTCAACCTTCCTAAAGGCGGGAAGAAGAAGAAGGTTGTTCTTGGTGTCGCCGACAAGTTCTTGGCCTCTTCCATCAAGTCCTCTTTCCCCGGGATCGACTGCGAAACGAACGAGGTTGTGCAGGACTTGCTCCGTGGACTTCGTTTGCACGGAGACAAGCTATTGAAGCAGCTACAACCCGGTGATATGGGTCGAGCGCAGCTGGGGTTGGGGCACGCATACTCCCGTGCAAAGGTAAAGTTCTCGGTTCAGAGAAACGACAACCACATCATCCAGTCTATCGCGCTGCTAGATTTGATGGACAAAGATATCAACACTTTCTCGATGCGTGTCCGGTAGGCTTTCAATGTCTCGGGCCATGTAATTCGCTTTATGCTGACCTAAAAGTGAATGGTACGGATGGCACTTTCCGGAACTCATCAGGATTGTCTCCGACAACTACACCTACTGCAAACTAGTTACGTATATTAAGGACAAGAAAACTCTCAGCAACGAGCAACTCCATGAGGTAGCCGCCTACGTCAATGACGATCAAGAACTGTCACAGAGCATCATTGATGCCGCCAAGATGTCCATGGGTCAAGACATCTCTGAAGCCGATATGGAGAATATCATAACCTTCTCTACCAAGGTTGTTTCGCTCACAGACTTCCGCAAGCAGATCTACGAGTACTTGACCGACAAGATGGCTATCGTTGCACCTAACTTGGCCAAGCTCATCGGTGAAGTCGTTGGAGCTCGTCTCATTTCCCACGCTGGTTCCTTGACGAATTTGTCGAAGTACCCCGCTTCTACCGTCCAGATTCTTGGTGCTGAGAAGGCGCTTTTCCGTGCGCTCAAGACCAAAGGCAACACTCCCAAGTACGGCCTCATCTACCACTCTTCCTTCATTGGAAGAGCCGGCGCGAAGAACAAGGGCCGTATCTCCAGATTCTTGGCAAACAAATGTTCCATTGCATCCAGAATCGATGCTTTTTCCGAGAACCCCACTACTAAGTTTGGTGAGGTCCTAAGGAGCCAGGTTGAGGAACGGTTAGATTTCTATGCAAATGGTACCGCGCCTACAAAAAACCAGGATGCCATGGTACGCTTCCCCATCTACTATGGTGGTGAACATAGCGGTTGACGTTTATAGAAATCTGCTATGGATGCTATATTGGGTGACATTGTCATCGTCGCCGATTTGGATGATGACGACGACGCTTCAGATAACGAGACCGCCAAGAAAAGCAAGAAAGAGAACAAAGACCAGAAGGAGAAGAAGGAGAAGAAGGAGAAGAAAGATAAGAAGGAGAAGAAGGAGAAGAAGGAGAAGAAGGAGAAGAAAGAGACGAATGAGAAGAGCAAAAAAGAGGCGGAACCAGAGACCTCGAGCAAGAAGAGACGGAGGGATGACAATGATGACGCAGAAGTGGAGAAGAAGAAGTCCAAGAAAGACAAGAAAGATAAGAAGGATAAGAAAAAAAGCAAGGCTTAAAATGATATTTTTTGCCTGCTTGACAGGTGTGTTTTCTTGAGCTACCAATTTCTCACCCGGAACCAGCCACCCGGCGGTGAGTACAATCGGTACTTAGTAGTTTGATATACGGGTTGCGTGGGTAAAACGGCGTCTTCTTATAGTATGTACAGACTTGTTTATACTTGCTTTCCTCATGTAGTTTTCTTTCGGTTCTTGTCTGGTGTTGCATTTCTTGGTTCCTGGTTTTTACGAATAAATGGGATTCAGTTCCATCGAGCATAGTAAGGGCGTGTAGTTTTTTCTTGGTATGAAGAAGCATATAACAATCACATCCCACGATACTTCCGGAGTCAGTTGCATCCGTATCTGTTGTATTTGATGCCTCTACCTAGTACCAGCACAGAACGGATAGAGGTACCGGTACCCAAGACTGCAAGGAATGCGAAACAGGACCAACTTGCAATCTATCGAGTCAGGGTCCACGAAACGCGCATCCACGTGATAATGAGGGGTTCAGTATCACACTGCCCTATCATTCCATGGAAACTTCTGGCTCTTAGTACCTTCCTTCTTCTGATTCCGTGTTCGATGGGACCTCTTCGGAAATGAGCGCGAAGTGGGGTGTGTTGATTATCAATCTGTCCAGTTGGAGCTGAGAAACGCGGTCAAGTACATATCCCCTAACCCATGTTGTTTGGAGCCAAGCCGACGCGTGAAAAGTCCTCCAAAACACGACACCTGGTTCCCCTCCTCTCCTCCTCTCTATCTCCTCTCCATCCCACTTCCTCTCCACCCACGAACTTCTTGCTGCGTGCATCATTGTTTGTTTGTCTTCATTTTGCATAGTCTTGATTGAGCAAGCAATCGTTCAGCAACCAGCAATCCGTCACTTCGTGCCCTACTTTACACGCTTTTTTCAACCTCACCGTCCCACAACATACAGCAGTTATGTATGTGTTAAAGCGAGGTATGTACACACTCATACACGGTTGCTGTTATGCTGTGCTTCTCATTTATCTTGTTGATGTTACTTGGAGGAATTTACTGACTAGAGTACAGACGGCCGTAAGGAGCGTGTCCAATTTGACAAGATCACAGCTCGAGTTTCTCGCCTTTGCTATGGACTCGATAGCGAGCATGTTGACGCCGCTTCTATTACACAGAAGGTCATTTCGGGAGTGTACCAGGGTGTCACTACCATTGAACTCGATAACTTGGTACGTTTGATATTACGGTTCTCTTGAAATGATGGTGAGAAACAAAAACTAACGGTCTGATAGGCTGCAGAAACAGCTGCTTATATGACTGTTACCCATCCCGACTATGCTATCCTCGCAGCCCGTATTGCTGTCAGCAATTTGCACAAGCAGACAAAGAAGATGTTCTCGCAAGTTATCAGCGATCTCTACCACTATGTAAACCCGGTATGTACCTAATTGTCACCGCCTACTGGGGCTCGAACTTATTCGGTACCTAGAAAAACAACCGACCTTGCCCCATGATCAGCGAGAAGACGTACGAAACTGTTATGCGACACCGAGATGAGCTGAACGCTGCCATCATCTATGATAAGGATTTCAACTACAACTATTTTGGATTCAAGACATTGGAGAGATCCTACCTTCTGAGAATCAATGGCAAAGTCGCTGAGAGACCCCAGCATATGATCATGAGAGTAGCAGTTGGCGTTCATGGTGACGACATTGAGAAGGTTATTGAATCCTACAACCTCATGTCTTCCAAGTACTTCACGCATGCTTCTCCTACACTCTTCAACGCCGGGACGCCCTCTCCACAGCTGTCATCTTGCTTCTTGGTCGCCATGAAGGAAGATTCCATTGAGGGTATCTACGATACCTTGAAGACTTGCGCAATGATTTCCAAGACCGCCGGAGGAATCGGATTGAATATCCACAACATTCGCGCCACAGGTTCTTACATTGGTGGCACTAACGGAAACTCAAACGGTATTGTGCCCATGCTGAGGGTTTACAACAATACAGCCAGATATGTGGATCAAGGTGGTAACAAGAGACCGGGTGCCTTCGCTATTTATCTCGAGCCTTGGCATGCAGATGTCTTCCAGTTCTTGGATCTGAGGAAGAACCACGGAAAGGAGGAAGTCCGCGCCAGAGATCTTTTCTATGCGCTTTGGATTCCGGATCTGTTTATGAAGCGTGTCGAATCCAATGGCCAGTGGTCATTGTTCTGTCCTAACGAAGCCCGCGGACTTGCTGACGTCTATGGCGATGAGTTTGAAGCCCTTTACGAGAAGTACGAAAACACCCCTGGCTTGGCTCGCGAGACTGTCAAGGCTCAGAAACTTTGGCACTCAATTCTTGAGGCCCAGGTTGAGACTGGCAATCCCTTCATGTTGTACAAGGATGCATGCAACAAGAAGTCGAACCAGAAGAACTTGGGAACCATCAAGTCTTCTAACCTCTGCACTGAAATCGTCGAATACTCGGCCCCAGATGAAGTTGCTGTCTGCAATTTGGCTTCCATCGCTCTGCCAAGTTACGTTGACGTTCAAAGAGAAGAGTACGATTTCCAGAAATTGCATGATGTGACCAAGGTCGTGGTCAAGAACTTGAATAAGATTATCGATGTCAACTACTACCCAGTAGAGGAGGCTAGACGCGGTAACATGAGACATCGCCCTATCGGTGTTGGAGTTCAAGGTCTTGCAGATGCTTTCCTGGCACTTCGCATGCCATTCGAGTCGCCAGAAGCCAAACATCTGAATATTCAAATATTCGAGACCATCTACCACGCTGCTGTCGAGGCTTCTTCAGAGCTCGCTGAGGTGGAAGGTCCTTACTCCACATACGAAGGTTCCCCAGCCTCCCAGGGTATCCTTCAGTATGACATGTGGAACGTTACTCCCACAGATCTTTGGGACTGGGACGAGCTAAAAGCAAAGGTCAAGAAGCACGGTCTCAGGAATTCGCTTCTTGTTGCTCCTATGCCTACGGCTTCAACATCCCAGATCCTTGGGTTCAACGAGTGTTTTGAACCCTACACCTCCAATATCTACTCTCGCCGTGTGCTTGCCGGGGAGTTCCAGATTGTGAACCCTTGGTTGCTCAAAGACCTTGTTGATATGGGACTCTGGAGTGATGCTATGAAGAACAGGATCATCGCCAACAATGGAAGTATTCAGGGCATTCCCAACATTCCAGATGACATCAAGGCATTGTACAAGACAGTCTGGGAAATCTCACAGAAGAATGTCATTGACATGGCTGCTGATCGTGCTGCCTTCATTGATCAAAGCCAGTCTCTCAACATCCACATCCGCGACCCCACTATTGGCAAGCTCACGTCTATGCACTTCCATGGATGGAGGAAGGGATTGAAGACCGGCATGTACTACCTCCGGACACAGGCTGCGGCATCTGCCATTGTAAGCTTTCCCTCCCATTTCCCTTTATTTCATCTGCTTTTCATGATGAGACTATTATTGGTCCGTGTTTATGAGGCGGCTTAAGACCCCGCTAAAAGATATCGCTTTCCAACCCTCTGAATCAACATCAGCTCATCTTTTTGTTCCCCGTCACAAACATCGGGACGAAGCGCTAACATATCACAGCAATTCACCGTCGACAAGGAAGCGCTCAAGGTCGAGGATACAGCAGTTGCTCGTGCTTTGCCAAAACGTACCGCTCGCACTTCGCCCCTTGGCTCAGCCGCTGCGGTTCCTAGACCCATGATGGCTGCTGCTACAGGCAATGGATCCCTCACACCTAAACCCGTACCAGCTTCTCCGACAACCACCAAGCCGTTTGAAGCTGATATGCCTGAACCCAAGAGCCCGACCCTTCTTGCTACTGAACCCGTTGGCCCACCAGACGAGGAACTTGTTGAGCTAGAGAGAAGAAAGACTCAGGAAGAAGATAAGAAAGACGATAGCGAGGATCGCGAGGTTGATATCTATGCTGACGCTGTTTTACAGTGTAGCATCGAAAACAGGGAGGCTTGCGAGATGTGCTCTGGTTAGATCCTCTTTTTTTGTTGCTTAAAATGTGATACCTAGGTTAATGGTTCAATGATGAAATGTTGTCATGAGGATGGGGGATATGAGCGTTGGAAAGGATTGTTGTTTTTTGGGATTTTTGTGGGCGCTGGTTTCTGCTTTTGAAATTTCCCTTTTTGCTCTGTACTGTCACGAATCAAGATATCAATAAGAATAGGGCTGGATTAACTGGAGCTGCTGTGGGATAATCATTCAAACAATACTTTGATTCTTCACCCTAACGATGTCTTGACTAAAACGAACCGATGTTGGTTGTGCAGAGATGGTTTCCCGCCTCCAAGGGAGGGGTTCTCTGAACACAGAGAGCGTCGTTGGATAGAAGTGCCTCCATCACAAGAGAGGAGGGTGCGATCTCTCGGTGAGAGGTGGAGGTGAGATGGGCCGCAGTAGAGTGCCATCCAGATTCTATGCAGGCACAAAAGCAATGCAGTGTGGGGAGGAGGTCCGTGCACGTGCAACACGTGCTGATAATAACTGATAGCCCGATAACCATTCACTCACACAGCATTTTCCCGTAGAAGAACATTCAACATTCACATCTCCAGAATGCGCAGAGGATGCTTACGACAATAGACCTTACTCCCGCAAACAGACCACAGCTACTACCCGATGAAACGCTCCTCTTTGTTCAAAACTCGGTCGGATTGTACGAGGGGTACGTTAACTGCAGCCAACCCCACCATTGATATCATCCCTAGCTAGGAGTTAACGAGAGCTGCACAGGAAATATAAAATCCCAAACTACCAGAACGGCTTTGCATACCTCACCACGCACCGCGCATGCTATGTCGACAACGATGAACCACGGAAGTACTCGGTTGCTGTGGAGTTGAAGGATGTGGACCGCGTTGAACCTTGGGTTCGCTCCCGAACCCTCCATTGCTCATCACCCCTGTGTTAATGTCGTCATACATAGGCAGGCTTTTTGAAATCCTCGCCAAAGGTCGCTCTCTACCTCCACCCTTCCGCCGGAAACTCAAACGGTGTGGAACCATCACCTATCGGCTCTTCACGTCCAAGTCCGAGATCTTCTACGCCACTTATCCGCTCTGCCTCCCCGCCGCCGGCTACGGGCGTCTGGATATGCAACATATGCTCGTTCTCAAATCAGATCACCTCGAACTACATCCTGCGTATCGCTTCGATCCCTCCATGTCTGACATGCGGGATCAAACCACAACTTTCACATCTGGAAAGTTCACTCAAGCAACAGCCATCTACACATCCTCGGGAAGCACAGCCAGATTCGGACCTTGCGTGTCCCAGATGCACATTCCACAACCACCCATCCCTCCCCAACTGTGAGCTCTGCGGTGAGTCCTTACGCACCGTAAAACTTCCAGCGCCGCCACGTACCGCCTCTCCCGCGCTGCAAGACGCACAAATCATTAAGTTCTCGTTCCGCGCCGGTGGCTCAACCGCGTTCCTCACACATCTAAAGTCTGCACGGACACAGCGGAAATGGCTGCTCTATTCCGCACCGCCGATTCCTCGGCCGCCATCCCCTTCAGCCTCCACAAAACGCGTGGGTATCGGTGGTCTGGAGCGGAAGGGACTTTCACAAACCCGCAAAAACGAATTAGTGCTAGGCACGGCATTCGAAGACCTCGAGTCGCTCAAGGCAGCCGCAAAGGAGGTCATTGCACTCGCAGAGTCGTTTTCCCGCCTTACCGGGCAGGCGGATACCGGCGTTGCGCAGGCTCTCGGGCTGGTCAGTAGGGATATGTTTGCAACTACGTCCTCAGCGGGCGAGAGCGCATGGATTGATGAGCTCTCTCGACAGATCGCCGAGTTTCTCTCTGATGATTCCCGAGGGGTTCTCAAGAAGGAGGGCGGTGTCATAACGCTCGTCGATCTGTGGGCTCTGTACAACCGTGTTCGCGGGATCGACCTGATCTCGCCCAAAGACCTGGAGAAGGCGGCGGGACGCTTCGAGGCGCTAAAGCTACCCGTAAGAACGAGGGTGTTTCGAAGTGGATTAGTGGTTGTGCAGGATGTCAGACGGAGGGATGAAGAGACGGTTCGCAGGATTGCGGACTGGGTCGGGTGGGAGAGGGGGGTTACGGCGGGAGAGGCGGCAGAAAGGTTTGGGTGGAGTCTCGGTGTCGCGAGCGAAGAGTTGGAGATGGCCGAGGACCGCGGCGCCCTGTGTAGAGAAGCGAGCATCGAGGGTGTCAGGTTCTGGAGAAATAGGTTCCTGGAGACGGAGCCTGCGGTTGTGGCGCGACTGGAATCTGGGCTGAGAGAGATGGTAGTTTAATTGGTAGATGTTTGGTTAGAGCGTCATCTTTGTAAATGGAGTCAGGATGCTGTTTTCGGGGATAATAGAGAAGACCGCAGTCAATCTTCCAAAGTCATAATTGACTTTATACCATCAAAACATTACTTTTCCGTTTCCCACGTCATAACCAAAACATATCTACACAATGATATCTAAAACTTCCTTTTCTTTGACGGCCTCGCGTTCTTCTCCCTCCTCTTCTCCTTCAGCTTCCTCGCCTTCGTCACATCCGCCGTGCTCCTGATCTCGCTCTTTGGAGTCGAGCCCTTAACCAAACCCTTAGTCTTCGCCTCCTCAAACCTCTTCTTGCGTACCGCATAATCATCTCGGAACTTATCCGGCCGCTTCGGCGCCGCCGTAGCTTTGTGATACATCTTCCCCCTCAACTTCCCACCCATTGGCGCGCCATCGCCACCAAACCTATTATTAACTCCCGGTGCTTCCATTTCGCCGGTGCGAGGCATCCGGTCAATTTTGTGTGCGTTCCTCCAGGCGTCGAAACGGCCACTCTTGAACGATGCGGCGATCTTCTGCCCGGATTCACCAATGATCATTTTGGCACCCTTGGAACCGTCTTCATCGTTTGCACGTGCGACGTATTTCTTTGCTTTCTTGTCCCAGCGCATCCCCTTGGCTTTGTGTGCTTCGGCGAATCCTTTTCCAGCTTCGTCGTTGACCAGATCCATTGTTGCGCCGCGGGCTGCTTCGGTAAAGGATGTGACGCCGCCGGTGATGGAGTAGCCTCTGTCTTCGGCGAGAGAGGTGGATGGGTGGTAGGACATGAAGTGTTCGCTGTCTTCAAATGTCTTCTTCTTTTTGTTGCTGTGTTTTTTCGGTTTTGGCTTTGAGAATGTGGCTTCGAGATCGTGGTCGGATGCTTCCTCCATGTCGATGTCTGAGTCGTCTCCTAGTGCGTCTGCTGCATCCGCAGTCCTGTTCTTCTGTGCTTCCGCCTCGGCCTCCGAGTCGTCGTCTTCTGAGTCTGAGTGTCCGGCGCCACGACGGTTGGAGGGTTCTATTTTGATCTTTTCTCTTCGCTTCCGCATTACTGTTGCTGCCTCGGATTTATTCAGTCCTCGCTGGCCAACCTCGAAGATGGTCTCTGGGGGTCTAAAGTTTGAGACTCTTGCCAGCATCTTTGCGCGCTCGGCTTCCATGGTGTCGACTTCGTCCGCAAAGAGAGGGTTGATGGTTTTCCATCCCTTACTAGCGACGATTTCTTTAGCACGCTTGACGCTCTCGCTGGACGCTGGCGGTCGCGAGCGTTGGTATTGCTTCTCTCCACGAACGGAAACACCCTTGAGTGAGTACAGCTCCGAGTCATCTTCAAGGAGCTTATTGACCGCTTCGACACAACGCTCGACAGGATCCCGCTGTAATGATCCCACAACTACATCTTGTGCGAAGTTGAAGTCTTTCCGTGACTTCCTCTCGCCATCTTTTGAAAATACAAGCTTGCGACCCAGAAAGAGCTGTAAGTCAATGAGGTATGGTGCGTCCTCGGCGCGAACCATGGAGTAGGCCCATCCCCTCCTTCCAGCACGTGCAGTGCGACCCACACGATGCACAAATACTTTTGGCTGAGGGGGGAAGTCGTAGTTGATGACGTTTGCCAGGAGGGGAATATCGATACCTCGTGCTGCCACATCGGTCACGACCAAAATTTGGGTCTCTCCGGAACGGAAACGGGCGACTTGGTTTCGGCGCGCAACTTGGTCAAGGGCTCCATAAACGTAGGAGACGGGGTATCCGGAGCGGTTTATCAGGTGGGCTAGGTATTCAACGTGGTGCTTCGTAGCTGCAAAAATGATAGTAGAATATGACGATGGTGCTTCCTTGCTATTTGATGAATCTGAGCCGCGCTTCCGCTTCTTCCCTTTAGACTCGCCGTCCTCTCCTGTAGTCGTGATACCGGTTTCACCCATGGGAATTTTGATGACGTCTTTAAGAATATGAATGAGCACACCTTCCTTTTCGGAGGAGCTAACGGTGAAGAATGCGGATTCAAGGTCTTGCGAGATCTTGGAGTCGACATCGAGTCGCACAAGCGTTGGTTCTTGCAGACCGGCTTTTGCGAACTCGGTCAGGGCTTTTGGAAGAGTGGCAGAGAAAAGGAGGGTTTGGCGGTTTGTGGGGAGGGCGTGGAGGATCTCTGTTAGTTGGGATGCGAATCCCATCTCGAAGAGACGATCTGCTTCGTCAAAGACAATGTATTGGACGGATTTGAGATCTAGCTCCATCTCGACTTGGAGATGGAGGAAGCGGCCGGGAGTTGCGATGATACTGGCATGGGTGTTAGCACTTGAAGGACATCGGAGCGAGAGACGTGGTTACATGTCGGGGTTGCCAGCCATGAAGCCAAACTGATCCTCCAAACTATCTCCTCCGACGAGTAGCACCGACTTCAGATCTGTACCCTTTCCAAGGTCCTTTACCACCTTCAACGTTTGTAGAGCCAATTCACGACTGGGCGACAAAATGATCGCTCTGGTGCCGACCTATAAACTATGATTAGCCACAAGTTCGCCCAATTCCCAGTCCTGACAGGCCGTATGTACCTTTGCACTGTGTGCCTTCAACTTCTCAATCATAGGTATCACAAAGGCTGCCGTCTTTCCACTACCAGTCCTAGCCATGCCGACAATATCTAAGCCATCAAGCAGTAATGGGATAGTCTTCCTCTGGATCGGTGTCGGTACTGAAAATCCCTTCCGCGTAATAGACTTCAAGAGATTTGCGCCCAACCCCATAGCCTGGAACCCCCCACCCTTCTTTGTAGTCTTTCCTTTCACCGTGGTGCTCTTCCTATTCCTTGCCGCCTGCTGCGCCGCGATGAAAGCCTCATCGTCCCCGCTTCCATCATCCCCGCTACCCTCGAGAATGTCGTCAACATTCAAGAGTTCTTTGGTGCTGGCGGATCGTATGGGAGGCGCACCATCGTCGTCGCTGAGGAATTGGCTGTCGGCAAGCGCATTGGATATATCGAGTTCGAACTCGCTTTCCGCGGGGGATGAGGCGCACGGGGCCATGGCAGCTGGGGAATTCGAAGCTGTTTAGTGTTGAGCACGAAATCCAAAATTTCTAAGTTCCAAAAGTTCCACGCTAAGAGGAAATCTTGGCAGAGGGTTAGGTTTGTTAATGAGACAGTTCAGGACGATCGATATCACGATGGGTTTCAGCTCCAAAAGTGCTTTTTGGGATGTCGGAAAGTGATAATGCAGGATCCCAACATCTCGCATCTCTTGGAATGGTCTTTGATACACCTCGGAAAAGTTGAGGAACATATCGCTTTCGTTGTTGTTACACAAGAAAACCGCGCCAAACACGTCAAACTGGCCAGAGACCGGGAGTCTCGAAGGCAACCTTCCCATCTTCCATCATACGAATCTCTCAACATCGCCAACCTCTAGTGGACATTCCCTACGTAAACTTCAGCCGTCATTGAGACCTAGCATAGTCTGCCGGACCTCACCCTGCTACCACTCCAATTTTCTGGTCGCAGTCTCATGCCGTGCGCGTGCAAGACCGATCGCTGACTATGTTCCACTTCACCGCCCTTCTCGGGGCGCAATCAGACTCACCTGCCTGCCAATCCCTCCTCGCACTCGACAATGGCATAAAAATCCTAATAGACGTCGGCTGGGATATCAGCTTCGACATCAAGATGCTTGCGGAGCTTGAGCGACACACACCCACGATCGACCTTATCCTCCTTACCCATCCGACGCTCGAGCATATGGGTGCATATGCACACGCCTGCAAGCATATCCCCACTTTCAACTCGATACCAGTCTACTCCACCTTCCCCGTCTCCAACCTCGGTCGCCTGTTGCTGCAGGACATCTACCTCTCTACACCAAAGGCATTCACGCGGCTTCTAGACTCCACAGTTACATCGGTGCCTTTCCCGCCGAGTCCGAGTACGAACTTTACGGCCGCCAGCTTTGTAGCCGCAGGGACGAACGCAGAGTTGCCGGATGGTGCACTGAAGCTGCCGCCTACTCCGGCAGAGATCGACTCATACTGCGGCAAGATCGTGACGCTAAAGTACTCGCAGCCAACCCCGCTGCACTCGGCGGTGGCCAGAGTGGCTGGCAAGTTGGGGAGTGTTACGATCACGGCGTACTCGGCGGGTCACTCGCTAGGCGGAACGATATGGAAGATCCAACAGGCGCAGGAATCGATTGTCTATGCGGTTGATTGGAACTTGTCACGTGAGAACTGTTTGAGGGGTGCTGCATTCCTCGGTGGTGAGGGGGGGAGAGTACAGGAGGCGCTGTTGAAGCCAACTGCGTTGGTGTGTTCGTCAAAGAATGCCACGATTACGAATATGGCTGGTGGGCGGAAAAAGAGGGACGAGATTCTGTTGGAGACGATAAGGAAAACCGCCGTGGAGAGAGGAGGGACTGTTTTGATACCTACGGACTCGGTGGGGAGAGTACTGGAGCTAGCATATCTTTTGGAACACGCATGGAGGAAGGATCAGAAGTTTTCCGGCAAGGGAAACCAAGGAAAGGGAATAGGTTTGCACTTGGCAGGAAGGAAGGTGAAGCGGCTGGGACAAGTCATTGGCAGCATGTTGGAGTGGATGGATGAAGCAGTGGTCAGAGAATTTGAGTCTATCGCCGAAAAGTCGAGTCATGGAGGCAACCGAAACAACCGCCGGGGTGCAGGAAATAAGGATCAAGACCAGAAGGATGGAACATCCGAGGTTACAGGTAACAAAGCCGGGCCGTTCGATTTCTTGTATTTGAACCTCATCTCAACACTCGGACAATTGACTAGGGCCTTGAATAGCAATGACGGGCGTGGAAAGGTCATCATTGCGTCTGATTCAAGTCTGGAATGGGGATTCAGCAGAGATGCCTTGCTGAAGCTCGCGAGCGACGACAAAAACGTAGTGGTTTTGACAGAGCGCGGTGAAGGAAAGACTGGTTTGAGTGGTCAATTGTGGCAGGGATGGAAAGAAGCGACCACTACAAACGAAGACAGTCCTGCAATTGGACAAATCGTGCCGATCGATGAATCACATGAGATTGAAACCTCAAGCAAGATACGACTAGAGGGCGATGAGCTACAGTCGTATCAACGACATATGGCTGCCCGCCAGGCCCTTACGTCTCAGCATCAATCCTTAATGTCAACATCTGGCCTTCCCCCCGGAGTTGCCGCTGACCAAGATGACGAAGATGCATCCTCATCTTCTGACGACTCCGATTCCGAGAGGCAAGGGAAAGCCCTCACCACGGCGACATCAAAGAAGATTTCTCACGCGACGGTAATGATGGGTGGAGCAGTACCTGCGGGCGTGAGTGAGAAAGTCGATATAGGTGTCAACATATTACTACGGGGCGAAGGTATCTACGATTTTGATGTTCGAGGTGCGAAGGGAAGAAACAGGATGTTCCCTTTCCAGGTACGGCGAAAGCGTGTGGATGAATATGGTGAGGTTGTCAGACCCGACGATTACATGAGGGCAGAGGAAAGGCAGGACGAGGATTTGGCAGACGACGAAGGGGAGAAGCATGAGGAAACCAGAGTTATGGGCAAGAAGCGTAAATGGGATGAGGAGCTTGTCAAACCAGGAAGCGGGGCTCGCAGAAGTAGTAAAGGAGTCGCGGAGATGGGCAAACGAAAGGGCGTTCACAGACGAAAGAAAGCGAGTAAAGCTGCCTCAGACAACAACGACGATTACGACCCAGAGGCCCAGGATTCGGCCGAGGAAGGCGAGATCTCGGAGAGTTCAGAAGGGGAGGACGATGAAGAGGTACTTGCAGCGCCGAGTAAACTTACCACTACCTCAGATACAATTCGCATCCAAATCAGCGCCACCTTCATCGATTTTACGGGTCTGCACGATCAGAAGAGTTTACGAATGCTGCTGCCCCTCATCGATCCCAAGAAATTGATTCTTATTGGCGGCAAGCGAGAGGAGACGAAATACCTGGCCGAGTTTTATCGCGAGAAGGCAGCGCTATCAAGTCGAGGTGGAGGCACAGGAACTAATGTGTTTTCGCCGCAAATCGGCAATACAGTCAACGCTTCTGTGGATACCAATGCGTGGACGGTGAAGCTGGGTAGTACTTTGTCTCGTGGCTTAAAATGGCAGAATGTCAGAGGCCTTGGTGTGGTTCATGTTATCGGCCGCGTCGCACCTGTGGAAACCGAACCAGACTCGAAGAAGCAAAAAACAATCACGGCGGGAGACGAGTCCTCGAACCCTGACGAAGATAAGGTATTGGTACTGGATGTACTCCCGCCTGCTCTCGCCGCTGCTACCAGAAGTGTTGCACAGCCGATACATGTCGGTGATATCAGACTGGCAGACCTGAGGAAAGTTTTGCACGACGACGGACATACGGCTGAGTTCAAGGGCGAAGGTGTTTTGCTGGTGGATGGGGTTGTTGTTGTAAGAAAAACCGGCGTCGGAAATATATCGATTGAAGACGGAGGAGGCGGGTTCTCGATGACAGGGTCAGGAGGAAGGGGTACGACATTTGTGAAGGTCAGGCAGAAGGTGTACGACGGTTTGGCAGTTGTAGCCGGGGGATAGATGGAATAGATGTCACTATGTAGTATTGTTGGCGTTGGAACATCGACTTCTGTAATTCTATCCCAAGCTCTTTAGATATAGGTAGAGGGGCGGTGGTGTATATGTGGCGTAATTTCAAGATCAAAGGCCGTGTGGCTGTAAAACGTGGCTGCGAGCTTAATTCAACGTCCACCGCACCTCCTTCTCCGAGCAGGGTGCTTGAACCACTTGTGCACTCACAACCAATTCGACGATTCGATGACACCATTGCATTGACTCACGCTCACTACATTGTCTTTCTTTTTCTTGCTCAATCTTAGATTGCTTCTCTCCTTCGTGGACAATAATGGCCCTTCCCCGTCAGTGCTCCTAAACCCAGCAGAGACTACAACAACCTCATAGCTAACTGACACATCTAGGCACCCTCCGCTCCACCAAAATTCTCAAATTCCTTCCCTTGCTATCGGTTCTCTGCATCTTCGTCGGCGTGACATGGCTCCTTCTCCTCCCACTCGAGGGATACTCTCGCAACACCTACATCTCGGAAAACGCGCTGCTACCCGGAGGTGTCCACACCTACTTCACCGGTTCCGAACAGAATGTCTTCCGCGCGTATCGACATGAGGTGCAGGCGATTGGCTGGCGGAACGCGACTACGGAAGAGGTGGTGGAGATGATTGGTGGTATATTTAAGGGGCAAGGACTTAAAGTCGGCACACAGAAGTTTCGGTATGAAGCTGGAGGCGCGGTTTACGAGGGCGAGAATGTGTATGCGCTTCTTGAGGCGCCGAGGGGAGACGCGACCGAAGCGGTGGTGTTGGCGGCACCTTGGATCAATGGGGAGGAGAAGCTAAATGAGAGCGGGGTGGCCCTTGTAATGGCGTTGGCGAGGTATTTCAAACGTTAGTTGCCCTCACCCTAAATCCCCCCCCCAACCACAAGATGCTGATAGTGCACAGGCTGGTCTCTGTGGTCTAAAGACGTAATCTTCCTAATCACCTCCGATGCCCGCGCCGGACCTCAAGCTTGGGTTGATGCCTACCACGACACACATACCCCTCCGGACGTTGAGAGCCTTCCGCTCACGTCAGGTGCGATTCAAGGCGTTGTGGTTGTCGACTACCCCACTGCTAATCCCTGGGACCGTATCCATGTCGTCTATGATGGCATCAACGGACAACTCCCCAACCTCGACCTCTTCAACACAGCCGTACACATTTCTGGGCACCAAATGGGCGTTCAAGCCAGTCTTCAAGAGATGTATTCCCACTCCGACTCATACGAAGATCGGCTACGGACCATGCTTCGTGGGATGGTGAACCAGGGACTAGGACATTCAACAGGACCTCATAGCAGCTTTATTCCGTATCATATCGACGCGATTACACTGCAAGTTAGCGGGATCGGCCAGAATGATGAGGTTACAATGGGAAGAATAGTGGAGAGTCTGTTCAGGAGTTTGAATAACCTCCTTGAGCACTTTCATCAGAGCTTTTTCTTTTACCTGTTGTTGGGCCCGAAGAAGTTCGTCAGCATCGGAACCTATTTACCGAGTGCCATGTTAATCGCGGTAAACTTCACAATTATGGCGATTGGACTGTGGGTCAAGAGTGGGCAGCGGAACATCGAGGGTAAAGAAGAAAAGAAGGAAATTGAGCCAGAGAAGAAGGAGGAGACTGAGACTGAGAAGGAGCTCAACAATCCAGAGACAGAACCCCTCATCGCCACTTCAACAACAGACGAAAACGAGCGCCATCTACTCCTCCCCGTCTCTTTCATCCTCCTAATCCATTTCCTCGGTTTCATCCCACTCTACGTCTTCAACACCATCCCAACCACATACCTTTCAACAACCTTCTACGCCTTCACTCTCGTCTCACTCATCCTTCCCCTTATACTTTCTTTCCTCCTACACACCATCTTCACACCCACTAAGCAGGACTACATCCTTATCAAATGCTTCTCCCTCCTCACCCTCGGCATGTTCCTCTCCGCGCTCGCAACACTAAACTTTTCGTTAAGTTTCCTGATTGGCCTCTTTTCCACACCGGTTACGTTTGTGAAGCCTGTACGGCAGGCATGGCTCGCGGTGGTGATGGGCGCGGTATTACAGGTGCTTGCACCGACGACAGCGTTGGTGGGGGTGGCGGTCTACTGGGGCGAGGATCTGGCGAGGATCCTGGCCGAAGCGGCATTTGGGTGGCAGGTTTGGGGTATGTGGACGCAGGTGGTTGTGTGGTGTGTTTGGTGGCCGGCGTGGGTGGCTGCGGGGGTAGAAGTGGCGGGGAGTTTGTGGGATGTTGCGGAGGATGATGAGGGTGCGGAGAAGCGGTAGTTTGGGGTTTTTTGCTTCTTGTGTTTATGTTTATATAGAGGTGCGCAGATATCAGTCAACCGTTCTTGTTCGTGTTGCTTGTGTGGATATTGGTTTGTACGCTAATGTAGAAAATATACCCTACTTTGTTATATGCCTCGCTAGCTCAATCGGTAGAGCGTGAGACTCTTAATCTCAAGGTTGCGGGTTCGATCCCCGCGTGGGGCTGAAATGAGTTCTTGTTTTGTTTTGCCGTGTTTCTGCTTCTCCCGTGGGTTGATTGTTTTACCATCGTGTGGCACACCCATAAATGAGTAACACATCTTGGTTTTATCCTGGGCTTTACAGTAGGAGGGAGGGCACTCAAAGTCTTTTTGTACAGTTGGCCCAAAGATTCCAGCAGCAGAAAGTTTCTGTGGCTATCCAAAGCTTCTGGCAGAAGATAATTCCATAAACCCATAGACACCAACAGCAGTATAGACTTGGACTTCCTTCCATAAACCCACGCGCGGATGTCTTTAAGTTCACTATAAACTGCATTACACTTTTACTGATTGTTGGAAATAGCAGTCTAGACAGCGGATTCTCAACTCAATTGTGAGTAGAGGCTAGCTAGACCGTGGGCACACATGTATAAGCAGACTGTCCTTGCTTCCCACAGAGCGGAGATCCATCTGTATGTAGCTTTTCATTCGTTATAATTCGTGACCATATCTAGCTACTATGCACGTACTCTACTTTTTTCTGTATGTACCAAGTATATAGCCACCATATTTTAAACATGATCTAGCAAAAACTCCAAAGCCCATGCAAACACACATTACACATCCACCTCGCCCGTCCCTACCCACCCCCAAAATTATTTGCAGAGAAACAAGAAACAAGAAAACTCATTTACAACAAAAGCAAAGTAAAAAAAAAAAAAAAAAAAAACATGGTAAGATGAAACAATAGATGATACCAAGCTCTGTTTGTAGAATCAGACCTGATCGTCTCCACGAGCAGAGACAGGTCTCTTCTCCATTGTGGTGGTGCGCGAGCTGATGCTAGTACGAGTCATAGTTCGGGCCATCGTGAAGAAACCTTGTCGGAGACTGAGTGAGGCGTCCTTTCTGACTCTATCAGATTCACCACCGTTGAACCAGCCATAGTAACGCTTCAGGAACTTCCAGGCTTCAATTCCGATGATGAATATTGGAACACCGGCAAATGAAAGTGCCCATTCCCAACTAATACCGGTGTGTCGAAGGACTTTGGTGTTCAAGCCAGGAATGTAAATGACCGGGACAACAAAGATTGCGGGAATGATAACGGCCCAGAATAAGAACTTGTTGTCGTAGATCTGGAACATATAATGTTAGAACCACGCTCTTGTGAGAGTTATCTGAGGGGTATAGGCGACTTACATCCTTGAAAAACGGGAACTTGGAGTCGGTCTGGTACGGGTTCAATCTGAACATGCTCCGACGAAGACTCTTGAACTCCCAGGCAGAAATCAAGATGAGCCAGGTCAACTGCGCAAAAACGGTAGCGCGAGCCCGGAAAACCGTATTACATTCAGGAGAGAAATGAGAGTTGCAGTTTTGTCCGAGTTGACCGCCACCAGCACCATACACGACAATCACGAAAGTGAGAAGTGTGCAACTGCCCATGATGAAACCATACACCATCATGTCTGCCAAGATCTGCCAGGTGAAAACACCAGCCTTCATCGAATGTGGAGGACGTCGCATGATTTCGGAAGATGGCTTCTCCTTTCCAAGTCCGAAAGCAGGGAATGAACTGGTGAGCATGTTGATCCAAAGAACTTGAAGCGGAGCTAACGGGAAAACCGAGAGCTGGTTTCTGTCCTGAAAGGCCAAACCGACAACCAAGAGAATCACCTCACCGACATTCGAAACCAAGAGATGAAGAACAAACTTCTGAATGTTGTCAAACATCCGTCTGCCCTCTTCCACGGCTTTCACAATACTGGCGAAGTTATCATCCGTAAGAACCAAGTCAGCGGCCGATTTAGCGACATCAGATCCACCTTCTCCCATTGCAATACCAACATCGGCACGCTTCAAGGAAGGTGCATCGTTGACACCATCACCAGTCATAGCCACATATCTGCCACGCCGATTGAGCGCTTCAATCATCCTGACCTCTGTTACTCAGTTAGCATTTGTCGAGTTGTTAAAATTGAATGGATTTCTTACTTGTACTCGGTGCACATCGTGCGATGACGAAAGGAAGTGTAGGTAACTCATCGATTTGGTCGTCCGTAAGAGCATCAAACTGAGTCGCAGTCATACACATAGCAGCTGCTACGTCCGCGGGCAAGCTGCCAAAGTCCTTGGGAATGATTCCGATTTCTCGTGCAATAGCACGTGCAGTTCCAGGATGGTCTCCTGTAAGCATGTGCACCTGAATTCCAGCCGTTGTGCAGTTTTGAACAGCTTCCTTGGACTCCAGCCGAGGCGGATCGTACAATCCAGCCAGTCCGAGCAACGTCAATTTGCACTCAACGTCCTCTCGAGGATATTCTGACCATTCATGCGAACGCTTCGGGGTTTCAACAACACGTCGAGCAATGGCGAGCACCCGCAAACCTTGATCAGCAAGCAAAGTCATCTGGCGGATTACTTCGTCTTTGTGCTCCTGGTTCAAAGGCTGGACCTGATCGCCAAATCCGATGTCGTCACAGAGGTCAATGATTCTCTCGACAGCCCCCTTGGTGAAGATAACCTGCTTGCCATTTTTTGGTTCTTGGAAGACCACAGACATTCTCTTTACATTCGAGTCAAAGCCGTACTCTGCCAATTCCTTCCATCCCACTTGTTCCACAAGCTTCTTGCGTCCAAAGTCGAAACGGTGTGCAAAAACTTGGAGAGCAATTTCGGTCGGATCGCCACTTGCTTGCCAGGATCCTTCCTTCTCATTGTATCGCACCGTGGCCAAGTTGCAGAGCGATGTCGATTGCAGGAAGGCTTCCAGTTCGGGAATGATTTCAGGGTGGTCTCCATCATTGCCTTCGGTCTCGAGATCCTCCTTTTCGGGGGTTGGAACGTCCGCGGGGCGGTCTTTAATCTCAGGATCATCTGCAAATTTTAAGGCCAATGCAGAACGTTCCTGATCGCGCTTCGTTCGCTTCGCCTGGTACTCTCTTTCATTGGCATCCGCATCAGTGGTAGGCGCGGCACCAAGTGTAACGAAGCCAGAATTGGGATCAGTGGCGGAATTGTTGCGTTCGACACTATAGATTCCAATTCCGGGAATCCAAGCTTTACGAGTGACCATCTTTCCCTGGGTTAGGGTCCCGGTTTTGTCCGAGCAGATATTCGTTACACCACCGAGGGCTTCTAGGGCATCTAGCTTCCGTACGATGACGTTGTTCTTCGCCATTTTCTTCATTCCGACAGCCATCGTGATTGTGAGAACCGCAATAAGAGATTCCGGGATAATGGCAATACCTTTAAACGTTAGTAAAACAACCACACGAAGGGTGAAGGGAATACCCACCGAGCGAAATAGCATAGATCTGAACTTCGTGCGTGACATTGAACTTGTTCACGGCAAACACGATGATTGCGAGCAAAATGGCACAACCGAACAAAACGTAGGCAAGCTTAGCCAGTTTTCTCTGCAAAGGCGTTCCCTCAGTAAGACCAAGAAATTTGCCAATGGCATCCCAAATTCGAAGGGCGGAGCCTTTGATAGGGTTCCACTTGCTTTTCTTTGGATCAACTGAACGATTGGGCTTCTTGGCCTTGCTCTGCATAGCTGCAGCAATGGCACCCATCTCAGTGCCCATTGCGGTACTCACTACGATACCACGTGCACGTCCTTTGGTGACTTCGGTTCCCGAGAATGCCATGTTGATTCTGTCACCGACACCTTGCTCGCCTTCAATAGGTTCGATTTCTTTGACAACTGGTATCGGCTCGCCAGTAAGGATAGCTTCTAGAGCAGCGAAATTGTAGGCTTCGAAGAGTCGGACATCCGCGGGGACGATGTCGCCGACGACTAATTGGATGATATCACCGGGAACGACGGGACCGCTAGGGATGACTTTAACATCGATGTCGCCGTTACGTAGAACTGCTGCGCTGGGACTGGAAAGACTGCGCAAGCTGTCGACGGTTTTCTCTCTGGTAAAATATGTCAGCAAGATCTCACCAGGGTAAGTTGGAGCATACTTACGCATTATACTCCTGCCAAAAGCCAATCACCACATTGAGTGCGATGACTGCTGTAATCACTCCTCCCTCGATGAAGTCTTTGGTACCGTAAGAAAGTGCCATTGCAAAGAACAAAACTCTAAGATACTTATTAGCGGGACCAAGGAGAGATGCGTTCAGACTGGCTCTTGGTACTTACAGGATCCTGCATAAGAGTCAGTATAGTGTCTTGAAGATATCACGCAAACAAACAAACTTACATTGCGTTGGCCACCTGCTTGATCAGGATCTTCCATGGCGAGATCACCCCCTCTCCGTCGAGTTTATTTTCTCCATATTTAGCGGTATTCTCTTCGACCTGCTGTTGTGATAGACCAGTTTCGATGTTAGTGCCGAGCTCATCCGCAACCTGCTGGTACGAGAGCTGGTAGGGAGGTTTGGAAAAGGTTGGAGCGACTGTCTTGACTTTCTTGCCCGCCATTTCTGTCCATTGGTTGAGAGAGATGAATAAGATTCCGCGGGTGATGGTGGGGGGGGGGACACTCTATTTATAAGCTGGGGAGCAATTGAGTTATTGACGTCGTTTGACGGGACGTGTCGCCTTCCCACTACCAAGAGGCAAGTACCTAGGCAGAAACTAAACTTAAGCTCACTCGAGCACTTGCAATTCCCTGCCTCGCACTCTAAGCTGACCGCCGAGCCCGCCAGGCTGCCTCGAGGTAGGGCACCATACTCCACTTCAATGTATTGCACACGACATGTTTCCCTCTCTGGACCCTCGAATTCAAACCCTTGAGGCTCCTTTCCTTTCATCTATCCACCCACGTTCCCCAGACAAACCGCGGCCTTCCGTCCTGTCAAAACTGCGGCTGTCCGACCTAGCCAAGACCTTCCATCTAGTCCACAACATCCACCATCACCGACCTAACAACAAACTGCAAGGTAATATCCAACCACCCGCTTGTTATCTCCTCTTGGCAGGCTGTCTTTACCTTCATCACGACTGTCTTCGTCCTGTCTTTTAGCAGTGATAAGTCTTGGATATTTCTTGGCGGCGTCATTACACCAAGACGTCCAAGACACGCTTTGTGCAATGTCTGTTGCCACTCGGATACCAGAGATCGTATCAGAGCTCCGATTGAAGGGTCATTTCAGATTCCAGAGAACACCTCAGAGAAGCTTGTCCGCAAGGTCGACGACGGTGGATGGAAACTCGGAACTGTATTTCTTGATGAAAGTTCGCCGCATCTTCCCCGCCCAGACATGAAGACCGCTAGTGTAACCGGCAATATATCTTGGCCATCAGGGTATCTTCTTGGCGTGAAAGCAAAGAGGTGACCATATGCGACTATACGAGTCTGAGAGGATTTTTCCAAAGGAGATGCAGAGTTTTTTCGTTCTTGATTCCAGCCGTACAGACTGAGAGAGAGTGGGATGCTTCAGTGTTGCGAGTTGCTGGACTAAATGGCGGCTATTACTTGCAGTACGCGCTTGAGGAAGCGGGATTGTATTTGCTTTTTTAGACCAAACTCAACACCCCAGAGCACACCCCGCACATCATCCCTCGTATCTCTCGCACCATATTGGAACTCATCGTTCGGGCCACCTTGTATCCGTTATCTCCAACGGCCGTTTCCTTCCGGCGGCCAAGATTCAAGACACTTGGCTGGAGAAGATCTATTTCCACGTGGGAAGTTCAAGCGCTCATAATCCTTCTTGACTGCGAGTGAATGGTATCTACGAGTGCTCTTGCAGTCTAGGCTCTTGCCTCTCGTATTCGGTCCAACGTCAGCGAGGAAGGGGAGTCATCTCGGAATCCCAAGTCTCACATGACGTCGTTCATCTTCCTTTGTCAAAAACCCTGTTGGTGTAGCACTCTTCCAAGATCTCTACTGTAGAAGCCGGAGATGGATTCACACATTAGCCCAGTTCGCACTCAGGTTTGAGTTTGCCACTTCAGTATCTCCCGATAAGGAGATTACCGTCGATGCCTAAATTGCGGAGATCTCCCGGGCACAGATCAAACAAAGTTTGAACATTCCGCAGCACATGACTCGACCCGAAGGCACGGCTCTTAATACTACCCCAGCTTGTCGTATTCAGTTCAACGCTGGCGATCTAGACCAGGGAATTTCTGAGAGTGCCAGAGAGGTACCCGCCCGTGCAAGTAATAACGTTTGGCCAGGGTCAGGACTTTCGCTGTTCGTATTGTTTCAGTCGGCGGAACCTGAGTCCTGGAACATGATGAATCAACGGCGGCGGGCCGAGTTATGAGGGATTCGGGAAGCCGGACTTGCATAACGCTACCCATGGATTCTAGCGCGGTGGTCGTGAAGCTAGTTTTCTTTCAAAACTAAGTGCTGTTGCACGGACTCTGCCATGGAACCCCTTGGTGCATCGGCCCGCTGAATCTCACTAGATATGAGGTTTCACCGCAAGAATGTCATGGCTTACTCCATCGTGTTCGCGCAGATTGCTGTCAAACGGGTGTATTTAACGAGTTATTATCACTAACCTACTTTAATCATTCTGGATTCCATGACGGCTCGAGCTCTGAAGCTGTGTTTATTGTCCGGTAAATACAATCAGATGTGAGGTTCAGCCATCTCTCATGGGTTTTAAACATAGTTTTCAATGGGAATTCAGCGACGATGTAGACTGGACCTTCCCCCTCCCTCCATCACCAATATCAATGAATCCAAATCCGGGTGACTGAATATGACCAACCACCTATCTTATCAGCGGATCTTACCGTGAAGCCCGACGTCACATTTCACTTACCCGGCGAGAACTGGCTTGCTTGCTTGCCCGTGCGAAATGCCACGTTTGACACCTCCATTGAGCTCTCAATCAACACGGCCACCTTCACCATGGCAGACCCTGCAGTCCTAGCAGACACAATCCTACGCTCGGCTATTGACGGCTACTATCCAGACTCTGAAGAAATCGCCAGCGCAGACCTTACAAATGCCCACCTCCCGACTATTCTCAAGCACCTGGACGCGGCCAAAGACGATGTGAAGGTTCCCTTCCCCTTCCGCCCCATCCTACTAGGCTCTAGATCCTGAATATTAGTGTCTGCCATAGAAACAAGTCCGCGCCGTCAGCCACGAAAACGCCGCCTCGATCGATTCCTGGATCTCACAAGCGCGCCAGCTCCACGCCGATATCGAAACCTCAAAAAAGCAGGCTGACGAGATCCTAAAACTCGATGCTGAGGCAAAGGTATCACCCCTTCACCCCCAGAAGGAGGAGGAAGGGTACTGACGGAGATCGAGAGGCTCTTACAGAAACCCTGAACGACGCCTCAGCGAAACAGCAGTTTCTGATCGCCGAAATAAAATTCAATGAGACCCTTGCGGGAATGCTTGGAAAGCTGCAGCTTATTGGTGCGACGCTCGTACAGGTCGATGGGGCTATAAACCGGGGGGAATTTGATCAAGCTGTGGGGATACTGCGTAGTGCGGAGGAAGCATTGGAGAAGTTACAGGGGTTTGAGGAGATTATTGTGGTGGGGCTGATGAAGGAGAAGGCGAAGATCCTACGGGAGGAGTTGTCGAGTAGGGTGGAGGAGGCGTGGGGTGATTTGGTGAGGGTGGAGAAGGAGATGGGGTGGGTGAAGATTAGGAAGGAGGTTGAGGGTATGGTTTTTTGCGCTGACGGCAGACGGGTATTCGCTGACGGTTGCGTAGTTTCTGAGGTGATGATTGAGTCGGAGACGGTGATATCGACGCTGGATATGCTCGATCTTTTGAAAGATAAAGTCGATCACTTCCATCAACAGATCGACCGCCTTTTTATTATCCCACGACTTGAAACACAACCAGGACATATACCTACCATCTCGGCGGACGGTGATGTACTGAAAGTTGTGGATTACAATAACGATCTCAGCGCGGGACGGTTATTTTCGGATCTCCAGCTAATAATAGAGTTCTTGGATTCTCATCTCCCGACTGCTGTCATGTCCAACCTCTCACGCATCTTGATTCCCAGCCTTACGAGCCGGCTGATCTCGACAAGACTTTCCTCATCGGTGCCATCGACCTTGGATGACCTCCCCGCTTTTGAAGGGCTACTCGAGGAGACCAAACGGTTTGAAGATGTGGTACACAAGAGGGAGTGGACACGGGAGCGGGAACTCAGTGACTGGGTGGAAAGAGCACCGAAAGTGTGGTTGGCAAAGAGGAGAGAGACAAGCGTGGATAATGCGAGGAAGATACTGGCTGGAGGGATTGGAGAGACCGAGACAGTTGAGAGATCAGAGACACAGACTGTACAGGCTGAGGATGGACGGGGAGCGATTGCCTCCGGTGTTGCCGAAGTGACTGGAGCCGATGACTGGAACGCCGCGTGGGGCGATGAGGAAGAGAAACACCCAATTCCAGAAGAACCAGAGCAGCAAAAAGCACAGCCGAAGCCGGAACCTATAAAACCTGCGCAGCCGGCTGGCTTTATAGATGACGATGACGATGACGGTGCAAACGGTTGGGGACTAGATGAAGACCTAGGCCTTGACGACGACAACGATGAACCACCAAAAGAACCAGAACCAGAACCAGCACCGGCGCCGGAGGAGCCTACTCCCCAGGAGGCGAATGGAGATGACGACGACATGGACTGGGGAGCCTGGGGTGAAGACGACGACGAAATTTCCTCAAAGGCTCCATCCAGTACCGCTCGACACCCGCGCAAACCATCAATCTCAAAACCAGCCTCCATCCAAACAAACCAATCTACCAAATCAAAGGACATAACCCTAACAGAAACCTACACAATAACCACTATCCCTCGAACTCTTCTAAGCCTCATATCCCTCCTCCTCTCCGAAGCAAACCAGCTGCAAACAAACCCACAATACGCCTCATCACCCATCGCCTCCGCCGCACCCGGGATCCTCGCCATCCCCTCCCTCATCCTCGCTACCTTCCGCGCCCTTGCCCCTCTCTACTACTCAGAAGAACTGAAATCAAATATGTACCTCTACAATGACTGCACCTTCTTCTCCTCCCACCTCCCAGAGGAAGTCAACGAAAAGGACATAGCACAAATCCACACTTTTGGCAAGCGGCAATACTCAAAAGAGATGGAAGCCCAACGCGCAATCTTTTGCGACTACCTTGATGGCGCACAAGGATTTGCGGGTTGTACAGATACCCTTCAACGCCAGGAATGTGACGCGGCAATCGCTTCAACAATCTCCCGTCTCCGCGAGATAAACACCACCTGGAAACCCGTACTCTCAAAAAGCGCATTGTACCAATCTGTAGGCTCCTTGCTCAACACAGTGGTTACGAAACTCATCAACGATATTGAAGACCTGGGTGATATCTCTGAACCCGAGAGTGTTCGGCTTGCAAAATATTGTGCTGATATTGCGGGAATGGAGGAAGAGCTGTTTGGGTGTGGAGCGACGGAGGTTTATTGTGGGAGTTGGGTGAGGTTTAGGTATATCTGGAGGATACTGGAGAGTTCGATGGTGCAGATTATGGGGATGGTTAGAGATGGGGTGATGTTGAGGGTTATGGATAAGGAGGAGGTGGTGGAGATGGTGAGAGCGCTGTTTGCAGAGAGTGAGATTAGGAGGAGGGTTATTGAGGATATTAGGAGAGAGGGGTTGTAACGGAACCGTGGGAAGGTGTTTTGTTTTCTTGTGGATAGTAAGAGTGAGGGGAGGGGTAATGGTTTGAGCGGTTGCGACTCTGGGTGAAAAGTAGTCAGAAGAATAATGTGCATTTAATATACCGCTTGAATGTCCTCCTCCGAAACAGCAAAAGAATGCTGATGAATGCAGCCACCTAAAATTTACAGCACCTTTCTGGCGTTTGTGGCACTTTATTTATGTTTAAAGCATCATGTTCCGCCATCTATCAGCTCTTATTGTTTTACCAGATCACTGGCTTTTTATTTAGACTCCCCACTGAAGATTAACTTTCTCTCAAGATCTCATATGCCCAGGTTTTTATTTACCGCTAGCTTCGGTACGAAAGAACGGCTTTATGATCATGATCGATTCGGGCCGTGGCGGGCGTCCGCATATACGAAGGTAAGTTGGCGTTGATACTTGTCATAAGCCACAAGTCACCAGGGGTGTTTTCATGGGATTTTGTTAGATGGCTTTTGATACTACGTAGCCTGTCAGCCAAAAAATATTTTGGAGTCTGACATGAGCGTAGACCGCGGCATCTCGATCTGTAGGTGTGGTTGTTACACGTTTATGTTTGAAACATAGGGTAGATCCAACCCTTCCAAGGATCTTGCATCCCGCATGATGCATCTGACACCGAAACTGAAAGCCAAGCTCTCGGGAGTCGGGTGAGGGCGAGCTGGGCGAGAATCTACATTCAGTGTTTCATGTTGAGTGCGGAAAAAAGCCATATTAAAGCAGTCATAGACGTCAAGTATCAGATCGAACAAAAGCTGGGCGAGGATATCTGATATTCTTGCTTCCTGGGCGCGGGTAACAGTGGCCATGGCAGTTGGTATGGGTATGGATGGGTATCTTTTATCTCAATGCATCATAACAAGCCGGTCTCTTGCTTTGAGTATTGGTGTTGGCATTGGACCACATGACAATATCACTGTGCGTACCTGGGTAGCTGTCTTTGCAGGATCGAGGATCGTGAGGCTTGAAGTCAGCGAAGAGGAGGTTGGTTTAAGCTATTTCTGGCGCTTAAAAGGGGAGCTGTAAGCGGAAGCTACCGTTAGCACCATCCATCCACTCAAACTTCGCTTGATGAGCAGGAGAGTAGGCGGACAACTGCGTACGACGACGACTGGGCTGTGAGTTGTTCGGGAGGATACGGAAGCGGAACGGTCATAACTCCGGGTGCTTTATCTTGCGTTGAGTGTGGATTGATATCTATGATGATGAAACAGTAGCGGCAACGTGCGCTGAAGTGTGATTCTGTGGCTTGGGGAGGTTGCGAGAGATGTAAGGGGCTCTGAGACCCCTGGTAGCTCTCTTCTCATCACCTAGGAACTCGTTCAGTGGAGAGGAAAAACCGAGGAATGAGAAATTTTTTCTTACAGGAGATGATGTTTGGCCCAAAGCCATGGTTTACCATTACCAACCCCTGTTCAAGATGAGAGACGGAAATTTGCCAGTGTCAGCAACACGCGCGATGATTTTCCAGAAAACTAATGCCAGTAGGTTATTTGCTTTTTTAATATCTGCATGTTTACCATCCCTGCGTGCGGCCCGAGAATTGGGTTGGGTTATGAAGCTTCATGAAAAATGGCTGATAAAACACACACATAACCCCTACCAGAGGCTTGCTACCAGGCATTTGTAATTGGTGTTGATTCACTCCTTTCGCGAGTTTGTGCACGGACGGTGGTGGGTCAACAAAAAAAAATCGTAGATAGACAGGACAATTTATATCTAAGAAGCCCGCGCGCCCTGAGCCCCCAAGTCCTTTGACGTCCAAAGGAATTCCTCTCCTGTTCAAGCACAAGTACGCACTCGTGTTCCCCCCTC